>VXBP01010662.1:286025-346806 GCA_013400115.1 Rhinopomastus cyanomelas
GAAAAAGAGAAAGAAATAGACAGTAAGAAAGACAGAAAGAGAAGAAGAGGGAGAAACAGAAACACAAAGAGAGAGGAAGAGACACAGCGAGAGAGAATGAGACAAAGAAAGAGAGAGAAACAGAGAGAGAGAAAGAGGAAAGAATAAGGAAAGCAAGCACGAAAACGAAAGGAAAAGAGCGAAACCACCAGAAAATGGAGAGACTGAATGTGTTTTAGAGTTTACAAGCAGTGTATAAGGAGAGTCTCAAGAAGTTGCCAGTAAGTTTTGCATTTGGCAAATAAATCAGAGATTAGTAAGATTTTGCACAACTATCCCTCAATGGGCCCGGGACTGCTGGAGTCACAGGGGTCTGTGTGTTGAAAGGCACCCGAGGACACCACGTAGAGGGGCACAGGAAAACAGCTCTCACCACTGCAGCTGGAACTTGATGCATTTTTGCAGCTGGAGTGCCGGGACGTGGGTAAAACTGGTTAATGAACAAGCTCGGAAACCTGTAGTGCTCCACGAGCTTCATGGTTTCTTGGAAGTCTTCGTCTGTCTCTCCTGGAAAACCACAGATGATGTCTGTAGCGATGGTTATTCCAGGGACTCTGCAAAGAAAGCGGAAAAGAACAGTGAACTAAGGACGTGCTAGTGTCTTTGACCTGTCAGAGCTTAAAAATCTTCAGCTTTGCAGAAGTGGAGACCTAAAACAACTTTGAGGAGAAAAAACCTGAGATTTTAATGCCACTGCTTGGTCATGAGAAATGCACTTTGTTCTCAACTGAATCCACATGGAACAGAAGGAAAATAGATGTTTAAAACCCTCCTGGACATGTTCCTCTGTGACTGGATCTAGGGGATCCTGCTGTGGAGGGGGGATTGGACTGGATGGTCTTTTGGGGTCCCTTCCAACCTCTAATGACTGGATCTAGATGATCCTGCTGTGGCAGGGGGATTGGACTGGATGGTCTTTTGGGGTCCCTTCCAACCCCTAATGACTGGATCTAGGGGATCCTGCTGTGGAGGGGGGATTGGACTGGATGATCTGTCGAGTTCCCTCCCAACCCCTGATGCTCTGTGACCGTGTGATCAGTATCACTGCCCATCAGCTGCCATCCCCCAGCACATCCATCACATTTCACAAAACCAGTATAATGGAGACATTTTAACCATTTTGGCGACACTGCTGGCAGCAGCCAAAGCTTTTATTACCAGAGGCAGCAGCAAATCCATCCTTCAGAAAGGCTTGGTTGTTTCTATAGCAACACGAATTCCAAGGTCCAATCAAGCGAGAGACAATAAAATGTGCTCTCTTTTCTCTCCCTAACACCAGTTGTCACTCAGTTAAGAGAAAATTACATATTTTAAAAATTCATAAACTCTACAAATGTCTGAACCGCGCTCGGCGATAAGGTGTTAATTATCTCAGTAATTAGATTTCTTTCGGGGTGGAATGACTCCACACAAAGGAAAGACTGGGGGTATGAAAAGAGGCTGAGGACCGCAGCGCGTTCAGCAGCGGCAGCTAATTACAGTTCAGTGCGGTCTGCCTGCCTGAAGTATGACAGCGCGTGGCGCGGTTCCACGCGGCTGCTGGTCACGTTGTCTGAGCAGTGCTTCTGAAAGGAGAGGAGAGCAGGAGTCTCCTTCTCTGGAGACCTTTCAAACCCACCTGGATGTGTTCCTGTGTGACTTGGTCTAGGGAATCCTGCTCTGGCAGGGGGATGGGACTGGATGATCTTTTGAGGTCACTTCCAATCCCTAATGCTCTGTGATACTGGGAGGTTCTACTCATTAGGGATTGGACTGGATGATCTTTCAAGGTGACTTCCAATCCCTAAGGTTCTGTGATTCTGGGAGGTTTCACTCATTAAGGATTGGACTGGATGATCTTTTGAGGTCACTTC
This sequence comes from Rhinopomastus cyanomelas, assembly GCA_013400115.1. Lineage (NCBI taxonomy): Eukaryota > Metazoa > Chordata > Aves > Bucerotiformes > Rhinopomastidae > Rhinopomastus > Rhinopomastus cyanomelas. The sequence goes on from VXBP01010662.1 coordinate 287,918, forward strand.
CAATCCCTAATGCTCTGTGATACTGGGAGGTTCTACTCATTAGGGATTGGACTGGATGATCTTTCAAGGTGACTTCCAAGCCCTAACGTTGTGTGATTCTGGGAGGTTCCACTCATTAAAACCCAGTTACAAAAAACCCAAGCTCCCAGCCTTTCTCAAAATAAAACCAAGTTCCATTAGTTCCAGATGTGAAGGATCATTTCTTGATGAATAAAAGGGAGGGGGAAATAAGATATAATTGTAGGAAAATATGAACCACATATAGACTTGATAAAGTAAAGTGACCTTTGCTCTGAGAGCCCGAGAGCAGCACAACATTCCCTGATGTGTAGGGTCAGATGATGTTTAGAAAATGATCCCACGAGGTGAAATTTCACAATTTCTTGTGCAGCAGCCAATATTCAACTGTTTTTTGAAATGAAAAGTAGCTTATCTGTTCTGAAGTAAACAAGCAAAACAAACCACCCCAACCACAAACCTGCTGAACATCCCCAGAAAGAACTTGGTAACGTTTGGTGGGGAGTGGGGGGATCATAGAATCATAGAACATTAGGGATTGGAAGGGACCTTGATAGGTCATCCAGTTCAATCCCCCTGCCCCAGCAGGATCCCATAGACCAAGCTGCACAGGAACAGATCCAGGCAGGTTTTAAACTTCTCCAAAGAAGGAAACTCCAAATTGGAGGGGATGATCTTTCAAGGTCCCTTCCAATCCCTAATGTTCTGTGATTCTGTGAAGGACACAGAGCTGCTGGAGAGATGAGGAAGGAAGTGGAGCATCTCCCTGATGAGGAAAGGTGACTGTGCGACTGGATCTAGGGGATCCTGTTGTGGAAGGGGGATTGGACTGGATGGTCTCTTGAGGGCCCTTCCAATCCTTCATGTTCTGGGATTCTCTCCTTCGAGTGCCCCTATATAGACAGATCCCATCTACTCCAGGAGATTTCTACTCCAGAACCAGATGAGCAAGGGAATGATCATCATGGGGAGTTCTGGCCATCCAAAAAGAAGCAACTACCTCTTGAGGCCTCCCCTTGAGTGCTGGGGGCAGTGCTGGGCCCCTCACTTCAGCAAAGAGATGGAGGAGCTGCAGCAGGTCCAGAGGAGCAACGAGGCTGGGGAAGGGGCTGGAGGGAAAGTCTGATGAGGAGAAGCTGAGGGAGCTGGGGGTGTTTGGCCTGGAGAAGAGGAGACTCAGGGGGGACCTTCTCCCTCTCTACAACTCCCTGAAGGGGATTTGGAGTGAGGTGGAGGTCAGGCTCTTGTCCCAGACAACCAGCACCAGGATGAGAGAGCAGAGCCTGAAGCTGCCAGGGGAGGGTTAGGTTGGATGTTGGGAAGCCCTTCCTCATGGAAACTGTGATCAGAGCCTGGACTGGACTGCCCAGGGCAGTGGAGGAGTCCTCATCCCTGGAGGTGTTGAAGGCCAGGAGGACTTAGCAACCTCTTGAGCCATAAAATAGAAATCTGCATTGAAAAAATGGTAGAGGACAAAAAGGTGGAGTCCTTATGAAAATAAAACAGCCTCCTCTCTTGTGTTGTCTTATAACACAGACACTTTCTGCAGCAGATGTCCCTTTACAGAATCACAGAGCACCAGGGACTGGAAGGGACCTCGAAAGACCATCCAGTGCAATCCCCCTGCCACAGCAGGATCACCTAGACCAAGCTGCACAGGAACATCTCCAGGTAGGTTTTAAACGTCTCCAGAGAAGAAGCCTGCACATGAAATGAGGTTAATGGATGACATTATTTCCAGGTATCTCAGAGCTGGCCTTTCAAGCACATCTGCAGAACCTAAGAGGCATCTCAAAGGGTCGTTCTGTGTGGAGCTGAAGATGTTTGCTTCTTCCCCATGACCACACACAGTCCCCCAGATGCCCTTTTCCACCTCTTCTTTCTTTTTCTTCCTGGTCTTGTGGGCTTTCTGACCTGAACTTGAATGGCTCACTGAGCTGGAGCTCGTGCAAGAGAAACAGGCTGCTCAGCTGGAAGTCCTGCCTCTCTCAAAGGCTGCTAACAACAACAAACCTCACCCTGCCCTCTCTCCTGACTACATGGAGATTGGAGTCTCTTTCTCTGGAGGCATTTAAAACCTGCCTGGACACGTTCTTGTGTGACTTGATCTAGGGGATCCTGCTGTGGCAGGGGGATTGCACTGGATGATCTTTCGAGGTCCCTTCCAATCCCTGATGTCTGTGATGAACTGGAGAATGAAGCCACAGAAGATGCCCTCACTTTCTGAGAGGGATTCAGTCAGCTCAGAATCCTCTCGCTCCCTCCACGGGCTATGAGCACAGCCCAGTATCACTCCTAATTCCAGTGTCTGCAGTCAGGGGGGTAGAACTGAACATCACCTGTCAAGCAGGGGAGGGTTTCTATCTTTTTCAGCTTATTACTTCCCCTAAATTATGCAAAGGGCACAGAGATTCCTAATAAACAGATCTCAGGGACAATGTTTTTCTGAGTAATCTTTTCCAGATGTGTTTAAAAGGAGTCCAGGATGTACAAGTTCAAAACCTCTGCGGTGGAAAAACCCTGCTATCAGTTGCTCAACTGATTTACACGCGGAGTGAAGCTGGGAAGTGCCCTGGTTCAGTGACAACGGGCATGTCAGGAATGTTTCTGTGTGAAGCCTGTTTCAAGGTATCACAGAGCGTTAGGGATTGGAAGGGGCATCGAAAGATCGTCCAGTCCAAGCCCCGGATCAGACCTTAGAGCTGGACAGAAAAGAGCCGTGGGTCAGAACGCTCCTTCGAGGTCCCTTCCAATCCCTCATGCTCTGTGATTCTAACAACATAAAGTTTTCTCTGCTTCAAAGATCTCTGCCTGGAAAGATCATCCAGTCCAATCCCCCTGCCACAGCAGGATCCCCTAGATCATGTTGCACAGGAACACATCCAGGAGGGTTTTAAACATCTCCAGAGAAGGAGACTCCACAGCCACCCTGGGCAGCCCCTGCCAGTGCTCTGACCCCCCTCACTGGGAAGAAGGTCCTTCTCACATTGATGAGGAACCTCCTGTGCTCCAGCTGACACCTGCTGCCCCTCATCCTGTCATTAGACAGGATCACAGAACATCAGGGATTGGAAGAGACCTCGAAAGAACATCCAGTGTTTGTAAAGTTCTAGAAGTCATCATTTAAGTTGCTTCTTCACTACTGAAACACTGGATATTGCCAGATAGTTCAGTAATACGTTGCGTTGAATAACTGTAAGACTTTGTTTCTGCAATTGTTTCCACAGCTTGGATCCTAATCTCTCTGAACCCGATGCCCAAGACACAACAAACCAGACAAAGAAACCGTGATGCCTTCTTGTTTATGTGTTGTGGTTTCAGAAACACCCACCAAAACAGACAAACAAAACCCAGACAAGACCGCAGAGAAACCCCCAGAGTGTTTCTTCAGAGCATCCGTGCACATTTCCCCGAAGAAGGGTGGATGCACACACATGGGAGAGTAGCTGGCAAGACCATAAATCCTGCCAGTGCATTTGGAGATGGTTCATAGAGAAATCCTTCAGATTTTGAGGGTAGAAGAACACACCCAGCCCAACCAGACGGCTGCGGGGTCACAGTGGGCATTCAGCTCTCTGCATCCCACACCACGCAGAGCGCTGAAGGCTCCTCACGGCCGTGGTTCCCACAGGGAACACACTATACTGTGGTTGGAAGAGACCTGTGGGATCAAGCTTTGACCCAGTAGTGCTAGGTCACCACTTCAGTCTTTAGTATTTCTGATGCCCTGGTGAGACCACATCTGGAATATTGCATCTGGTTTTGGGCCCCTCAGTTCTAGAAGGACACAGAGCTGCTGGAGAGAGCCCAGCGCAGAGCCACAGAGATGATGAAGGGAGGGGAGCATCTCCCTGATGAGGAAAGGCTGAGGGAGCTGGGTCTCTTGAGCTTGGAGGAAAGGAGACTGAGGGGTGACCTCATTAATGTTTATAAACATTTGAAAGGTGGGTGTCAGGAGGATGGAGCCAGGCTCTGCTCAGGGGCACCCACTGACAGGACAAGGGGCAGTGGGTGTGAGCTGGAGCAGAGGAGGTTCCACATCAATGTAAGAAGGACCTTCTTCCCAGTGAGGGTGCCAGAGCCCTGGCAGGGGCTGCCCAAGGGGGTTGTGGAGTCTCCTTCTCTGGAGGCATTTAAAACCTGCCTGGACATGTTCTTCTGCGACTGAATCTAGGTGGTCCTGCTCTGGCAAGGAGATTGGACTGGATGATCATTTGAGGTCCCTTTTAATCACTAATATTTTGTGATTCTGTGATGCAAGTCACCTTAGAAAGGTGGTAGAAGAGTAGCTGGGATCGAGAGGCACAATCCAGCAGCTCTGAGTTTAACTGAGAGTGAGAATGAGTATTTCTTATGATTTTTCTTTTCCAAGCCACTTCCTGCTACCAATATGGCTCTTTTAGTGCTGGAGGCAGCCAGGAGACCTAATTTCCAGCACTGAACTTGAGAAGACACAGGTACAAGGACTCTGTGCGAGCAGGGACCGGCTGTGTCCTTGTTGTTGAGGAACAGTGACCTAGATATCAAGTGTGTTCCATAATTAGCATGGCCCACTGCCTGAGGATGGAAGAGTCCACACAGCTTTAGTCTCTTCACACAATTCTATGTTTAAAACTGATTCTGAGACTGGATCTAGGGGATCCTGCTCTGGCAGGGGGATTGGACTGGATGATCTTTCAAGGTCCCTTCCAATCCCTAATGATTCTATGATTCAGTTGCAGAGAAGGCTGCTCGAGTCCTTACTCGAAGCAGACCAAATGTTTTCTACGAACACCTTCATACTTATAGGATCATAGGATGTTAGAGGTTGGAAGGGACCCAAGAGATCATCGAGTCCAACCCCCACTATCAATCTTCCTACAAAAAAACCCCAAGCACTTAAGGCTCGGGCCAGTTTCACTCACATACACGGTGTCCGCTCCTCCCGCAACGACAAAACACTTCACAGAACTTCATTACAGATTTATAACTTCAAACCATCATCATCATGTGAGTAAAAAAGGGGCGTCTTAAGACAAAAAGCTCAACGTCCTGAAACTTCATTTCCATTCAATGTCTAATAAATACCATCTGCTGTGTACTTTAGGGATAGAAGGCCCGTCAGGAACTCTGCCGTGTTATGAGCGCCGGCACCCAGTTGATCTGAAATGCATATTTGAACAGATGTGTTTAAATTACATCTCTCCGTCTACCCGCCCGCATAAATTCAGAGTAAGCATGTGTTGATTTAAAATGCATAAAGAAGGGATTTGGAGACGCATCCAAAGTGAACAGCATCTCTGCGGATCAGGGTTCGCGGCGCTAAAGGTCATCCCTAAAAATAGAGTTTGAATTTATTAAGGGTTGCACCAGGGCAGTTGTTCTGGGGAACCGACCGACCGGTGGCTGCTGCACTGGAGCAGCCGTTGGAATCACTTCGGCGCTGAACGTGAGAGCTGTCAGGCGCGCTCAGGGATCTCGGCCACGGCGAGCTGGGAACGCTGCAGCCTTGCTCTCAGTCTGCCACGGCGCTCAGCGAGCACACGGAACGTCTGGGGCTCTGAGGACCTGGCCGCGTCTGCTCCGGCGACAGTCGTTTAGCTCCTCGCTCTGACACAGAGAGCTGGCGAGGAAACCGAAGTGATTAACGTGTCTTTTTGACATGATGGAGCTAAATGAAAAATTAGCAGGCAGTGCTCCATTAACAGATGCTAATTAGATAATAAAAACCCAAGATCAATCTTTCTGAAGTTCTGTCTCTCCTCCTCTATAATCTGCAGTCCTGAAATCTTTGGTGGATAAGATGGATCAGACCAGAGGTCCACCCAAGCTTAGGAATCTACTACAAGCAGCGGGCAGCAGCAGAAGCCCAGGGGACATTGGAGATACGGAGTCCCCCAGAATCCCTTCCTGGATTTAGTCAGTCACAGGATGCCTGCAGCTGGAATGGGTTGCCTAAGGAGGTGGCTGAGTCCGCGTCCCTGGAGGTGTTTAAGGCCAGGGTGGATGAGGCTCTGGCCAGCCTGATCTCGGGTGGGGTGTCCCTGCCCATGGCAGGGGAGTTGGAACTGGAGGATCCTGTGGTCCCTTCTAACCCTGACTGACTGTATGACTGCATCTAGGTGATCCTGCTGTGGCAGGGGGATTGGACTGGATGATCTGCTGACACCCGCTGTGCCTTGTCCTATCACTGGGTGCCCCTGAGCAGAGCCTGGCTCCATCCTCCTGACAAGCCACCTTTCACAGGTGGACAGATGGCACAAGATGCATCAAGATTACGACAAATAATCCCAGAACCAATTTGCTTTGGTGAAAACTGTGACTTGACATCACCTAGAGCAGCCTGCAGTGTCCAACAGTGGGATCTCAGTACAGCCAAGGGCTACAAGGATCTAACACACCTGCAAAGACACCACTTCCCACGGTAAAAACACTTCAAATGCCAGGAACTTGGTAGAAAGCTGGATGAGGAGAACAAGCAGTCTTGCACCCTGGGGTTGTGTCCACCAAAGCCCTGGAGTTTGGCTTTCTGTGGAACCAGTGGAGATGCTACTGGAGTAGTGGAGACCTTGGAGTGTGGGGTGATTCACCTGACAACAAAATGACATTGAATTTGGGGAGAAACTCCCTGAAGATGCCACTGTGAGTTTCTGGCTGAGAGCTCAATTATCAGGGAAGGTGCCGAGGTGCAGTGTGTTTTCTCTCAGAAAGCAAAGGCAGTTTATTTCTTTAGAAAGAAACATCCACCAGCAAATGGAAAAAAAGGGGAGCAAAAGCACTTTGAGGTAAGAAGGAAAAGGCAAATCTTGAGCAGGTCAAAAATGACACCCTCATTTTGAGGGGAAAGAAAAGCAGCCCAGCATGTCAGGAGACAAACCTCAGGCTACACCCTTAAAAATGAAAGGGAAAGCTAATAAAACAAATTCATCAGAAGTACCAGAAGAGGACTTGAAGTGAATGTGAACCACGTTTTTGTGACAGAGTTAACAAGTGAAAGCCAAAGCTCTAACTTCAGCCGAAGTTCTAACTTCAGCAGAAGTTGACTTGAAAGAACAACCAGTTTCTGTGCTAGGGACAGGAGGATTGGACGTCATCACAGAATCATAGAACTACTGAGGCTGGAAAAGCCCTCTGAGCTCAGCCATCACAGTGGCCACACCAGGGCACTCAAGTCAACAGCTTCAACACCTACAGTGATGGGAACTACCCTGAGCAGCCCAGTCCAGGCTCTGATCATCCTCTCCATGAGGAAGGGATTCCTAACATCCAACCTAACCCTCTTCTGGAAGCTTCAGGCACTGCCCTCTCATCCTGGTGCTGGTTGATTGGGAGAAGAGCCCAACCTCCACCTGACTACAACCTTCCACCAGGAAGCTGGAAAGAGGGAGAAGGTTCCCCCTGAGTCTCTTCTTCTCCAGGCTAAACACCCCCAGCTCCCTCAGCCTCTCCCCATCAGCCTTTCCCTGCAGTCCCTTTCCCAGCCTCATTGCTCCTCTGGACCTGCTCCAGCACCTCCATCTCTTTCTCGAAGTGGGGGGTCCAGCACTGCCCCCAGCACTTGAGGGGAGGCTACAAAACTAGAAAGAGTTAAAACTCTCCAGCCAGTGTTGCTGCGCAAACACAATCGGGGTCCAGAAGCACATGTGGCCCAATCAAGGAAACAACTACTTGTTCTGAAGAACTAGCTGAACATTCTCCTTCAGAAAAAAAGAAGATGTTTATTTGCATTATTAATGAAAACATGGAGAGATTAATGTGATAATTACCATACTTCACTCTAATACTGTCAAGCAAAAGCTGTATTTTATGACAACACGTGTTAAAAGACTTCTGCTGCTCCCATAATTGATGAAAGCCCTCAAAATACCTCAAATAGCTTGAGATGGTGTAGAAAGTGTGAGGAAGGAGTCTTAGGCAGCCATCAGCACAAGGTTGTGAGTTATTCCAGAGAATATTTAAGACCTAAACCAATCAGGAACACAAATCTTAATGCAGTCATGTCCCATCTTATATCACACTGCAAGGTTGTTAAGATAAGGAGTCACGAGAAGCTTCCCCGCTGTGTCTTATGGAGTCAATGCAAGAGAGGTCCAGGACAGACTGGAGATTGGGCAAGGCCATCGGTGATGGTGGGAGCACCTGTGGGATAACACACAGGGGAAAAAAGACCTGACCTTTCCCTACTGTTCTGTGATCCTGTGATCAGAAGACAACTCATCCCGTGGTAAAAGGACCTTACAGACTCCCACAGTCTACCCCACTGATCATCAGGATGAAGTCTAGACACAAGCTTGAATCAACCTTTGTTCTGTGTCCGCCTGGTGAAGAAGCTGTTTCAGCTGTCGGTGCTAACAAACACTCCACTAATTTCAATCACCACAAAAAGAGAGGCACATTTGGTGAAGTGATTAGCTCAGACTCCAGGCGCAGACAGAAGACAGAGGAAAGAGTCTAGAGACTGAGGTCTGAAATGACACATAAATAGCAAACACACTCCGCGGCTTCTCTGCAGAAGACGTCACGAGGACTTCCAAGGGACGACACCGCCACGTGGAGTCAGCAGGCTGACTGACAGCTTTCGAGGTCCCTTCCAGTCCCTAATGATCCTATGACTTCATGTTCATCTAGTAGTTGCCTTCAGACCCTAGTTTTGATAACAGCAGGATAATGACAAAACTACTGACATGAGGGCTGGGAGCTGCAGGTTGTCTGGAAGTGCTGCAAAGGGAAGGTTTATTTTCCACTCTTCCCGTTCACTTTTTGGCCTTTTTCTTTCTTTTGCCAACTGTAATTATCAGTGAGAGAGGGGATTCTCCCCCTCTGGTCTGCACTGCACAGACCCCACCTGGAGTCCTGGGTCCAGTTCTGGAGTCTCTAACATCAGAAGGACACAGAAGGTGTCCAGAGGAGAGCAAATCAAATGATCCAAGGGCTGGAGCACCTGCCCTATGAGGACAGGCTGAGCAACTTGGGGCTGTTCAGCCTGGACAAGAGGAAGCTCCCAGCTGACCTTTGAGAGCTTTACAATCGTTGAAGGGGGCTACAAGAAAGCTGGGGCAGAGCTTTTGACACAAGTGGTAGCCAGAGGACAAGGGGAAAGGGTTCCAGACTTGAAGAGGGGAGATTGAGGTTGGCCATGAGGAACCAATTCTTTGCTGTGAGGGTGCTGAGATGCTGGAACAGGCTGCCCAAGGCAGTTTTGGCCACCCCATCCCTGGCAGTGTTGAAGGGCAGGTTGTCTGGTCCCTGAGTAACCTGCTCTGGTGAAGGTGCCCCTGTCTGTGCAGGGGGGTTGGAATGAGATGATCTTTAAGTTCCCTTCCAACCCTGGCCATTCTACTACTCTATGATCTAGTGACAAACCAAGTGATCAAGTCAACTTGGAAGACCATCGTAACCGACTCCAAGGCAGAAAGGTAAAAGGACACTGCACGGCCAATGGCAGCAAATGATAAGTTTGAAAACCACGGGCCCAATCTATAGATTAATGGGTCTATAGATGCATTTTTAATGAGGGTCTATCCACATTGCTGATTATTCCAGCAATTACTGACTCTGACATTCAGATCTCAGGGTTCTTTAGCTAAAATACAATCCAATTGTTTGCTTTTATCAGCAAAGGCAAATTTGAGGGGATTAAGCCTCAAAACTTTGAGATAATTAAAGCAGCCCTGATCTTTCTGCGGCTACAAGCATCACCTCTCAGAAATGTAATTTATGCTGGATCTTGAGAGCTGACATCACTTGAAAAACATCTCGCATCCTGCTTCAACGACACCACAAGTAAAAGTCTTTCTGATAAAAGATTAAATTGGTCTCTGGATTAAATTTGCTAAGTGGAAATGCCTAAAGATCCTGCATTTAGTTGCAAACGCAGTGAAATCAGCCTCTCACCTAGGAACCAGTCTTCAAACAGTCCCTTCAGACTACAGAGCAGGGCTTGAGTCCCTCCCCCAGACCACATACAAGTTGTACAGGATCAGCTTTTAAATCACAGAATCATTCAGGCTGGAAAAGACCCCTGGGATCATCGAGTCCACCAACAACCCTACTCTACAAGGTCACCCCTAAACCACATCCCTCAACACGACATCTAGGCTTCTTTAAACACATCCAGGGATGAGGACTCAACCACCACCCTGGGCAGCCCATTTCACTGCCTGACTACTCTTTCCATGAAGAATTTTTTCCTGATGTCGAGTTTATAGCCCCAACAACAGAGAAAGGGGTTGGGGGTGGTTCTACTTTTACTTTTCCTTTTAGGTAAATGGGAGAGGGCAATAATCCCTTTTGGCTGCTGCAGCAGTTCAAACACATATTGGATTTTAGCTGTATTGCCTCGAGGTTCTGGAGCCGCTCGCAGCGATGTTAAGCCCCAGCAAACTTTGTGCCACGACCTTCATGGAAATATTTATATGAGCATTTCACAGCTGGCTGCTGCCTCAAGAGGAGAGACCACAAACGAAGACACTAAGCTCTTAAGTGCAGAGGAAAGACTTCACATTCATCTTACAGATGTGCACGTGTTCAGATATCATAAACACTTTATCTGCCTTGAGTCCTGCCATCGCATGGTACAAAGAACCTCCCTTCTTGGCACACGGAGACTGTTTTCTAGCAGGAACTACTGGATCACAGAATCACAGAACATGAGGGATTGGAAAGGACATTGAAAGATCATCCAGTCCAATCCCCCCACCACAGCTGGAGCACCTAGATCATGTTGTATAAGAACATGTTCAGGAGGGTTAAACGTCTCCATAGAAGGAGACTCCACAGCCCCACTGGGCAGTCCCTTCCTGTGCTCTGTCACCCTCACCATGAAGAAGTTCCTTCTCACATTGATGTGGAACCTCCTCTGTTCCAGCTGACACCCAGTGCCCCTTGTTCTATCATTAGATGCCCCTGAGCAGAGCCTGGTTCCATCCTCCTGACACCCACTCTTCACATATTTATCAACAGTAGAGGGGGAGAAGAACCTCTCTCGATCTGCTGACCATCTCTCTTCTGTTCCGCCTCGGGATGCCCTTGGCCTTCTTGGCCACAAGGGCACACTGCTGGCTCCTGGTCACACACTTCTCACGATAAGGCCTGTTGTTAAGTGAAAGCACTTTGAAATGATCCTGGAAGTCACCACTCCCATAAAGAAGATTAGAGTGCTCCTACACGGAGGTAAATGCCTATGAGCTACAGGACATAAAACACTTGTGCAAAGAACCCAGCAAAGCAGCCCGCTCGCATGTGCTGGAGCTGGATCGTCTCCAGCACACAGAGCACAGGCTCCGCTCGAAAGCCACATGAAAGAAGACTGCAGCAGCCTATATGCAGCAGCTTAAGCACCAACAATGATTTCAGAATGCATTGTTTCAGATGAGGGATAGATTGACACGTTCAAAGCAGGTCGAGCAGAGCTTTAAGACACTTTATAAAAGCTCAAGCAAAAGGACAAACCACATCAAGGGGTTTAAAGAAAACCCAAAGACTTCACAAGCTTGAAGCTCAATGCTTTTCATACCTTCATGATGAAGCTGCAAGCGATTGTGTTTTGCACCACGTATTCACGACAGTGCCAAAAGGCAACACCATTCTGCTCTCAAGGATTGATGGACTTACTTTTCTTTCAGGAAATCCACCACTTGCTTGAAGTCCGCCACGCAGTACTCTCTCCTCATGTCCATGAGCACGCTGTCGGAGGCTGACTGCACCGGGATGTGCAGGAAAGCGTAGACTCGCGGGTGCTTGAGAATCTTCGCCATCTCCTAAGAGTTACCCAAACAGATAAAAAAGCTTTGAGGTGATTTTTAAATGTCATTACACATCTCATTTCATTTTAAATTTTATTTTAAACTCTTGTTTTAAACGTTTACATTAATCTATAGNATTAATGCTGATAAATATGGAAAGAGACAGTGTCAGGAGGATGGAGCCAGGCTCTGCTCACTGGCATCTAATGATAGGACAAGGGGCAGCAGGTGTCAGCTGGAACGGAGGAGGTTCCACATCAATATGAGAGGAACCTTCTTCCCAGTGAGGGTGACAGAGCCCTGGAAGGGGCTACCCAGGGGAGTTGTGGAGTCTCCTTCTCTGTAGATGTTTCAAACCCACCTGGACATGTTCCTGTGCGACTGGATCCAAGTGATCCTGCTATGTTGGGGGGATTGGACTAGATGATCTTCTGAGGTCCCTTCCAATCCCTAATCTCCTGTGCATCTGTTCAGTCGCACAGGAACAGATCCAGGTGGGTTTTAAACATCTCCATATCCCAGAGACAACTTGAAGGACATCATGGTTGATGAACAAATCAGTGTCTCAACATTCTAGACTTCAGATCTGTTTTCTCTTGTTGTTATTTGGGGTTTTGGGGGGTACTTTCTGTTCTTGTTGGTGTTTTACAAAGCACTTTGCATTATGAGTTCTAATTACATCTGTCGGTGAGAAGGAAGCATCCAGGGTAGGGTTTTACCTCCATCTGGAAACAATGAACCAACAACTTTTTGAACTGACACTGCTGTGAGAGAAAATGTCTGTCTTTAATCACAACTGACACAGCCGACTGCCTTTCCCCCATCTCCTGGGATCGACTATTAGGATTCTGAAGGAAGGGAAGCGCTGGGCAAAATGACAGCTCCAGCAGGAGTGAGAAGGTCAAAGAGCAGCTTTAAGCTGACTTCACAAAAAATCAAAGCTCTTCACATTAGAAGCCCTTGAGGCCATGGTCTAGGGGTTAGGGAGCTGTTGGGATGAGGGCTGGGCTTGATGATCCTGGAGGTCCTCTCCAGCCAGGATGATTCTGTGATTGGAAATGTCAAAACACAGGGAAATACCCTTTAGGTGAATAGGAGATGGCACCTCTTCCAGTTCTTAGCAGCTGGGCTGCTTCAGAACAGGAGGCACGCAGCCAGAGAGATTTTATCTGGGCAGCAATTATCACACGCACATTAACCAACTAACCAGAAACCCACTCCTCCTCCTGTGTGGAGCGACCCCACACACAAGCAGAGGCAATAAGCACCAGGATCTGTGCAGCTCTGTGCCAGCACCAGCAGGCTGTTCGGACAGCGATGCCTTCCCCGATCCTCAGAGCAGGCAAAAGCCCAGTGTCTGAACTCTGCTCGTGCTTTGAGTCACGATGATCTCAACCACTTGCTTCCTGGCAGAGGGATTTTGTCCTCTGCTAGCAGTGAAACTCCAAACCCCTCGACCGCATGGAAAGATGACAGAAGGGCATTTCCCCCAAACCTCCTCCCTTCACGGCAGATGTTCCGTTGGGATATGCCAGGAGGGGTGGCCGCTGACTGCAGTCTTTCAGAAGCCCCGTGGTGCCACCAGCAGCACAGTCTGGATGAAGATCTAGTGGCTGTGGTCCACCTCCCGAATTCCTCTGCTGCCGTGCGGCTCAGGAACAGATGTGATCGAGTGATGCCAGCACGGCAACGATGACAGAGCGCCACTGAGTGACCATGATAATTGGGTTAAAGCTAATTAGGAGGGAACCTTCCCCCCTGTTTCTTGTTTCCCATGAGGAATGGGGCTGTAAAAGCCAAAGAACGTGTAGGAAGTACAATGATAAACCTCACCCAGGACACTGGTCGGAAGGCAAAGCCTTCTCCTCATAGAATCACAGAATCACTACGACTGGAAAGGACCTCCAGGATCACCAAGTCCAGCCCTCAGTCCAACAACTCACTAACCCCCAGACCATGGCCTCAAGTGCTCTAGCTACTTGGTTTTGAAACACCCACAGGGATGTGGACTCCACCACCTCTCTGGGCAGCCTGTTCCACTCTCTCAGCAAAGAACTTCTTCCTAAGATCCAATCTAAAACTCCCTGATGCAACTTGAGGCCATTTCCCCTCATCTTATCACTACTAATTTGGGAGAAGAGACCAGCACCAGCCTTGCTACAACCTCCTGTTAGGTAGCTGTAGAGAGCAAGAAGGTCTTCTCTCAGCCTCCTCTTCTCTAGACTAAATAACCCCAGTTGCCTCAACTGCTCTTCATAGGGCCCGTTCTCCAGCCCTCTCCCCAGCCTTCTCTGACCCCACAAGGGCTCACTGCTGGCTCATGGTCATCCTGCTGGCCACCAGCACCCCCAGGTCCCTTTCTCCTGCGTTGCTCTCCAACAGAATTCCGAGTACAGGAATCCTAACCTGGGTTGCTGACACAACACACCAGTCCAGTCCTGCGGAGACTTCACGGGGCGTCAGAGCGCTGCCTGTCCGGTTCCAATAAATAGATTCACTTCAAGGGAAAATGTACATTTAATTAAGGGCCAGACTGATGGTTTAATGACTTTAAGGCAGCCAACCAAAGAGCTGATGCCAATTCCTAGTGAAATGATTAATTCTGATGTACGAGAAGCTGCCCACGATTTCATTTTCTCCACGGTGCTCTCTAATTTCTCATCATTAAGCACCGCTCCAACGAAACGTTCTGTTTCCCCACGTAAATGAACGCTCTTCTTTGCGGGGTGGCGCAGAAACAGGCATTGGGAAGCTCCCTAAGAAGGTGATTTATTGCAGGAGCACACCGCTGCTCCAAATCACCCTCTGTCTCAATCACACTTTGCACTAATAAAACCCTGGGAATGGCTTAAAGCCGAGGGAGAGGCGCCGGCGTGCGGCCGGCGAGGAGGGCTGACACGCTGCCCTTGCGTCCTCAGAGACATGGTGAGCGAAAGGGATTCTGAGTATCATCCATCCCATGTGTTTGTTCAGCATCTCAAAACTGAGGATCCTGTAAGATCTGAAGGAATCAACAGGTTCTGCTCTGCAGGAGGTTCTAGAGTGAACAGCACCACCCACTAGAGAACAGCTGCACAGAGATGGAGCAGCACCACAAAGCCTCCCTCTGTTCCTTCTCTCTACTTCAAATGAGCAAGTTCAACACCTAAAGTAGCCTCTGCTTTAGCAGGTTACAGGGGAAGGAAAACAGGAGAACCTTTAGGCAATCACAGCATCACGGAGCGTTAGGGATTGGAAGGGACCTCGAAAGATCAGCCGGTCCAATCCCCCTGACACAGCAGGATCACCTAGACCAAGTCACACAGGAACACAGCCAGGTGGGTTTGAAATGTCTCCAGAGAAGGAGACTCCACAACCCCCTGGGCAGCCCCTTCCAGAGCTCTGTCACCCTTGACAGGAAGAAGTTCCTTCTCGGATTGCTGTGGAACCTCCTCTGTTCCAGCTCATGCCTGCTGCCCCTTGTCCTATCATTGGGTGCAACTCAGCAGAGCCTGGCTCCATCCTCCTGACACCTACCCGTCACTTATTTATCAATATTAATGATAAATTATTAATCACATAAATTATTAATCACATACTTATCAACATCTCTCAGGCTCTTTTTTTCCCAGCTGAAGAGACCCAACTCTCCTCATCAGGGAGCCGTTCCCCTCCCTTCCTCACCTCTGTGGCTCTGCGCTGGACCCTCTCCAGCAGCTCTGTGCCCAGACACAACTGCCCTTATCTGAGACCTCGCTCCATTTCACCGTCAGCAAGACAAGCACCGTCAGCATCGACAACTGTGTCATTACAGCAGAGGGAGAGCTGCATGCTCCAGCAACTACAAAACACTACAGACTGCCCACAATAAGAGGCCAGGGGCTTAACTATTCATTTATTTAAATGTATGCCGCGGTTTTCAGGGCTTCTGCTCAAATCAACAGACTTTAATTGGCGCTTTCCAAGGCAGCAGCCTACGAAAAAGTCAAGAATACTACTGGAAGTAACACAACTCAGTGCCCTAAGGCCCTTTCACTCCTGACATCATGCGCCGCTGACGAGCACGTGCGTATTGTCCCTCTTTCAAACCTGCTCCCAACCGACTTCCGCTCCAGCCTGTTCAAAACTCAGGTCTGTGGTCGATGCCCAAACACGTTCAGAGGGAAAAAGAACAATGCAGACGTGAACGATCCTCCAGTAACAGGGCTCTATGTGCTGCGTCAGGGCACGTCTGAAGAAGCCATCTGTGGGGTATCAGCCTCAATGAGGTGAAGGAACATAAACACTCAGCTGACACGCAAAATCAAAGCAAAAGAGCAAAGCCGTCCTCCCGCGCCTCGTGGCGCAGCTCGCTTGGCACCCCTTCTGCATTTAGAGTCGCTGCCGCCGCGGCTGCCGCATCGCTCAGCCGTCCTGAATTAATAACGGAGACGAAGCCCGCAGATGGCACCGGGAGCGGGCTGAGACAGACTCATTTTGACAGGTGACAAAGACGACTCCTCACGGAGTCATGTGAAATTAAGCGCTCACGGGGCTGGCAGGTGTGAACTGCCTCCTTCACGCAGGCGGGGACGCGTCCCGTCGCTCACGCCGAGCGCTGCCCTGCAGTCCCGGGCAGCTCTGGACGCAGAGTTCAGCCTTAAATCTGCACGAGGGTAAGAGAGGCGAGTCCCTGCCCTTCCACAGCCTGGACGGGCTGCGTTCCCCTCCGACTTGGACACAGCCCCAGACACTGAATGAGAAGAGACTCAAGAAAAACTCAAACACATTCACAGCAAAAGTCAGTGTCTCACACTGTGCCGCCGACATCAGTTTATTCCCATCTACTTTACATCTGGCTCTTGCAGCCAAGGAGGCTGAAGGAAGCCTGGGATGGATGAAGAACAGTGTGTCCAGCAAAACAAGGGAGTTTCTTCTCCCTCCCTATTGTGCCTTAGGGAGGCCACATCTGGCTACACCAGTTCTGGGAAGAAGTCCCTTCTCAGATTGATGTGGAACCTGCTCTGTTCCAGCTGACACCCATTGCCCCTTGTCCTGTCACTAGATGACACTGAGCAGAGCCTGGCTCCATCCTCCTGACACCCACCCCTTCCACATTTATCAACATTCATGGGGTCACCTCGCACTTTCCTTTCTTCCAAGCTTAAGAGTCCCAGCTCCCTCAGCCTCTCCTCATCAGGGAGATGCTCCCCTCCCTTCACCATCTCTGTGGCTCTGCACTGGGCTCTCTCCAGCAGCTCCGTGTCCTTCTGGAATGGAGGGGCCCAGAACTGGACATAATCCTCTGGATGTGGTCTCACCAGGGCAGAGTAGAAGAGGACAAGAACCTCTCTCCTTAGAATCACAGAATCATTAGGGATTGGAAGGGACCTCCAAAGATCATCCAGTCCAATCCCCCTGCAACAGCAGGATCACCCAGACCAAGTCACACAGGAACACATCACCTCTGGAACCTGCTGTTTGCACAGCAGTTCACTGAGCGCTGAGTGTCACTGGCCAAAACAAAGCTACTCACACAAACTTTGTCTTCAGTTTTGGGGGTTAACAGAATGAGACAGACACAAGGCTGCCCAAACCTCTTACCTGCAGGTAAGCTTCAATAATTGCAGCAAAACCCCTAAATGGATCAAAATCACTGCTTTTAGGCTGATTCTCTGGGGAGGTTCTGCCCAGGTCTTAATTTGTGCTTTTCCGTGCCTGCTGCTGCTCGATGTCACTATCACAGAATCACAGAGCATCAGGGACTGGAAGGGGCCTCGAAAGATCAGCCAGTCCAATCCCCCTGCCCCAGCAGGACCACCTCGACCATCCGACACGTGTCCACCACTGCAGTGAAACAAGCCCTTGTTGAGCAGTTGCAGAGGGTGGAAATTTCTGATTTTAAATTAAAATACGGGGTTAGAACAACTTTCTCATTGGATGTGAGAAGTGACCCAAATGCAGCCACACTCAGCCCATCTTTAGGACACTTTCCCCACGTAAAATGTTTTCCCAGGGAGCCAAACGTCCTCCTCCAAACACGAGTTCTAACAGAACAAATCAACGCCCCGCAGCACCCTCTGAAGCGAAGAACCACAGACATTTCCAACCAGCCTTGTACCTTTCTTAGGAGATAAGAGACCTACATCTGGATTTTATCCCAGTCAACAGGCGCTGAAGGTTAATCAACCTCTCGTTTCATTTGTTGTGTTTTTTAAACAACCCACAGCTTTGCCCCGTCCGCAGCTGGAATTTTAAAAGCACATTCCCCGTAAAAGGTTTATTTTGTCTGGTGGAAATGTATACAGGGGGCTGCCAACAGCCTCCAGCACCTCTCAGCTACAAGGCCCCTAAGCCTGGGAGAGGCGACCGGACACGGAAAGGTGGAAGCTAAAAATCTGCTTGCAAATTATGTTCCACAAACCAGCAGAATCATTTCACCCAGGTAGTGGATCAGCAATTCCTGGTCAGCAAATCCAACGTGGAAACGTGAGTAAGAAATGCACAGGCACACAGATCGCTGGGGGTTGGAAAGGACCCCCACGGGTCTTCAAGTCCAACCTCCCTGCTTCAGCAGGATCATAAAACCCAAGACAGGTTGCACAGAAACTCATAAAGAGAGTCTTAAAAGCCTCCAGAGAAGGAGACTCCACAGCCTCCCTGGGCAGCTCCTTCCAGGGCTCTGTCACCCTCACGGTGAAGAAGCTTTTTGTCATGTTGAGATGGAACTTCCTGTCCAACTGACAGCCAGTGCCCCTTGTCCTATCACAGGGTGCAAAGAGATTGTCCCTTTCTTCTTGACACCCAGCCCTCATGGATTTATAGGCAGTGATTAAATCCCCTCGTAATCTTCTCCTGTCCAAGGTGAAAACTCTCAGGTCTCTCAATCTCTCCCCATAAGGCAGGTGCTCCAGTCCCTTAATCATCCTCCTGGCCCCCTGTTGGACTCTCCACCAGATCTCTGTCCCTCTTGAACCAAGGAGCCCAGAACTAGACACAACACTCCAGACATGGCCTCAGTAGAGCAGAGTAATCACAGAACATTAGGGATTGGAAGTGACCTCAAAAGATCATCCAGTCCCTCAAAAGATCATCCAGTCCAATCCCCCTGCCAGAGCAGGATGTCCCCGATCAAGGGGCACAGGAACGTGTCCAGGTGGGTCGTAAAGGGCCACACACACAAACACAACACCACCACAACAGCGTTCCACAGGTCAGAGAGCCCAGCAACGACATCATTCCAAAGCTCTTTGGGTATCTTATCATCTCCATGACTCGCTGTGTCAGGCAGACGGCTCGAGGCTGTTGGTCTAATTCTGGAGACGCACTTGAAGCCCACGACTTTTGTTCAGCTCCAGCCTCAAGCCAACCACGCCACCCCCAAGGGTCCCCGCTGACTCACGCAGCGAACACCCAGCGCTGGCACAGAAACGACTGTCTTTTCTTCCTTACCTCCAGATGCTCTAAAATATAGGGAGGGTTTGTCATGCCGAGCCTCAGCATCGCTCCCTCAGGGATGACTTCAACCAGCTTCCACAGGAGCGTGGGGAGGTCTGTGCCGATATCTCTGCCGTAAGCCCCGGTGTCCTCGCTGGTCAGCCATATCTCACAGACACCCTCTGTGAATAAAAGGCAGAGATAATTAACAAACCTGCTGCAGAGCTGTTTGTTTTATCATACAGCTGCTCGCTGGCCTCGGCGCTATTTCACGGGGCTATTATGCAGCCGGGCTGGGGACTCGGCCGCCGCGGGGGGCAGGGAAGGCTGATCCCACGGGCAGCAGCGGGTTATTAAGTCCATTTTATGAGCACACGGGTGCGACAACAATGCTGCAAATTATCGTTGCCACGGGGTGATTAACATTCACAGCCAGTGACTAACTCTGCGCTGCCTCTGCAGCAAGTCAGCCGAGTTTAGCGCTCGGCTCTGTTCTGCGAGCCCAAGTCATTACACACCGCGAGCGGCACTAGCCAAGCAAAGAGTTGGCCTTAATGGCTGTTACTGGTGTTTAACTGGAAAGCAAGAGCGGCTCTAGAGCGCAGCAATTAGCGTTCCTCCTGGAAGAACCATTACACACTTGTACTCTCTAAACGACACGATTAGCTGAGTCGCACGGGCATCGCACGCAGGGGACGCTCGGAGCTTGCTCCCCGTGTCCACGGGCCCCAGGGCTGTTGGGCTGATGGTCAGTAACACCTGCCCAGCCCCAAGGCTTAGGCACCAACCACCTGAGGTGATGGGAAGGTTGTGGGAGCTCTGCACAGATGTCTGAGAAATGGAAGGCACTTTGTGCTTTGTTCAGCAACTTCTGTGGTTGCTTAGCACAGGATCACAGAACGTTAGGGGTTGGAAGGGACTTTGAAAGATTGTCCAGTCCAATGCCCCTGACACAGCAGGATCCCCTAGATCCAGTCGCCCAGGAACATGTCCAGGAGGGTTTGAAACATCTCAAGAGAAGGAGACTCCACAACCCCCCTGGGCAACCACTTCCAGGTTCTGTCACTCTCACTGGGAAGAAGGTCCTTCTTACACTGATGTGGAACCTCCTCTGTTCCAGCTCACACCCACTGCCCCTTGTCCTACCAGTAGATGACACTGAGCAGAGCCTGGCTCCATCCTCCTGACACCCACCTCTCACATATTGATCAACATTAATGAGGTCACCCCTCAGTCTCCTTTTCTCCCAGCTCAAGAGCCCCAGCTCCCTCAGCCTTTCCTCATCAGGGAGATGCTCCCCTGCCTTCATCATCCCTGTGGCTGTGCCCTGGACTCTCTCCAGAAGTTTCCCTTGTCCTTCTGGAACTGAGGGGCCCACAAGTGGACACAAGATTCCAGATGTGGTCTCACCAGGGCAGAGTAGAGAACCTTTCTTGATCTGCTAACCACCCCCCTTCTGATCCACCCCAGGATGCCGTTGGCCTTCTTGCCCACAAGGGCACATCAACTCCACTTAAAAACATGAATTTAGTTTGACCAACAAAAACACCTGAGGATGTGAAAACATCAGACACTGCTCCCACTGGAAGTCTCCTGCTCGTTTACTTTGTACAAAGGAAATCCAGCCACAAAATGTCCTGCTTCCCTTTTCACTCTTCTCTTCCCTGGGAGATTTTCTAACGTGAACAGGAGCGGCTCCTCCAGCAGCCTTATTCTCCGCAGGCTGCCACGGTGGGAGGCCCCTGATTCTGACCTTCTCAGTAGCCCACATATGCTTGTCAATAACTGCCTGACCTCCTCGCTGCTCCTTCTCCAGCAGAGATGTCTTCCGGCTGCCTGCAGCGCTCTGCGGACCACAGAAGCAGCTCTCGCACCGCACCGCGGAATTCTGAAAGACCATCTGCCAAGGGGAGGTTTGACTCGAGTGTCTGACAGGAACTGCCTGCAGGTTTGAGGGCAAATCAATCTGCCCCTGCCACTGCTGATCACACCTTCAGAATCAAAAACCAAGAGAAGGGCTCGGAAAGAACCAAACCCACCTTAAAGGGGCTCGTTGCTCCGTATGAGCTAATCCCGCATCATTTGGTCTCCTCTGCCATTATTTGAGTTGCCCCTTATTTATTCAGCAGGGGTTTCACAGGCTCTGTCTCCATCAGGCAGTGCACGTGCTGGGCTATCGTGCGGGAGCTGTGAGGACATCTGTGTACACACCGGGTCGCTGCATCAGCCCGCGGGCAAGTGTAAACACAACGGGAGGTGTGGAGGAACCTCCTGTACCTCTGAGGCACTGACTCACCACGGGGGAGCCCAGGCACCAGAGACTCAGCTCAACCCTATGGATGACCAGTGAAGCACCCCATTGCAGGACTTGGCACCAGTGAGACTTCACCTCAGGTGCTGGGCCCCTCACTTCAACAAAGAGATTGAGGGGTTGGGTCCAGAGGAGCAATGAGGCTGAGGAAGGGTCTGGAGAGGAAAGTCTGATGAGGAGAGGCTGACAGAGGTGGGGTTGTTTAGCCTGGAGAAGACGAGACTCAGGGGAACTCAGTCCAGTCCAGGCTCTGATCACCCTTTCCATGAGGAAGGGCTTCCTAACATCCAACCTAACCCTCCCCTGGTGCAGCTTCACATCCTGCCCTCTCGTCCTGGCGCTGGGTGCCTGAGAGAAGAGCACGATCCCCATCTGACTTCAACCTCCCTTCAGGGAGCTGTAGAGAGGGAGAAGGTCCCCCCTAAACCTCCTCTTCTCCAGGCTAAACACGTCCAGCTCCCTCAGCCTCTCCTTGTCAGACTTTCTCTCCAGTTCCTTCCCCAGCCTTGTTGCTCCTCTGGATCCCCTCCAGCTCCAAGTACTGAAGGGGAGGCCTCCCCACTGCTCAGTGGATGGGGATAATGACACCCCTAGTCCTGGTGGCCACATTACTGCTGATCCAAGCCAGGATGCCACTGGCCTTTAGCTTAACTAAAAGTGGTTGGTTATGTTGACGATTTTCTCTGCAACTCTAACTGGGTCAACCCGACCAGAAAGGAGAACCCTAGGAGAAGGAGAAAGTGGGAGCAGAGTTTCGCTAGTTCTAAATCTCAAAGATTTTTAAGTGTTTCTCGTAAATCAGAGCCTCTCTACTGCGTCATCACCTTAATCTGAATTTATTCCTCGTACTCAGCGATGCAGCACCCAAATATATCATAATCAAAACGCAATTAAAACCTGCTGGAGTTGTCCACGGGGAGGTCAAAGTGAAATCAGTCAGGGCGTTCTGAAGGATATTAATGTATTTTCCTCTGCAGATTGATGCCCATTAGGGTCTCATTCTAAATAATCATTTAGCTTTTGCTGAAATTATGTCAATAGCAGAACGAGAATTAAATCAAAATTAATTGGGACGAGTTTCTATTTGGGAGCCTTTAGCGAAAGACTGTCCAAAGTGCAATTACTGACTCCTTAATAGACTAAAGCTCAAACAAGAGCCTAGCCTCTCAAAGCCCAGCTTCCTCTTCCAGCTATTAAATGGCTTCACCAAGCAGATGACACTAGTTGAAAAAATAATGGAATCACAGAAGATTAGGGATTGGAAGGGACCTCAAATGATCATCCAGTGCAATGCCCCTGCCACAACAGGATCCCCTAGATCCAGTCGCACACGAACATCTCCAGGTGGGTTTTAAATGCTTCCAGAGAAGGAGACTCCACAACCCCCCTGGGCAGCCCCTTCCAGGGCTCTGTCACCCTCAGTGGGAAGAAGTCCCTTCTCAGATTGATGTGGAGCCTCCTCTGTTCCAGCTCACACCCATTGCCCCTTGTCCTAGGATTAGATGCCCCTGAGCAGAGCCTGGCTCCATCCTCCTGCCACCCGCCCTTCACATCTTTATCAACATTCAAGGGGTCACCCCCGAGTCTCCATACGCAGAACCTCCAGACACCTGTGTGGTACCTCAGCTCGGAGGCTCAGCCACGGGGAAGGAGCCTTTCAAGGATCAGGGTGAACACATGGATGCAAACTGAAATGGGAGGAAGGAGCAGAACTGACTCTGTTAAATAACACCACCCACTATCAACCACAGATTGGCAGAGAAAAATAAACTGAAACCTCTTAAAAGGAGAATTTCAAAAGAAATACATCCCCCTCCTCCAGCTGAACAAAATACCAAGTCGTCTTGGGATTACAACGAGGTTTGCCCTCGGTTATTTAGGTCTAGGGTTACTGTTCCAACAAGGGGTTTCATGCCACTCTTACTCACAAAGTATTAGTTTACATCAATCACACTGGTCTGGAGGAAGAGGGGAGAATGGACAAGCCCAAGCTTCTATTTTTAAAAACAACTTTTGTGTTGCCTTCGCTAAGGACTGAGTTATTAGATCCCACTGGTGTTAACTGAACCCCCCTACTTAAGCCTCTCCAGAGGGGACTCAGGTTCCCTAAGTTTGCACTGAAGAAATGTGTCTTTATTCAGGATATCCTGGCTGTGTTCCTGTGCCACTTGGTCTAGGGGGTCCTGCTGTGGCAGGGGGATTGGACTGGATGATCTTTTGAGGTCCCTTCCAATCCCTAATGATTCTATGACCTCAGCTATGGGCCCTTCAGTTCCAGAAGGACACAGAACTGCTGAAAGAGTCCAGTGCAGAGCCACAAAGATGATGAAGGGAGGGGAACATCTCCCTGATGAGGAAAGGCTGAGGGAGCTGGGGCTCTTGAGCTTGGAGAAGAGGAGACTGAGGGGGGACCTCATTAATGTTGATAAATATGGGAGGGTGGGTGTGAGGAGGATGGAGCCAGGCTCTGCTCTTTGGCACCCAATGATAGAACAAGGGGCAGTGGGTGTGAGCTGGAACAGAGGAGGTTCCACAGGCTGAGAGAGCTGGGGCTGTGCAGCCTGCACAACAGGAGCCCCGGGGGGATCTCATGAATCACAGAACATCAGGGACTGGAGTGAATGCTCACAAATATCTAAAGGGCTAGTGTCAAGAGGATGGGACCAGGCTCCTCTCGGTGGTGCCCAGCAACAGGACAAGGGGCGTTGGGCACAAACTGGAACACAGGACATTCCAGCTAAACATAAGGAAAGGCTTTTTTATGGTGAGGGTGACAGAGCCCTGGCCCCAGCTGCCCAGAGAGGTTGTGGCGTCTCCTGTTCTGGAGACATTCCAAACCTGGATGTGTTCTTGTGGGATCTGCTCTAGGGGCTGCTGCTCTAGCAGGTGGGTTGTATTAAATGATCTCCAGAGATCCCTTCCAACCCCCATCAGTCGTGACTCTATGATCCTATGATACGTAAGAGCACAAACTCACAAGAATTTGCAACCGGTAACTACCTTAGTTCGCCTCTCGTTGTACCTAAAGAGCAGAGTGTGACAACAATCAATAGCAGGGGACAGCTACACCATTCCCTGCCTTCAGGCTGTTAATATTCTTTATCAGCGGGGCTCCAAGCCGTCCATCACACCACACACGTGAGCAACGGCTGCCGGAGCAGCACTTCTGCTGCACATTCACTCTGGGAGCGTTTCCACGCGCGATGGAACGACCGGCCAGCCCACCCGACAGCCTCTGCTCCAACACACTGAACCTCGGCGCGTGTCTCCTCTCTCCCCTCCCCTTCAGCCTGCCCCGTCAATGACCTTAAACTCAGTCTAAATGAGCCACCCTCTGCTAGTGGTGAGAAATAACTCAGCCCCAGCGCCGGCTTGTGAAAGCCTCGCTCAGAAACGCAAGCGCACACGGCGTCTCGATCACTTCGGATCGTGCAGGGACTTTTGGCTTCAGTAGAGACCTTAGGGAGTGGGGGTGTTGGATCAAGGTTCAAAGTAAGAGAACCTCTTTGTGCCAGAGCTCAGTTATAACTTTAACGTAAGGGAATCACAGGCTGAGCCATTCCTGTGCCGCGCTTTGCTGTCTCGGAACAAGAGGAAGGATTTAGGAGCCCTCCCCGCTGCACGTTACCGCCTTTCTTGCTCCACAGAGCCGCACACCAACTACACCCCATGAACAGCACCCAGGACACAGAAGGACCCATGAAATTCACTTGTAGGCAGGACCCGTAAGGACAGGGAATCACAGAACATCAGGGAGTGGAAGGGATCTTGAAAGATCAAGCAGCCCAATCCCCCTGCCACAGCAGGATCCCCTAGATCCAGTCACACAGGAACATGTCCAAGTGGGTTTTAAGTGTCTCCAGAGAAGGAGACCCCACAACCTCCCTGGGCAGCCTCTTTCAGGGCTCTGTCACCCTCACTGTGAAGAAATTCCTTCTAATACTGATGTGGAACCTCCTGTTATCAAACCTGGTCTGGATTACTCTGAAACGATTACAGACCAACCTACGAATGGATTCAGGCTCCCAGATCCCCCCCTAGGGCACCGATCGCAACTGTGAAAAGATCTTTCCAACACCTCAGAGCTTATTTTTGGGATATATGGACAGGGAAGCTGGTTAGAACATTTCATATAGAGTCTGTAAGTCTGCAGCTTCACACGAGAGCTGCTGGCACCTTGTGTGTTCCTTAGCTTAGAGAAGAGGAGATTTAGGGGTGACCTGGCTGCAAACGGGCCCGTAAACCAGAACGCGCCGCGCTGCGAGACGCAGACCGCTCTGCGTCTTGCGGGAGTGTCAGGTCTTGGCGCAGATCCCGCAGCTGAAGCGCCGCCAGGCACCTCGGGCAGATATTAACGCGGGATAATCTGTAAGAAAAGCACTCGTTCATAAACAGGTTCTTTCTCTTTGTAGAACCATCAATCAGCTTGCGAGCGGAGCGCCATGTGGCTCAGCCCAAGAGACCCCAGGAATGCTGCGGCGTCTGCAGACCGCTGACCGGCAGCACGGAGGTGGCGCCTCTCCGTGCCCATTGTCCCAAGTGTTTGCTGAAGGTCTCTGGCTGCCTGGCAGCAGCTCACTCGGATTTGTAACTTGGGAAACCGGCAGCGGGAGGTCGCTCAGGCCTGAGTAGTGACATCCTCAGCACCTCTCAGCCAGGGTGCAGACAGCCAGCAAGGAAGTTTCCCAGTTCATACTATTTTGTAGGACAAACAGGGCCTGCAGGGGCACCTACATGTCTGTCAGGAGAAGAACTAGCACAAGCAACCTGCCATGTAGCCCACCTTAAGGTGCAAACAGGAGTGAAACGATACCCATCAGGAAAAACTTCTTCCTGGGAAGGGTTCTCCGGCCTCAGAACAAGCTGCCTGGGGAGGGGGCTCAATCACCATCCCTGGACATGTTACACAGTTGTGGAGATCTAGAGCTTAGAGACAGGGTTTAACGGTGGCCTTGGGACAGTTGGGTTAATCATAGAATAGAACCACAGAACGTTCTAGGCTGGAAGGAACCTCTAGAGGTCATCCAGTCCAACCTCCTTGCACAGGGACAACTCTGCCTCGGTCACGATCCTCAGAGCCTCCTCAAGCCTGACCTCCAGTGACTCCAGGGATGAGGCCCCCACCACCTCCCCATTCCAGCCTCCAGCCATCAGCCACCCTCACATTGAAGAACCTTCTTCTACCATCCAGCCTAAATCAATCCTTTTGCAGCTTGAACCCACTGCTCCTTGTCCTATCCGTACAAACCCTCTTGAAAAGACCTTCCCCTGCCTTCAGGTAGCCCCCCTCAGGCACTGGAAGATCAAAAGAAGGTCCCTCCTGAGCCTTCTTTTCTCCAGACTGACCAGCCCCAACTCTCTCAGCCTGTCCTCACATGAGAGATGCCCCACTCCCCTGATCATTGCAGTGGCCCTGCTCTGGACACGCTGCAGTCTGTCTGCCTCCTTCTTGTGCTGGGGGCTCCAGAACTGGACACAGATGGTTGGACTCAACGATCTTCACGGTCCTTCTCAACCTACATGACTCTCTGATTTTATGGTTTTGCTTGGCAGGTGTACTTCCCAACACAGCTAGAGTCTAACAAGCACAAGGGCACTGGCATTTCAAGAGAAAACTGTTTTAAAAATGAAGCAAGGAACAAAGTTTCCAGAGCAATCCTACTACACAGCAGCAGTTTTACGGTAACTGTAAGGATGGAACTTGACTCCCCCCAAAAAACCCCAAATCATTACACTGAAAGATGGTTGAAACAAGCACCTGGGCAATAGGTGTCACCTGGAACACAAAAGGTTCTGCATCAATCTGAGAAGGACCTTCTTCCCAGTGAGGATGACAGAGCCCTGACAGGGGCTGCCCAGGGTGGTTTTGGAGTCTCTTTCTCTGGAGACATTTAAAACCTGCCTGGACGTGTTCCTGTGTGACTTGGTCTAGGTGATCTGAGGCAGGGGGATTGGACTGGATGATCCTTCGAGGTCCTACCAATCCCTAATGTCCTGTGATTCTGCGACACACCTAACAGAGGTCCTCTGACAGTCTGTGGAGCCTGCAGAGTCCTTCTCAAAGTGCTAACCCTGCGTCTCTGTTCCACAGGAAAACAGCCACGCACTTCAGCATCTGGTCTTCAGCAGAGCAAAGGCCGCTCGCTTCAGTCGAACCCAAAGCATTCCAGTGTCGCTCCCGAAAACAAATGCTCCAACTTTGTACCATATATTAAAGCTCTGCTACAGCTCCATAACTTCTCGAGAGTCAGGGTGAGGAAATTAGCACCGTTGAAGTCAGTGGGAGAAATTATAGACGACTTTGCTATAGCCGTGACTAGCAGATGAATTTCTTGCAGCCAGATTTACGGCGCATGAGGGACTGGATGACTCCATCTAACAGCAGTAGTGTCAGACTCAAGAGTCACTTGAACACAATCCAATTTAGAGGTGGCTACAAACTTCTAAAAACCAAACAATGGCGTTTTAACGAGCTACAACTTCTCTCCAGTCAGCTATTTTTCTTCCATTCTGCAGTGGAAAGGATAAACAAACTGATTAGCAATGACTAGACCTAACTTCTCTCATCCTTCCAAGCCTCAACTAGCTCTCCAGATGTTCACAGAACAGCCACACAGCTCCCTGGGGGAGAGGGCAGGACAGGAGCCAGGACTGGAGGAGGCTGAAGCTGCCTCCTTGAGCTGGTTGCTGGCTTCTGATACCTTGGAATCACAGAACATTAGGGAGTGGAAGTGACCTCGAAAGATCATCCAGTCCAATCCCCCTGCCACAGCAGGATCCCCTAGACCAAGTCGCACAGGTCTGTTCATTTTAGGGCTGCTTTCCCCTTCCATCAACTTCAAATGATCCTCGACCAGCTGAGCAGCTCTTCAACATCAGGAGTTGTCCAATCCCACTCCGTTTCACTTAGAAGCTTCAAACGTCCAGCTGTCACAAAGCCATTTTCACTCTCCCTACCAAGCTGATAAAGAGCTGATCTAGCAGCAGCTCCGTAACAGCTACAGCTCCAAGTTCAAGCCTAGGTTGGCTGGGATCAAATCACTGTGCCCAAGGACCTGCATGATACTCAACTTCTTCACTTCTGATGTAGGAGCAAAAGCCCTCCTGAGTTTCAGTGTGGCTCCTTTCAATAATTCATGTGCTGCAAAAGCATTCTGCATAAAGAATGCAGCCAGCAAGTATTTCAAGCCACTATTTAAAATTAAACATTCAAAATATCATGAAGAATTTAAACGGGAAGAGATTACCTTTGAGCTCAGAACCGCGTGTCATCTGTAGGTGAGTCTTAGAATCACAGAATAATTTAGGTTGGAAAAGACTCTTGGGATCATTGAGTCCAACATCAACCCTACTCTACAACCCCAAACCAGATCCCCCAACACTACAGCTAAGTGAGTTTTAATCTCATCCAGGAATGGGGACTCAACCACCACCCTGGGCAGCCCATCCCGCTGCCTGACCACTCTCTCTGGGAAGAATTTCTTCCTGATGTCCAGTCTAACCCTCCCTTGTTGAAGCTTGAAGCCCTTCCCTCTGCTTCTGTCGATATCGACCAGTGAGAAGAGCCCAGCAACAGCCTCTCCACAATGTCCTTTCAGATAGTTGTAGAGAGCAATGAGGTCTCCCCTCAACCTCCTCTTCCTCAAACTCAACAGCCCCAACTCTCTCCAACTCTCCTCATCAGATTGATTCCCCAGGCCCTTCCCCAGCTCTGTTACCCTCCTCTGCACCTGCTCCAGCACCTCAATGTCTCCCTTCTACTGAGGTGCCCAAAACTGGACCCAGTCCTCAAGGTGCAGCCTCCCCAGTGCTGAGTCCAGGGGGACAATCACCTCCCTACTCCTGCTGGACAAATGTTGATGTCATTAATGCCACAGTCTCAATGAAAGCCGTCGTCACACTGAGGACACCTCATACTTATGCCAACACTAACCATGTCTCCTTATGCCTGTGTGAACTCACACAATCATTATACCTTTTGTATTCAAGATTCAGTCAATAGACAGACAAAACAGGGCGTGAGGACTTCCAATGGTCGTCCCCAATAACTTGTAGAGGAAGTAATTTCTTGTAGGATAGAGGGACCGATTACAGCATCACAGAACCACAGAGCAGTAGGGATTGGAAGGGACCTTCCAATCATCCAGTCGAACCACAGAATCATTCAGGTTGGGAAAGACATCTGGGATCATCAAGTCCAACCATTAAGGCAACTCTACAAGACCACCCTGAAACCAGATCCCTCAACACTACATCTAAGACCATCCAGTCCAATACCCCCACCACAGCAGGATCACCCAGATCAAGTTGCACACGAACATGTCCAGGTGGGTTGTAGATGTTCTCAGAGGAACAGAGGACAGCACAGAGGATACGGGGTAGAGGGACTGTGCTACAGCCTGGATAATGGAAGGAGATTTTTCTCCAGAGATTTTTTGAAAGCATTATCTGACTAATTAGCACCAGTCAAACAGAAGTTGGCAGAACGTTAACGCTGAATAAAGACCAAACGGGGAACTAAGGGGAAGCCAACACTGTGTCTCTTCGCGCATCCTTGGTATTCCAAAATCCTGAATTCCATCCTGACATTCTGTCACAGAAGTTATCATAAAGCAGGCTGCACTAAAACTGACACGAGAGAATGGCATAAACAATCCACAGCTCAGTTAGAGACGGACAGAGGTGAAGAAGAACACAACACAGACCTACCAACCCATGAAGCTGTGGAAATGCTGACCAGGAAAATGACTCTGTCCTGCTTTTCACTGCTCAGGAATCCACAAGAGAACTTGAGCAGCCAGTTTCTCAGGCTGTAGCTTTAAGTAAAATACAACATTTTCACACAGGTTGTGAATATTGATCAGAGAAACTATGAAACTCACTGCCCCAGGCTGCTGGGGAGGCTGGAACCTTAAGGCAGATTCATGGAAGATGAGACTATTAAACCTCATTTCCAGGCTGCAGCCTCTGGCATCGGAGGTCCTAGAAGCTAGGAGGCTACACAAGGCTTAAGCTAAGCCTCACCTTGAGCTGCCTCACTTCTTGCACTGCTCCAACTACATCACCCCTGAAACAGATCCCCTAACACCACATCTAAGCATCTTTTAAACCCATCCAGGGATGGGGACTCAACCACCACCCTGGGCAGCCCATTCCAGCACCTGACAACTCTCTCCAGGAGGAATCTCTTCCTGATGGCCAGTCTAAACCTCCCCTGCTGAAGCTTGAAGCCCTTCCCTTGCGTTCTGTCACTAATGACCTGTGAGAAGAGACCAGCACCAACATCTCTACAGGGTCCTTTCAGACAGTTGTAGAGAGCAATGAGGTCTCCCTGAGCCTCCTCTTCCTCAAACTAACCAGCCCCAACTCTCTCCATCTCTCCCCATCAGATTGATTCCCCAGGCCCTTCCCCAGCTTCATTGCCCTCCTCTGCACTTGCTCCAGCCCCTCAATGTCTCCCTTGCACTGAGGTGCCCAAAACTCGAGAGCATCGATGGTGCACGCTGACAGCTCTGCCACCCAGACTCAGGCAGCAGGCTGACCACCACTTTGTGTGGTTCATCCCAAGGGAGAAGAACCTTCAGAAACAAAGCTCAGGGCTTGCTTAGGAAAAAAAACCCAAAGTCATCCAAGTGGGATGATTTTGGATGAAAAAAAGCCGGAGCTGTGTAATTATATACACTTACCTTGACAAATAGAAAGCAATCTGTGATTAGAACATAGTAATTAGTTACAAAATGCTTCCCATGAATTTAATTACCCATCAGTCTACATGTTTCCTAATTACTTTTTATCTCATTGCATCAGTAAAAATTTCTGCCTGGGGCAACTGCCACTCACTTATTTACACAGCTTCCAGTTTTTACAGTGAATATATTACGGCAACATGGCCAAGCGCTGCTCGAGCTGCAGCGGAGACTTCATGCGTGAGGAAGCGTCTCCCTCAGCTTTCGATGGAAATGATTGTCTTGGCCTTCAGTTCGGACCTAGCTCGCTAAGAAATCCATTTGTTGTGTGTCTTCAGGAAGGTTTCAAACACCTGATTCCTTGTTTTAAAGAAATGTAAAGAAAACTTAGGTAGAAAAAGCTAGAATTCATCAGACTCGATGATCTCTTCGGTCCCTTCCAACCTCTAACATCCTCTGATCCTATTTCCATGTAACTGGAAAGATGGACTGGATGATCTTTCAAGGTCCCTCCCAATCCCTAATGATTCCATGATTTGACCTTTGATAGGCAAAACCACAAATCCAGTACAGACCTCATCTTTCAGGGAAAAGTATGAGGTTTCACAGGACATTAGGGTTGGGAGGGGACCTCGAAAGATCATCTCGTCCAGTCTCCCCACCAACAGGATCCTCTAGATCAAGTCGCATAGGAACATGTCCAGGCGGGTTTTAAACATCTCCCAGGGCAGCCTGAGGACCCTTTCCATGTAGATGTTTTTCCTCACATCCCCACAGAATCACAGAACATCAGGAATTGGAAGGGACCTCCAAAGACCATACAGTCCAGTCCCCTCACCTAGATCAAGCTGCACAGGAACACAGATCCTGCTGTTTTCCTAAACACTCCTTAACTATGTGACCAGTTTCAGTAACTGTTTCGTGAAAACCGAAAGCTTGTGTCAACAAACATTGGTGACAGGGATCCCAGTGCTGAAAGACTGCATCTCGTAAACAAAGGTTTTCCTTCTGAAAACCCCACATCATCTCAGATTCATTTGCTCGTGTATGTAGCCTGGGGAGAGGGCTGGAAAAACAGGCCCTATGAAGAGCAGCTGAGGGAACTTAGTCACTCTAGAGAAGAGGAGGCTGAGAGGAGACCTGATTACTCTCTACAACTGCCTGAAATGAAGTCTTAGCAAAGTTGATGCTGGTCTGTTCTCCCAAATTACTAAGGATGAGGAGAAACAGCCTCAAGTTGCATCAGGGGAGGTTTAGACTGGATCTTAGGAAGACGTTCTTTGCTGAGAGAGTGGATGGGCACTGGAACAGGCTGCCCAGGGAGGTGGTGGAGCCTCCATCCCTGGAGGGGTTTTAAAACTGAGTAGCTAGAGCACTTGAGGCTATGGTGTAGGGGTTAGGGAGAAGCCTGGTTACTACATCTAGCAGTGTTTCACCTCATTTTATCATTTATGGGCAAGGTGGCGCTGGGTTGATGGTTGGAGTGGATGATCTTGGAGGTCTCTTCCAACCTTAGTGATCGTATGCACATGTGTTGGGATGAGGGCTGGACTTGACGATCCTGGAGCTCCCTTCCAGCCGTGATGATTCTATGATTCTAGGGTACTGACACCAGAGACTCCTCACCTCACATCCTGCCAACCCTTCTGGGACAGCAAACCTCCCGGGTTCCTTGTGTGAGTCCAACCATTCCTGCTCTCGGCCGGGCTGCCGTCACAGCCAGGTTTTCCACTGTGCTCTAGGAGTTCCAAATCGATGAGCAAAGCAATGGCCATCTGCAGAAGTTGCAGGTCTGCTGCATTATTAACCAGCAGCACAACTGGAAACGCTGCTGCTCCCCCTCCTCAGCGCGCTCGCAAGCCATTCCAAAGCGGGAGGTGCTGGAGCATGAAGACTGCAGGCAGCCAGGCCTCTTGGAATCACAGGGCAGGGAATGGCTGGAATTCCTGCCTGCCTGGGCTATAACCAGCCTCTGTGAACTTTCCTTGAAAGCAGACTTCAAATTCACAGGGGCCCGCAGCCTTCAGTCAAGAAAAGGCTCGGAACGACCTCCATCTGCCACTCTAATGCAGCTTCTGCCATAAATATTTAATGTAAGAGATGTGCTGTTAAAACACAATGAATAGCTCCAGAAATTAAAGCTGGCTGACGGATCACACGACGTAACGCGCAGCAAACGGCGGTGGAGAAACCGCAGGCAGAGCCACGCGCTCCGGCTTCCGCGCCGTGGCCAGACGGCCGGGCTCGTGGTCTTCCCAGGTCCCTTCTGATCCCTGATGTTGTGTGATTCTGTGATTCTCTCCAGCTCAACAGATCAGAAGGGAGGCTGAAGGCAGATTCCACCGTATTCATCCTAAAGGCAGAGTGAGCCTGCACGACACAGAGCTCGCTGCTCATCCCACGTGAAGGACAGACACACAGACTGTTTTGTTCCTTCTGAATCACTTCTCTGCAAGTCAGTGCTGCCTCTCATCCCAGTATCTTCAAAGAGGTACAAAAATAAACTTGGGAGGACAAAGCTCAGCCCTTGATTTTAAGCTGGAGCATAAACAGGTGCCTCACAGAATCACAGAACATTAGGGACTGGAAGAGACCTTGAAAGATCAGCCAGTCCAATGCCCCCCCGACACAACAGGATCCCCTAGATCCAGTCGCACAGGAACTGGTGGGTTTGAAACGTCTCCAGAGAAGGAGACTCCACAACCCTCCCGGGCAGTCCCTGCCAGGGCTCTGTCACCCTCACTGAGAAGAAGGTCCTTCTCACATTGATGTGGAACCTCCTCCTCCTCTGTCCCAGCTCACACCCATTGCCTCTTCTCCCATCATTAGATGTCCTTGAGCAGAGCCTGGCTCCTTCTTCCTGACACCCACCCTTCACATATTGATCAACATTGATGAGGTCACCCCTCAGTCTCCTTTTTGCCAGCTCAAGAGACCCAGCTCCCTCAGCCTTTCCTCAGCAGGGAGCTGGACATCACAAACCACCAAAACCACGGGGAAACTTCACAGGCTGCCCGAACACACAACCAGCCACTCCGAGACAACTCCATGAGCCAATCTGTCAGCAAAGCACATCCTTGATTTCATTTTCTTTCCCCCACACTGGCACCACATAGATCTTTTCTGGAGAAGCAGGGGTGGCTAAATTCTGGATCTGCCAACTCTGAAGTGTTCTCCATGAGCTGAGCAGTGCTCTGCGTGCCTGGGCTCGATGTCAACATACAGCCACGCGCACACAGACCCTGGAAAACACGTCCATTTATATGAACATTCATCATGTCGACCCCTTACAACACCTCAAACACCAAGACCTAGAAGCACTAATACCAGATACAGTTTCAGTACTACACATATTTGTGTGTTTTCACCACAACATGACACCCTCTAATTGCCTAGAAATGCATCTCCGGTAGCTGACATCAGGATGCATTTTTCCACTCCCCTGTTCAAGAGAGAGCTGGTTTATCAGTGACAAGTGAGTATTTGCCTCCGTAAAAATAAATAGCTCTTTTGTAGGAAACATCATGCCCTTGGTAGAAGACAAAGAAAGCCTCAGGATACGTCTGAAAAACATTCTCAGTAGTAAATGGAAATGTAAATGCAGGAGAGGTTAACTGTGAATCACAGCATCACAGAACATTCGGGGTTGGAAGGGACCTCCCAAGATCATCCAGTCCAATCCCCCCACCAGAGCAGGAAGACACAAGCACTGCAATTCGCTGAACAAAATGACTCCAACGTGACTTTGAAGTCTGTTCTGGTGACACTTCAATGTTGCACTGAAAATTACTCCAATGCAGCACCTTGTGAGGCTGTGAAAACACCCATGAAAACAGGCAAACAGCCAGCACAACCCTCACTTTATAGTTTGGGTCAAAAAAAGGGGAAAAAGGCAAAAGAGAGGTCCTTAAGGCAGGCTGAGTGGAGTAGATGTGGCACTTGAGGGTTAGGAAGATGTTGGGATGAAGGGTGGGCTTGATCCTGGCGGTCATAGAATCAAGCTGGTTGGAAAAGACCCCCGGGATCATCAGGTCCAACCATCAACTTGACTCTACAAGGGCACCCCTGAAACAGATCCCCCAACACTACAGCTGAGCGACTTTTCAACTCATCCAGGGATGGAGACTCAGCCTTGACCATGGAAGCCCAGTCCAGTGTTGGAACACTCTCTCTGGGAACAATCTCTTCCTGATGGCCAGTCTGACCCTCCCCTGCTGAAGCTTGAAGCCCTTCCCTCTGCTTCTGTCGATATCGACCAGTGAGCAGAGCCCAGCACCAACATCTCCACAGTGTCCTTTCAGAGACTTGTAGGGAGCGATGAGCCTCCTCTTTCTCAGACTAAACAGCCCCAACTCTCTGCATCTCTCCCCATCACATTGATTCCCCAGGCCCTTCCCCAGCTTTGTTGCCCTCCTCTGCCCTCGCTCCAGCACCTCGATGTCTCCCTTCTACTGAGGTGCCCAAAACTGGCCCCAGTACTCAAGGTGCAGCCTCCCCAGTGCTGAGCACAGGGGGACCCATCCTGGTCCTTTCCAGCCATAGTGGCTGGTCCTATCGAGCCATAATGATTAGGATTTTAAAAGGGAATCTTTGGAATTAGAAGAATAGAAAGAATAACTGACAATACGAGAGGAGACAGAGCAAGAGGAACACAAGGGCCACGGAATGACAAAGGTTACGATGCCGGCGGTTCCGAGCGGCTCAGTCCTACCTCTGAATTATTTACTCATGACCCTGCGGAGTAAAAATGTTCTCTAGCTGGTCAGACCCATCGAGCAGATCATAAAAATTAAGATCTATAGAGATGCTCCTACTTATAAGGGCAACTGCCCTTTATCATCTTCACTGCAATTAATTCAAAATATTTAAAGAAGTCCATGAGCTAGGAAATTACTGCTTTCAGGAGCTGATTACATTACAGATAGCAGAGCCTTAATTTGCATCGCTGACAAGAAAATCCAGAAAAGTCATTAATTCTTACAACAGATACAGGTCCTTATTTCATTACCTTGTTAACTTTTTTTTCCCTCCTTTTTAGGAGAAGAGCTTTGTGTTTCCCATCTCAGTTCAGTCTAATAAAACTATCTAGTGACACTCATTTGAGAGACGTTGCCTGCAGGGCGATAATTAGTGAGATTCTAGTTACAACTGGTCATGTGAGGGAGGGGAGCATCTCCCTGGTGAGGAGAAGCTGAGGGAGCTGGGTCACTTGAGCTTGGGAAAAAGGAGACTGAGGGGTGACCTCACTGATGTTGA
Source organism: Rhinopomastus cyanomelas (assembly GCA_013400115.1). NCBI lineage: Eukaryota > Metazoa > Chordata > Aves > Bucerotiformes > Rhinopomastidae > Rhinopomastus > Rhinopomastus cyanomelas. Next base: position 324,307 of record VXBP01010662.1, read on the forward strand.
TGAATATGTGAAGGGTGGGTGTCAGGAGGATGGAGCCAGGCTCTGCTCAGTTGCACCCAATGGTAGGACAAGGGCCAGTAGGTGTCAGTTGGAACAGAGGAGGTTCCACATCAATGTGAGAAGGACCTTCTTCCCAGTGAGGGTGACAGAGCCCTGGAACAGGCTGCCCAGGGGGGTTGTGGAGTCTCTGGAAATGAAGCTGTTAAACACCTGAGCCATTTACACCCTGAGTTGGCCAGAGCTGGAAGGGACCTTAAAGATCATCCAGTGCCAAGCCCCCTGCACAGGCAGGGACATCTTCACTAGAGCAGGTCACTCAGGGCCCCAGACAACCTGCCCTTCAACATTGCCAGGGATGATGAGGCAGCCACTACTTCCTTGGGCAACCCATTCCAGCATCTCAGCACCCTCTCAGCAAAGAATTGGTTCCTCATGGCCAACCTCAATCTCCCCTCTTCAAGTCTGGAACCCTTTCCTCTTCTCCTCTCACTACCACCTGTGTCAAAAGTCCTCCCCTGGCTTCTTGTAGCCCCTTTCCTTCAGAGATCCTACAGCTGCTAGAAGGTTACCTGCGAGCCCCCTCTTCAAGCCTGGGACCCTTTCTTTCCCCTTGTCCTCTCGCTAAGCACCCCTGCAGACCACGCCTGCACCCGGTTCAGCCAGTCCAAAGAAGTCACAAACGTGAAGTTCTAGATCGTCAAGTACGAATTCTCCCTTTCACAAGTCAGAAAAATCCGATTCAGCAGCAAATTTGATGATCTATGAGGTCTCTTCCAACCTTTATAATACTGTGATACTGTGTGATACTGTGAAATGCAGGATGGAAAGCACCGAGGTGAGCAGGGCTGTGCTGAAGGTGGTGCACACGTCCTCCCACAGAGCCAGAAACCCCAGCTAAAATCAACTGCTCTCAGAAAACCCCACAACTTATTTATGAAAAAACATGAGTGCTGCTAAAAATTCACAGCGGCCCTGAAGAACAAGACAGTAACGAGCACAGACCTCAAAAGCAAAGGCACGGGTCGGTATTCTTGACATCCAAAAGGTTTTACATCCATCCCAGAGCACCTGGAAAAACACTGAAAGCATTTCTGCCTTGAGTAATAGAAGGTGTCCACTAAATGCTGCTGAGTTATGAATCAGAGCCTATCTTCTCCCTTCAGGTCAATATCTAGCAGCGAAATGTTTTCCTTGATTTGTGAAGTAGAGGAGCTCCTCAACAGAGCCATAAATTCACAAGGGTTAGTGGCACCAAATGATGTATTAAGTAAGTGATGTAAATACAACCCGTTTCCCAAAAGACTCGGGAATAATCCTCCGGAAACGCAGTCGAAACCCACAAAGTCCAGAAAAATCACACAATTTGTTGTTAATAAAAGTTGCCGCTGAACAAGCGGCTGGTTTCTCCCTGGTAAAATGTAAACTAGTCCTGAGCAGTCTCCCCTCACCCCTCCTTTTTAATTAATTCCTTGATTTATCGCTCGTGTGGAAGAGTGACCTTCCTTTTGCCCTGCATCTCCCTCTGGTGGTTTCATTTTCTGTTTGTTTAGAAGCAGCTGGAAGCGAGGAGATCCCGCCTGCCTTGTTGGAAAGCAAAACATCTTAAACTGCAATTATGTTCCTCTCCTTCCTTCATTAAAGCTAAACTAAGCAAACTCAGCCAAAGCTGCCCAACACAACGGTCCCTTCCCTCATCCCCCACCTCCTTCTCCTCTCCATCCACTTCGTAGAAGGGTTTAGGCTGGAAGGGGCCCCAGAGATCATCCAGTGCCAACCCCCTGCCATGGGCAGCGACACCTCTCACCAGCCCAGGCTGCCAGCAGCCCCATCCAGCCTGGCCTTGAACACTCGCAGGGATGGAGCAGCCACAACCTCCTTGGGCAGCCTGTTCCAGAGCCTCAGCATCTTCACAGGGAGGATGTTTTTCCTAAGATCAAAGCTAAATCTTCACTCTTTCAGCTTGAAAACATCTCCCTTGTGCTATTTCTAGATTCCCTCATAAGGGAATCCTTTCCCAACATCCCTGAAAACCCATCGGCTTCTTGAGATGGGGAATCAGCAGAATGACAGACACCCTCTTCAGGAGTCCAGCACTGCTCTTAAACCACTTGGATCTGCATTAAGACAGTTAATACAGTCAACACAGCTGCCTTCCAATGAGTTTGCACTGCTGGGATTCACAGACCTGAGTTGCTGCTACTGCCCTAACCTGGAGAGAACACATCACAGAACATTAGGGATTGGAAGGGACCTCCAAAGATCATCCAGTCCAATCCCCTTGACACAGCAGGATCCTCTAGATGCAGTTGCACAGGAACATGTCCAGATGGGTTTTAAATGTCTGAAGAGAAGGAGACTCCATAACCACCCCCTTCCCCGGGCAGCCCCTTCTAGTGCTCTGTCACCCTCACTGAGAAGAAGGTCCTTCTCCTACTGTGGAAGCATCTCTCTTCCAGATCACACTCTTTGTCCCTTGTCCTATCATCAGATGCCACTAAGCAGAGCCTGGCTCCATCCTCCTGACACTCACCCTTCACGTATTTATCAACATTCATGGGATCACCCCTCAGTGTCCTTTTCTCCAGGGTAAGGACACCCAGCTCCCTCAGCAGAAGCTCATCCAACCTCTCATTTTCTTGTCTAGGGGATCCTGCTGTGGCAGAGGGATTGGACTGGATGATCTTTCGAGGTCCCTTCCAATCCCTAATGACTGGATCTAGGGGATCCTGCTGTGGCAGAGGGACTGGACTGGATGATCTTTCGAGGTCCTTTCCAATCCCTAATGTTCTGTGAATCTGTGACAGTTACACTAAAACCACTCACTTTTGGTACCACAGACAAACAGCATCCAGCACCAAGGAGTCACTTCGGATACGTTAAATGATTCCTCAGGGACCTGCGCGGCAGCAGGGAGCACAAACCGCTGCTGCAGCACGAAGAAACGCTTGAGAACGACAGTCGAGGAACTAACCAGACAAGTTAAGGGAAAAACACAGGGAAAACATTCACCCCGTGGAAACCGAGAGCTTTCCGAGCGTCACAGAACGAGGGTAAGCAACAGGCACGAAACCAAAGGGGCGCTGAAGTCACCGCGCGGCGTCCTGGCGGAGGGGAGGGCAGCAGCATCCTCCCGAGGCACACGCCGGAGGAGCGTCCGTCACCGCGCGGCGGATAAACACGGAACCGATCGATCCATGGGGTGGTCTCTTCTCGGGAAAGATGGCAGAGCCGTTCACTTTGATCCTTCCATTATTTTGCTCTCTCTGTCTCTTTCAGAACCAGACCAGGAAAACTTCTCCACCCTATGAAAACAAGGGAGCACAAAGCCGCACAACTTTCCACTCCAGAAAATAACCTCCAGTGACAGTCGGTTCTTTCCAGCGGCAGCCAGTGACAAATTAACGCTAAAAATGCTGGATTTGGGGACGTTAGAACTGTAATTTCCCTTGAAAGCTGAAATTTGGGCTTTTAATGTTAATCAGACAGGAAAAGGAAACAGTGTTTTAATAACGAAGCTAATAGACTAATTACACAGGAATTGCATCTGAGCAAGAGCAACCCCAGGTACCAGGACAGGCTGGGGACTGACCTGCGGGAGAGCTGTGGAGGAGACAGGGACCTGGGGGTCCTGGTGGCCAGCAGGATGGCCAGGAGCCAGCAATGGGCCCTTGTGGCCAAGAAGGCCAACGGCATTCCGGGGTGGATCAGAATGGGGGTGGTTAGCAGATCAAGAGAGGTTCTTCTCCCCCTCTACTCTGCCCTGCTGAGACCACATCTGGAGTGTTGTGTCCAGTTCTGGGCCCCTCAGGTCAAGAAGGACACGGAGGAGGGAGTCCAGTGCAGAGCAACGAGGATGATGAAGGAAGAGGAGCACCTCCCTTATGAGGAAAGGCTGAGGGAGATGGGTCTCGTTTAGTTTGGAGAAGGGGAGACTGAGGGGTGACCTCATTAATGTCTATAAATATGTGAGGGGTGGGTGTCAGGAGGATGGAGCCAGGCTGCTGGGATTAAAATGTCCATTTGACAAAAAAATACCCCAAAACACACACTCAGTATATTTTTAGGTAACTCTGCATGTTCTCTGCAGAGAAAGTGTTTAACCTGATCTTCAAGTTCACTTCCAACCTAGACCATTCGGCGAGAGGACAAGAGGAAACAGCACCAAGGGAAGGTGGCCTTGTGGCCAAGAAGGCCAGTGGCATCCTGGGGTGGATCAGACCGGGGGGTGGTTAGCAGATCAAGAGAGGTTCTTCTCCCTCTGCTCTGTCCTAGTCATCGAAAATGTGAGTTTAATTACGGTTTGACTGCGTGTTTGCCTGTCTAAACAAAGATACAAATCCCTAACACAAAGCTCAGGTGAAGGTGAACGTGGACACGACCCTTCCTTTTACATCACAGAACATCAGGAATTGGAAGGGACCTGGAAAGATCACCCAGTCCAATCGACCCAGCAGAGCAGGATCAGCTAGATCCAGTCGCACAGGAACAGGTCCAGGTGGGTTTGAAACATCTCCAGAGAAGGAGACCCCACAAACCCCCGGAGGGAACAGGGCTCCACACGCCTGAGGATGTCAGGGAATCCCCGACACAAATCAATACAGTGGCCTCATTAGGGTTTTTCACAGAGTGCTTTGAACCTGCTGAACCAACACTGCCAGAACGCAGTTGGTTTAATAACTAAACTCAGATTAAAGGAGCTCTGAGCAACAGACGCCCTGTGAAAGGCAGCACATCAACAGCCCGTGATAAAGAAGGTTCTTATGGAATGAGATTAGCCTGACACACTCCACACACAAATACAGCACAATTACAGAAATATTTATTTCAGAAAATCTTCCCAGCTCAGCAGGTCTGGGTGAAGAAGCCTTTTATAACTTATCCCTCAAGCATTTCTCATCCTAGCAGGGTGAATAATCACCCAGTGCAGTTCAGACACTTTACATAGGTGGAAACAGAAAATTGCAGATGATGAATTCATCTCCAGAAGCCTTTTATGCTTGAAGAACCAGCCCACTAAATGCTCAGCCAGCAGCACAACTGCACGAGCTCCTGGTTATTTTCCTGCAACTTTGAAAAACCCCTCTAGAACTGAGAAGGGGCAGGAGATCCTGAGCCAAACACTCAGAGGAGACTGAGGGGTGACCCCATGAATGTTGATAGAGATGTGAAGGGTGGGTGTCAGGAGGATGGAGCCAGGCTCTGCTCAGTGTCATCTAGTGATGGGACAGGGGGCAGCAGGTGTGAGCTGGAACAGAGGAGGTTCCACATCAGAGAAGGACCTTCTTCCTGGTGAGGGTGACAGAGCCCTGGAAGGGGCTGCCCAGGGGGGCTGTGGAGTCTCCTTCTCTGGAGATGTTTAAAAACCACCTGGATGTGTTCCTGTGTGACTTGGTCTGGGTGGTCCTGCTGTGGTGGGAGGATTGGACTGGATGGTCTTTCAAGGTCCCTTCCAATCCCTGATGTTCTGTGATTGACCCTCAAGCAGGCTCACAGCACTCCAGCAGAAACCCTCCTTCAAAAAGAGAAGAAAATTTGCCAGAAAAGGAAAGTTTAGAGTGAAAAATGCCCATGAAGACTGCAATTTGAAAACTCTTCGTGTTGACTGGACAAATCCTAGACACTGCTCGCATTTCTCAAGTTATGATTTGCACCGAAACAACACTAAGAATTAAAGAAAAGGCCAAGGAAACTGCTTTATCACGTGCGTGTGTGCTCGGTCAGGACTCGGTCACATCCCAGCGTCACCGCATCAGCCGTAACGTTCGTTTGTGAGAAGTCGGTCAGAGGCAGATGTGAGTTCATTCACTTCAGATTGATCTGCAAGAGGATGGTCTGAGTCTCGTGCCAGCCCACACTCCAGTGAGGCTGCAGGCTGTGCACGGGTGGAAAGTCAATACCTTTACCACCAAGACATTTGCTGTAGGGACATCAATGTCTTAGAGCTGTAAAAACCCCCTTCTTATGGAAACAGAAGTGTTCTATCAATACATTTAATGCCCCGGTCCCAGCACAGAGATTTCATTAACTCTACAGTATGGGAAAAGGCAAGAGGGATACACACCAGCTGAACTAAAGAGCTCTGTATTAGGTGAACTGTGCTTTTCTTAGGCTTGGGTCTTTCACAGAGCCACAGAATTATTTGGGCTGGAGAAGCCCTCTGAGCTCAGCCAGCCCAGCCCAGGACCTGACTGCACCACAGCGGCCAGACCAGGGCACTAAGGGCCACAGCCCGGCTGGCCTTCAGCACCTCCCGGGATGGGGACTCCCCCACTGCCCTGGGCACTCCAGTCCAGTAGCAGACCACCCTTTCCATGAGGAAAAAGATTAATTAGCTGTAATTAAATATTTCAAGGTAATGATGAGGAACATTATGTTTATTAACTCCACCAGTGTCTGACGCACCTCCAAGAGTCAAGTGGGACTGGAGACTGCAACACCCACGAGTGGTTTATGTTGCAGCTGAAGCCATTTCGCGCTGTTTCTACACAAATAATGTTTGTTTGGTTGGTTTTAACAACATAAACAGGAGACTGTCAAGGACCCACCAGCCCAAACAACACAGAATCACAGAGCATTAGGGACTGGAAGGGGCCTTGAAAGAGCATCCAGTCCAATCCCCTCACCACAGCAGGATCCTAGATGATCTTCTGAGGTCCCAGGTGGGTTTTAAATCCAGCAAAGCCCTATTCTCAAACCAGAGGGACAAGGACAGCAAAGAAAAAGCCTCCTGGACAGGCAAAAGAAAACAACCACCAGCTAGGAAAACAATCTTGCTAACAACTTTGCAGCCCCCTGAACCACAGCAATTAAAACCCATCCCAGTAGAAACCCAACCAGTGCATCTTTTGGCACCTGACCTACGCCAGCGACTCGCAGCTTCTCTTCTGAGCAGTAAACCTGTTCACACGGCTACCAAGACAAAAAGGGAGGCAGTTGACTCCCCATTGGTTTTACAGCAGTTAACAGAAGTCAACTGCAGATCATTTCCCCCTCTTTCTACCAGGAGGCTTATTTATTTCACCAGGTTTTAGGACACTTGGACACAACAGGATTTGAGTGCACATTCCAGTGATTCCCTGGGCTTTACCTCAGACAGCCAGCAGGACCCTCAGGCAGCTCCATACATCTTAAAGTTCAGATAAACTCCATTTGCACCTCCAAATGGATTCTTTTAGATGCTGAGCCCTCAGCAAACACCTCACAATGAGTTCTAGCCCCTGCACGGGAAGGTTGTGCTGCTGGGGATGAAAACCAAGCCATGCCTTCCCCCTGAGGGGTGGCTGGATCCTGAGCCATTAGCAAAGACAAGTCCATTATATGGGAAGGAAGTGGGAAATGGCTGTGCTCTGCAGGTGTTCCACAACACATTTTCAGCGAGGGAGCAGATGCTTGGAAGGAACAATTCGCCTCAGCACATGGCGCTGTAATGACTCTGCTGTAGCTGAAAGCAGGCGGCCCCCTCTCAACGACACGCGTTCCTTGGGTTCAGTGCACCTGCAAGTGCTCGAGTGCATCACCCGGCCACGTCGCAGCCACCAGCACATCGCTAGCCCGGTCCCAGCAAAGCGGGACAGTTCCTGTGCAATGGGGAGTCGCTCAGGAGGAATTTTAAATTTCAGCCTTGAAGGGTGTTAATGTTTATGGAAGGGGCGTAATAACATGGTGCTGACTTCATTTCAGAGGCCTCTGCTACCTCAGACTGCCAGACGGTGTTTGCTTGCTGAATGAATCACAGCAAGGCTGGACTGAGGCTGGAAAAGCCCTCTGAGCTAACCCAGCCCAGCCCAGCACCCAAAATCTCCCCATGAGCCAGACCAGGGCACGAAGGGTCACGGCCAGGCTGCCCTTCAACACTGTTCGCTGATGGCTCAGATCGATGTCCAACAGACCTAACAAACAAGACTCAACTCTGAAAGCACCGCGTCACTCTCTTGCAAACTGTTGGGTTGTTCAATCCAAACTTGGGAGATCCAAACCCATTTTCACTACATTCCAACCACATTTCATGGAAGGGGCCGTGTTCTACCTTCAGGAACTTCTGCTTCAAAGTTCAGGAGAGCTGCTGGGTTTTCCACATTCCTGCTCTGATGTAGAATCATAAGGGATTGGAAGGGGCCCCAAAAGATCATCTAGTCCAATGCCCCCGCCACAGCAGGATCACCTAGACCAAGTCATAGAGAATTTGAAGGAGACAGTAGCAAAGCCACCAACAGGTTTAATGTCTTAATTGAGACCTCCCCTCAATACTGGGGGCAGTGCTGGGCCACTCACTTCCAGAAAGAGATTGAGAGGCTGGAGTGGGTCCAGAGAAGCAATGAAGCTGGGGAAAGGACTGTAGGGAACAGCTGACGAGGAGAGGCTGAGCTGAGAGTCAAATGGGACCTTCTCCCTCTCTACAACTGCCTGAAGGGAGGTTGTAGTCAGGTGGGGGTCAGGCTCTTCTCCCAGGCAACCAGCATCAGGATGAGAGGCCAGGATGTGAAGCTGCCAGTGGAGAGTTTGGTTAGATGGTAGGAAGCCCTTCCTCAGGGAAAGAGTGCTCAGAGCCTGGACTGGACTGGCCAGGGCAATGGTGGAGTCCCCATCCCTGGAGGTGTTGAAGGGCAGCCTGGCTGTGGCTCTTAGTGCCCTGGTGTGGCTGTTCTGGTGCTGTTAGGTCCTGGGCTGGGCTGGATGAGCTCAGAGGGCTGCCTATAATCATTTAACACTCTAGGGCACTTCTTTAAAATTCTACCAGCTCCCCAATCTTCTTTTAAAGTTCTACCTGTTCCTTTAAAGTTCTCCATTCGCACTCCTCTCAGAAGTACAAGGAAGCTCAAGGAACTTTTCACAGAACATCAGGGATTGGAAGGGTCCTCAAAAGCTCATCCAGTCCAGTCCCCCTCTCACCGCAGCTAATCACCGTTCCAGCTCCTTTGCCATATCAATCACACACACAAAACCCCCACAGAGCCCCCCTGAAGCCAAAGGAATGAAAATCAGAAAGCTGGAGCGGAACGCGTTCTCCTGTGGCTGATCTGCTGCCTTGGCTCAGCCCTTCCCTAACCACTGCTGTTGATATACAAACACTTTGTGCACAACCTCGGCTTTAAATAAAGCAGTTGTAAAACGAGGGAGCCCTCTGAAAGCAAACAGTGAGCGAGCCACGGTCCTCACCCACAGAGGTATTTCCTACGCCCGCTGCCCCCGGCGTGGATTGTCCGCGGCCAGCGTTTATCGCTAACGCACGAGAGAGCCTCTCGCGGTGGCCGAGGATCGATAACGCGGCGATCGCGCTCCTCGATCCAGACAATTAAGCAGCGCTGCTCTCCGCTCCCTTCTCCGTCCCCTTCCACTCGGAGCGGCGCTGCCGCCCGCCGCACAAAGGAGTTCATGTTCTCCAAGTCAAACAGCGGGCTGTCTGCTTATCTCGAAAACTTAGCTGTGGTGCAACTTGCAGCTCGCCCCGAGCCGGCGCGATGCCTGGCAACCCTGCGGCGCGCCGGGGTGTGAGCCCCAGCGTTCCCGGTCGCAGCCGGCAGCGCCGGCCCTGCCTGTAAACGGAGGTTCAAAGCGGCTAATAAAGCCGAGCGGCGCGAGGAGGAGACACAAAACCCAACAAAAAAGCACATATTTGGGTCAGGTCCAGGCCCACCTACCGGATAATCCCAGCTTACGTCCGACAGCTGTTTATACTCACCTGATGTGCAGCAGGTGCAGGACAAAAGGCTCCGGCAGCCCTGCACCTGCCGTCTCCTCCCCTGCCCAGGGCACAGGCAGCAGCTGGCACCTTGGCTGCCACCCTGGCCCTGGCTCTGTGCACCCACCGCAGTGCCCTTGGGTGAGCAGAGCAGCTGGGGAAGCAGCCCGTGACACCCAGCTGAAGGGGGTCAGATGGATTCTCTGATTGCTGATGCTCGATTTGGGATGGGGCACAACCTCCTCCACCCCACAGAGCAGCTCCCACACTTCACTAGCCATTGGCATGTAGGAATTACCAACCCACCATGACTTGATCTAGGGGATCGTGCTGTGGCGGGGGGATTGGACTGGATGACATTTTGAGGTCCCTTCCGGTCCCTAACATTCTGTGATTCTCCGAAGGGAACATAGAGGTTGGGAAGGAGGACTGAGGGAACCCAACAAACCACAACAGACATGCTGGCTCTACGGGACGATGCTTCCCTTTGTGGGAACCAGCTGATTTCATATCTAGCACTGACTTGGTCTAGGTGGTCCTGCTCTGGCAGGGGGACTGGACTAGATGATCTCTCGAGGTCCTCTCCAATCCCTAATGCTCTGTGACTGTGTGACTCTGTGAACATTTCTGTTTGCTGGAAAGCCCACGAGCTTATTTCTTGTGAAAGGAACTGAACAAAGGCCTCTGTTCTTCCACAGGGGAATCACAGAGCAGGTTTCTCCAGATTACGAAAGAGAACCCAAGGTCCTTTGATCCAGTATCTCACAGTTCTATCAGATGGAGAAAAAGAGCTGCTGGTTTTAAAGCAAAAGAAACCACCCCAAAGATGAAGCTCCTAAAACTGAACCCCCTAAAAACGCCCTTCACCCTCAGATCTGTCGGTGAGTTTCACAGAAGAGCAGGGAGCAGGAACTGCTCCCTCGTGGCTCGCACACATAACGAACCAGTGCAATCAGGAAGAGCATTAACAAGCCAATTAACTGAAGTACTGCACAGAGGATTCGGCGCGGACACACGGTGCAGGCAGCGCGGCGCACGACAATTACACAAACAATTGTGAATGACTAAGTCACCAAAAGCAGCTGGCAGGGCACAGTTGAAGACCGTTTGCCACTGAGTGCTTTCATTATGAAGTGAAATTCATCCGTTGCTGGAGTGAGAACAAGGGGAAAATGGTTAGCACGTCCAGTAATGCTTCCGAGGGGAACTGTGAGCGCGACACGTTCAATATCTGAAAAGAAATCCAGAATCACAGAGTCGTTCAGGTTGGAAAAGACCCTGGGGATCAGAGGGTTCAACTATCAACTCTACAAGGTCACCCCGAAACCACATCCCCCAACAACACATCTAAGTCACTTTTAAACCCATCCAGGGATGGGGACTCAGCCACCACCCTGGGCAGCCCAGCCTAGTCCCTGACCACTCTCTCCAGGAAGAATCTCTTCCTGATGGCCAGTCTGACCCTCCCCTGTTGGAGCTTGAAGCCCTTCCCTCTGGTTCTGTCACTAATGACCTGTGAGCAGAGCCCAGCATCAATCTGCAGAGGAAGGGTTCAATCTGAACATGCAGTCTTGTGATTAAACCTGACTATTGCATGTGGTCCCCCGGCGAGGAAAGAAAGTGTCTAGAAATCAGATTATTTGGCTTAAACTTATGCAGCTTATGGAGCACAAACACCTCCCCTGATGCACTACCACATCCTAATGCAACACAGAGACACTCCACCCAAACTCTCCCCCTCTGCTCTGCCCTGCTGACAGCACAGCTGGAATCTTGTGGCCAGTTCTGGGCCCCTCAGTTCCAGGAGGACACAGAGCTGCTGGAGAGAGCCCAGTGCAGAGCCACAGGGATGATGAAGGGAGGGGAGCATCTCCCTGCTGAGGAAAGGCTGAGGGAGCTGGGGCTCTTGAGCTGGGAAAAAGGAAACTGAGGGGTGACCCCATGAACACTGATAAATATGTGAAGGGTGGGTGTCAGGAGGATGGAGCCAGGCTCTGCTTAGGGGCACCCAGTGACAGGACAAGGGGCAACGGGTGTGAGCTGGGACACAGGAGGTTCCAAATTGATATCAGAAGGAACTTCCCAGTGAGGGTGACAGAGCCCTGGAAGGGGCTGCCCAAGGAGGGTTCTTATCTGGAGACATTTAAAACCAGCCTGGATATGTCCCTGTGCAACTGGATCTAGGGGATCCTGCTCTGGCAGGGGAACTGAACCGCATGATCTTTCAAGGTCCCTTCCAATCCCTAATGTTCTGTGAGTCTGTGAAATTATCCTTCATTTATCCACTTCCAGCAGTGAGCTGGGTGTGGAGGATGTATTCTACCATGTTCCCACTGTGACTAAGTTAACACCTGAAAGTAAAAAGCTAGGACACTTGTTGGATCAGAGCAGCAAACCATTAACAAATCTTTCACAGAAAGATCTTCACAAACCTGGTCCTGCCTGAGCAGGGACCTGAGGACCTCCAGAGGTCCCTTCCAGCCTCCACCCTTCTGTGAGTCTAGGAAATACAATTCTCTCAGCTTCCTCCTAAGAAAACATGACATCAGCTCAGGTGGTGGCTGAATTCCGGCCGGATGATGCTGCAAAGGTAGCAACACCTCGACTTTCATCTATAAACTATGCTAGGGAGTTTTCTGACTGCTTAGGGGAAAACAGATGTGGAAGCTGAGTGTCTCATGTAGGCGTCTGACCGAGGAGGTTATTTCCCTACAGAGACAACAGAGACTGGACTTCAGTTCTCAATCCCTGCACATCTCGAGCAGTAACCTAAGCTCATGGTATAGAGTAAGAAGTAGAACACAGAGGCTGAGAAGCAATTCTCTTCCTCCTTGGAACAAACTGCCTCGTTTTGCAAAGTGAAAACACCATCCAAGGTGTTTCAAAGTCTGATTTGTCCTTGTGCCATTTCCCATCAGCTTGCTGCAAGGCTGAACAGACTCTGCAAGAGGCAGACCAGGGCCCATCAAGCCTGAACTGCTCCACTGCACATCTAAAAGCAAATAAAGGCATCTTTAACACTGAAGCCCACAGCATCGGGTGAAGCCTGCTGACATTTTCCTGTTAACAGCAAGAATTCCAACTTGCACCTGCGCTCGCGATTAAACGAAACCCCCAAAACAGTCCGTTCAGTGGGAGAGGAAATTCAGAGAGCAGCAGAAACTTGTAAGTGGCTGGGATTTTGCAGGGTTTAATTAAAAGCTGCAAGACACACATACTTGTGGATATGTCTCTTTAAAAGAATTCATGCCTTGGGCATGGAGTAATAGAGGAGACTTTCAGCCACTCAATAGTTCCTTGTATTAGTGCCCAGTCTGTCTCGCTGTGCACACAGGATGGTTAATATTAAACAAGTTCATCTCTAGAGGGTGGCTGCGTTGCGGGGGCTGCTACTGGGAGGAGCTTCTGTGTCACACCAGCACACTTTTGTCTTCTCCAGCCTTGTCTGCGGGGGGAAGTCAGGAACGAGCAGGACGTTCCCCATCAGCAGTGATGGGAATGACTGTGACGCAAGTTCACAGAACCACAGAACACTAGGGATTGGAAGGGACCTCGAAGATCACCCAGTCCAATCCCCCCACCACAGCAGAATCATAGATCAACTCTCACAGGAACATATTAGGCTGGTTTTAAACATCTCCAGAGAAGGAGACTCCACAACCCCCCAGGGCAGCCCCTGCAAGGGCTCTCACTCACCCTCACAGGGAAGAAGTTCCTTCTCACATTGATGTGGAACCTCCTCTGTCCCAGCTCACACCCTTGTCCTATCATTAGATGCCCCTGAGCAGAGCCTGGCTCCATCCTCCTGACACCCACCCTTCACATATTAATCAACATTAATGTGGTCACCTCTCAGTCTGCTTTTCTCCAAGCTCGAGAGCCCCAGCTCCCTCAGCCTCTCCTCCCCAGGGAGGTGTTCTACTCCCTTCGTCACCTCGGTGGCTCTGCGCTGGGCTCTCTCCAGCAGCAAAGTTACACAGCTCAGGTACACTCACGCAATGCCCTCGGCTTAACACCAGCAGAGACTTCTCCATGTCTGCACTTCCCCTTAGTCATGCCTTAGTCAAGGTTGACACAGGACTGAGACTGGTCTAGCCAGGAAGAAGTGTTGCTCACTCGAAGTACGTGAACAATAGAGGACCGGGTCTACTGTTGTGTTTCCAGCAGGCACTCCCAGTCACAGCCCGGACGGACATCGAGCAGGACACATCAGCTCGCACTGTGCCCCCAGTGCTGGGGGAAGCTGGGAAGGACACTAATCAGCACAGAGACTAGCTCCAAATTAACATATTGGGAGAAGCCCTCTAGTGTGTTCAGACAGTGAGTCAGCTTCTAAAACCAGAACAGAAGCAGCTAATACAAATGAAATGCTAATTTTCCCCCAGATGGTGAAGCAACACCGTCTGTGTATTCCTTTTTTCTTGGTAGCATGTGAACATTTGGGTTTATTCTCTCAGACTATAGAACAGCGGGAGGACCCCTGAACAGTTTGGGGCTATTTGTTTCCTGTCTGGTTTGCTGGGGAGGAGGGGGAAAGAAGGTTCAAAACTTGTACTTCACAAATGTAGTTGTCCCTGAGACGGACAATTCCACCTCTCCTAGCACCTACCCACTGCTAATGGCATAAAAATAGCTGCAGTTATTCTTCTGATGTTGTCTCGGCACCAAAATAAGCAGTGCAGCCGTGTTTGTCTGTCTCCTCTTCCCCCTCACTTGCAGAACTGCATCAGCACTTGTGAGAGCCGAGGAGTAGCTCTGCTCTGTAACAGGAATTTGGGGGGACATCACCTTTCCCAACAGACCTATTTTCCTTAGCATACAGAAAACGCATCAGAACTGTTCCCCAGCCCTTACACTATTCCCCAGCCCATGCACTATCCCCCAACCCTTACACTATTCCCCAGCCCCTACAATACTCCCCAGCTCTCACATTACTCCCCAGCCCTTACACTATCCCCCAACCCTTACACTATTCCCCAGCCCCTACAATACTCCCCAGCTCTCACATTACTCCCCAGCCCTTACACTATCTCTTACAACATGCTCCAAAGACAAGAAAACACCTTTCCCCCCCCTACAACTAGTGCATCGTCAGCAAGAACTCACTGAATTCTACTCCTGCCTCTACAGGGACTGTCTCACATTTCATACGGTCTCCACTCCTGTTCACACACAGGGTTTACTACCACTTTACACACTCGGGTACATTTGCTCAATGCACTGAGGTTTCTACACCCACATCGTGACAATGTTGGAAGGTGTTAAAATGAAACAACAATATATTGGGCAATCACAGAACACTAGGGATTGGAAGGGACCTCGAAAGATCATCCAGTCCAATCCCCCTGCCACAGCAGGATCCCCTAGATCCTGTCATTAGGGATTTGGAGGGACCTCAAAAGATCACCCAGTCCAATCCCCCTGCCACAGCAGGATCCCCTAGATCCTGTCATTAGGGATTGGGAGGGACCTCCAAAGATCACCCAGTCCAATCCCCCTGCCACAGCAGGATCCCCTAGACCAAGTCACACAGGAACACGGCCAGGTGGGTTTTACATGCCTCCAGAGAAGGAGACTCCACAACCCCCCTGGGCAGCCTGTTCCAAGCACCCAGCCTGATACCGAATCCCCTAAAATTGATTTGATTGAGACAAGCAGGAAATGAACGATTTTACTGCAAACCACCTAAGGACAGACACAATAAACCCAGAAATCAATTTTCATACTAGAAATATACGTGAGAGAGAAGGAGTCAGCAGGTCCTCTACATGTATTGCTTCAAGTTAATACCTTTTGGCAGGAAGAGGCTGCTCAAAGAAAGAGCACTGAAATAATAACCCCTGCAATGGTATTAACAGACCTTTTTCATGCTACTTATCTCAGAGTCTGTCCAAGAAATTAGCAGAGTGCACACATGTGACTTACTGGCAGCACAGAGAAAGGAGGAGGCTGGAGCCCAAACCCCTATTTTACAGCGTTGCTGCCCTCTCCTGGCTCTGGCGTCCTCCTCCTCCTCCTCCTCGTCCTCCTCCTCGTCCTCCTCCTCCTCCTCCTCCTCCCTGCACTCCAGCTATTAACTCATCCATCGCTACTCATTACCCTCACACAGGGCACGCTCGGAATTAATACATTAACGCAGTCAAATCCACAAGCCATCCTGGCAGGCTGAGTCACACACTCTTTCAAGTGCTGTCCTTGGAGAGCAGGGGATTCAGATCTATTCTCAACACTGATTGCTGGTATGAGTTTTAAAAATGAACTGCTGATGCGAAGTAACGGAGTCGGCTCTGACATCACAACACGTGTCAGTTCAAGCAGCAAGGAAAGAGAGACCCATCAGAAGGCTCCGAAGGTGCCTGCTCAGAAAGGCACAGGGATGGCATCATTTTCAATCTATTAGGGCACAGTTTTTACCTGTCCTGTTACACTCAATAAATGAGATTCAGTAGAAAGCAAGTTAGAAGATCACCATTAAAAGATCATCACTGAGGTTCACAGTTAAAAGATCACTGTTAAGAGATCACAGAATCACAGAACATTAGGGATTGGAAGGGACCCCAAAAGATCAGCCAGTCCCATCCCCCTGACACAGCAGGACCACCCAGACCAAGTCACACAGGAACATGGCCAGGTGGGTTTGAAATGTCTCCAGAGAAGGAGACTCCACAAGCCCTTCGGGCAGTCCCTTCCAGTGCTCTGGCACCCTCATCATAAAGAAGGTCCTTCTCATGTTGATGTGGAACCTCCTGTGTTCCAACTGACACCCACTGCCTCTTCTCCCATCATTAGATGCCCCTGAGCAGAGCCTGGGTCCATCCTCCTGACACCCATCCTTCTCATATTTACCAACATTCACAGGGTTGACCCTCAGGCTCCTTTTTTCCCAGCTCACGAGACCCAGCTCCCTCAGCCTTTCCTCATCATGGAGATGCTCCCCTCCCTCCATCATCTTTTGGGCTCTCTCCAGCAGCTCTGTGTCCTTCTGGAACTGAGGGGCCAGACCACAGTTAAGAGATCACGACGGGAGCACTGCAGTAAGAGGATCACAATCAAAGCACCACCATTGAAAGATTCCTGTTTTATTGTGATCTGAACACTTTCAGATTGCCAGGATGCAGAAGGCTGAGCAGACCTGAGACCTACCCTTCTTTCCTCACAAGCTACCAACCTCGTCAGCACAGAACACCAGAATAAAGCCGTCTGAGTCCGAGCTCATGCACTGCTCGTGGTTCAGGCAACTCAGCATACTCTGCCTTCACAGTGCACTTGGCACTGGCCATCACCACCCCTGCTCCCACACCCAGCTTGCCTCCTGATAACTTGGCAGTCACATCCCAACCTCTCACCTTTTCCAGCTCCACACCACACGCTTAAGGAACAACATGGTAAAAGTTCTGTGACCAGCTCCTGACTCAAAAAAGCCCTGCCTTTCACATCTAACATCACTTCAGTCACTTCTTTCTCCTCTAAAGCAGACAACAGTTTCACAGTTTTAAAAGAGACTCCAGTGATAGGACAAGAGGGTTGGTTTCAAGCTAAAAGAGAGAAGAATTAGATGAGATCTTATAAATTCCTCCCTGAGAGGGTGCTGAGGCACTGGAACAGGCTGCCCAGGGAGGTTGTGGCTGCTCCATCCCTGGAGGTATCCAAGGCCAGGTTGGATGGAGCTCTGGGCAACCTGGTCTGGTGAGAGGTAGAGTCTCCTTCTCTGGAGATGTTTAAAACCCACCTGATACGTTCCTATGAGACATGATCTAGGTGATCCTGCTGTGTCAGGGGGATTGGACTGGATGATCTTTGGAGGTCCCTTCCAATCCCTAGTGTTCTGTGACTCCGTGTCACTGCCCATGGCAGGGTGTTGGGACTGGACAATCTCTGAGCTCCCTTCTAACCTAAACCAGGCTGTGATCCGCTTCTTAGCGTCAGACCATGCACTGAGCTTTATCTGTACTGTTCCTATAATTCCAGTGAAGACAGAAAAACAGAACTGCTCTGTCAGACCAACATAAATAAAGGCATTACAGCCTTGTCCCCAGAGCCAGCGAGCACTCGGAGCCATCAAGCCTCTGCCTACAGAGAAGCTGCACAGGGGTGACATCTGCACTTGTGACTACCCAGGCAAAACCAAATCCCCTTCCCTCCACCCTATGCAAGTTAGAAGTTGTGATGTTGAAAGTTTTCAGTGTAACAGCTGGTTTTGTCCTAAGAACAACAGATGATAGGAGGAAAAACCACTGCAGTGCAAGCCAGGATTTGGCTGGAATCAGCTCTCTTTTGAAGTCAGGCTTTTGCTCCAGTTTGCTTGTTTGTTTTCATTGGCTCTTTCATCAGCTCTTATAGAATTAAAGGACTTAGCTCCATCTTTGAAACCATGGCATGTCTGTTTTGGAGGATGGAGAAAGGGAAAGAGAGAGATCCCTGGAGTTCGAGAGCTGTGGCTTCCGTGTAACTTGGAAAGGCCATCGCTAGTGCCAGTTGCCACCTCGTATCACAGGCCAAGGGAAGGCCAACAGAAACAACCAGAGGCTGATGCCTGCAAGAACAAAATGAGCTCTTTTACTCAAGAGACAGACAAGTCCATCTGGGCAAGGATGTCAGAGAGGACTGAGGCTCTCGTGGTCAGACCAGCACAGAGGAAGAAATCTTGTGTAAAAGACAAACAAAACACACGCTAATGTTTTGCAAACCGAGGTCTCGCTGGAGACAGACGTGCTGCTGTTTTCCCCCTCTGTGTCCTAAACTGGTTGATTGTGACTTGATTTAGGGGATCCTGCTGTGGCAGGGGGATTGGACTGGATGATCTTTTGAGATCCCTTCCAATCCCTGATGCTCTGTGATCCTACCTGCATGCACACCCAGCTGTAAAACTGCCATCATTTCTATCAATAACATGGTGAAGATCTTGTGGCTTTTTGTGTTCACCTCCATAAACTTCCAAAATCTGAGTCTGTTTGGCAGCTAATGCTGAAGAGCGACCAGGAGCCACCTCAGACACAGAACTTGTACACTGAGATCTCAAATAACTGCATTATTTTAAAAATACTGCAAATCACAGAACATTAGGGATTGGAAGGGACCCCAAAAGATCATCCAGTCCAATCCCCCTGTCACAGAAAGGTCACCTAGATCAAGTTGCACAGAAACATATCAGGTGGGTTTTAAACGTCTCCAGAGAAGGAGACTCCACAATCCCCCTGGGCAGCCCCTTCCAGTGCTTGGTGACCCTTACCATAATGAAGTTCCTTCTCCTATTGATGTGGAACAACCTCTGTTCCAGCTCATCCTATCATTAGATGATGATGAGCAGAGGCTGGCTCCATCCTTCTGATACCCATCCTGCACATATTTATCAACATTCACGGGGTCACCCCTCAGTCTCCTTTTCTCCAAGCTCAAGAGACCTCAGCCTTTCCTCATCAGGGAGGTGCTCCCCTCCCTTCATTGTCTTTGTGGCTCTGTGCTGGACTCTCTCCAGCAGCTCTGTGTCCTTCTGGAACTGAGGGGCCCAGAACTGAACTCAATATTGTACCAGGGCAGGCTGCAGTAAAAACTTGGAGGCCTCAGTAAAAGTTTGGTGACATTTATCCAAGGTATTACCCCACAGTCCCATCAAGCAGCAGCCTGACCCTGGCACACACGACAAAACCCGATTCAGCAATGTTCTTTTTTTTATTAGGGAACAAACAGTGCAAATTCCTTAATGACCTATATTCAGCAGGGAAAACACTGAGATTAATAAACACGTCAAAGACACATAAAAGATGCACTAGAAGGGAGAAGTGACATAAATTACAAAGCATTTCACAATCGTATTATGTGATTGCAGCCATCAGTCCAGACCCCGCTCCGAAATCGCTGGGATTTGTGGCACAGCCCCAGACAAATGAATGCACGCTCACACGACGGCGAAGAAGGAGTAAAGGTGGGTTACGAGGCACCTGAGAGATGTTAAACCTACCCAAGATGAGATGTGCAACCAAACTGCATGTGGGGACACACCTGAGACATTTGGTGTCTTTTGTGAGAAGTGTCACAGAACCACACAACATCAGGGACTGGAAGGGACCTCAAAAGGTCATCTAGTCCAACCCCCTAGATCCAGTTGCAGAGGAACATGACCGGGCAGGTTTTAAATGTCTCCAGAGAAGGAGACTCCACAACCTCCCTAGGAAACCAGGTTCCTATTCCCTTTTTAAATGTTAAAATCGTAGAATCATTTAAATCACAGAATCATTTAGGTTGGAAAAGATCATCGAGTCCAACCATCAGCCCTACTCTACAAGGTCACCCCGAAACCACATCCCCCAACACTACATCTAAGCATCTTTTAAACTCATCAAGGGATGGGGACTCAACCACCAACCTGCGCAGCCCATTCCAGTGCCTGAACACTCTCTCTGGGAAGAATGTCTTCCTGATGTCCAGCCCAACCCTCCCCTGTAGGAGCTCAAAGCCCTTCCCTCTGCTTCTGTTGCTAATGACCTGTGAGAAGAGCCCAGCCCCAACATCTCTGCAGGGTCCTTTCAGATGGTTGTAGAGAGCGATTCAGCCTGAAAAAGACCTTCAGGAACACCAAGTCCAACCATTAACCCAATTGCTCCACCCCACCGCTAAACCCTGTCCCTAAGCTCCAAATCTCCACGACGTCCAGGGAAGGCGATTGAACCTCCTCCTTGGACAGCCTGTCCCGTGTCTCACAGAGATCCCCACTGATGGAAGAGAACCCACATTTCCCATTTGTCTATCTCCACACTGATTCCAAGACACGCAGCTACCGACCGTTTATTCCCATTCCCTCCTGAGAAGGCACGTGAGCAGCCTAAGACTTGCAGACTCCCACCACAGACTTCCCTACCAGCAGACTTCCCTACAAGCCATTCCGAGAGCGGATTAAAGAGAAGAAGTGTGTAACACGTGTCTCAGAGAGCCCTAGAAGGCTGCGCTAACATATTCTACTCACGGGAGCTGCCGCTTTGCATCACATCCACTGCAGGACTGGAGGCTCTACCCAACTAGAAGGAGAGGAGATACCCAACAGCCCAAACGCCGTTCAAAGCCCGTGCAGCCCGGGCTTAGGGGAGGGAAGGATTAATGAGGAAATGAGAAAAAAGCAGATGGTGCTGCCGCGCTTCTTGCCGTGTATCCGTCACCTCGAGCAGTTTCCATACATGCAAAGCCCCGGGGCCCCACCTGGCAGCCAGCTAATTACCCTAAATGTGCACTTATGTTTCATTACACCTTACCCATCACTATGTGCCCTGATTACGAGGATCACTCCTTTTCATCTCCATGGCCCTCCGCAGCCGCGCAGGCTCCCACCGTGAAAATGCAGCGCTCTCCTCACTTCTGAAACGAGGCCCACGCTGATACACAGCAGTGGGCAAATTATGTGTCGCCCCGCAGGGTGCCAGCGGGGTTTTGATAAGGGTGACATCACTCCCATTTTCCCCCACAACAATTACACTAACAAGAACATGTAATCAGCGAGCCTCGGCGCTCGGTCTAGCCCTGGCAGGTGCGACTCCCTTTATGCTCCAAGTAAGGCAGCCAGCATTAGCTTCCAGCACGAGTACAGAACTATTTCTTTTATCAGAATGTTAAGCAGAAGTTGGCTTCCATAAGGCTCTGCAGCTGCTGTCGCTGCTCCTACAGATGCTTTCATTAATTTTATCAAGGACATGGTGAAGCAAGTGCTTGATCAGCACAATGGCTAGTTAGGAACAGCTGGAGAGATGAAACAATTAACTTCAGGGGACTGTGTGAGCCCAATATGCAAATTCAGATCATTGCACACCCAAATCCACAGGAAAATATGTGTAAGAACGGAGCACAAACCCTTCCAAAGCAAGGGCTGTGCTGGGGGAAGGGGCTGAGGAAGAAAAGAGAAGCGGCACGGCTCTAACTTTATCTCAAGAAAATCCATGTATGTTCCTGTGCAACTTGGACTGGGTGGTCCTGCTCTGGCAGGGGGATTGGACCGGATGATCTTTCAAGGTCCCTTCCAATCCCTAATGTTCTGTGATTCCATGCAAAATCACCCACGTCGCTGAAATTTTAACATTTTAATACCTTCTGGATGCTCAGATGCTTTGGAAATCAAGCTACAGCCCAGGATACTGCAGTTTATTAGAGCCAGGGAGGAAAGGAACTTTAAAATGCTTACTGGACTTTCATTTATTACTCACTGGGAACATATTATCATAGAATCACAGAACATCAGGAATTGGAAGTGACCTCGAAAGATCAGCCAGTCCAACCCCCCCATCACAGCAGGATCCCCTAGATCCAGTCGCACAGGAACACATCCAGGCAGGTTTGAAATGTTTCCAGTAAAGGAGACTCCACAATGCCCCTGGGCAGCCCCTGCCAGCGCTCTCTCACTGGGAAGAAGTTGCTTCTTTCACTGATGTGGAACCTCCTCCGTCCCAGCTCACACCCACTGCCCCTTGTCCTATCATTAGATGCCCCTGAGCAGAGCCTGGCTCCATCCCTTTCCATATTTATCAACATTCATGGGGTCACCCCTCAGTCTCCTCTTTTCCAAGCTCAAGAGCCCCAGCTCCCTCAGCCTTTCCTCATGAGGAAGGTGCTCCCCTCCCTTCATCATCTTCATGGCTCTGTGCTGGGCTCTCCCCAGCAGTTCTGTGTCCTTCTGGAACTGAGGGGACCAGAACTGGACACAAGATTCCAGATTTGGTCTCACCAGAGCAGATTATGTATAACTATGACTTCTTTCCATGACAACTTTACTTCTTGCAATTCTTATAGCACTAGACACTGTACAAGGTATAAATTATGTTTATGTGATGTTCAACCCCCCC
>VXBP01010662.1:346837-383586 GCA_013400115.1 Rhinopomastus cyanomelas
CCCCCCCCTTAATATCCTGCTCTCACAAAGCTTTAAAGAAGCCCTATTTGCTTACTCCTCCTTATCCAACTCTCGTGGATAAGCAAACACTGATTTCTGGTTGATTAAACCTCAAAGACAATTTCTATCTCTGTGTTTGCAAAGGACTTTCCACCTCACAGGGGAAGCTGAGGAGCTGAAGTTTCACCCCTCTGCATGTTCAAGTCCATCCAGCCACCACTCAAGGTGGTGCACAGGACTAAGACCCACCTGGATGTGTTCCTGTGTGACTTGATCTAGGTGATCCTGCTGTGTCAGGGGGATTGGACTGGATGATCTTTCGAGGTCCCTTCCAAACCCTAATGTTCTGGGATTCTATGTCCAGGTGGGTTTGAAATGTCTCCAGAGAAAGAGACTCCACAACCCCCCTGGGCAGCCTGTTCCAGTGCTGTCAACCTCACTGTGAAGAAGTTCCTTCTCATATTTATGTGGAACCTATCACTACATTGTTCTATCACTACATCTCTGGGCAGGGTCTCCCAGTGCCGTGTCACCCTGACTGTGAAGAAGGTGTGGAACCTCCTCTGTCCCAGCTCACACCCACTGCCCCTTGTCCTATCAATGGGTGCCCCTGAGCAGACCCTGGCTCCATCCTCCTGACACCCACCCCTCACATATTTACCAACATGACTGAGGTCACCCCTCAGTTGGTGAACGCTCTATCAGATCTCCTCTCCCCACACCGTGATCTGCTAAACCTGCTAAATGCTAGTTGTGTGAAAACAGCAAGAAAAGCCGATCCCCGAGCCGGCAGCGCGGCCGCAGAGGATAAACACTTCCCACTTTGGAGTGCCTCTGCTATTTGACAGCTCGACGAGCACTTGACCATCATTCATCGCGCTTATTTCCAACAGCTCCCCCCGGGCCCAGCTGCCTTGGATGCCAATCTTCCTTTCTCTCGCCTCCTGTAAATATTTGAAATAGCTGTTCATTAACAGTTGCAGATGTATTCAGCCCTGCTGTACCGCTCGTGAGCTGGAAATAGCTCTTCTTTTTCTATCTTTTGGCTGATGGGAAGAAAAAAAAAAAGCCTGTTGTTTAGGTTGGGTCTGTCAGGACTCAAATCATGCTCCAGCTGAGAGCTAATCCAGGCGATCTGACCTGGTTTGCAAGTGGAGTGGGAGTTTCCCTCTGTTTCTGGGGGGCGCTGGGCGCATCCGTGACAACCAACCGTGAACTGACCGCAAACAGCAGTCACCTGGCGCTGACGTAGAGAAAACTGCTCTTCACAGGAGAAGCAGGGATGTTCCTAAAGGGACTGCGGTGTCCTGAGCCCTCGCCAACAGCTCTTAGAGCCAGCTCCTGCCCAAAATCTGAGCTTGAAATATTTTAACACAAAAGAGGGCAGGGGGATTGGACTAGATGATCTTCGAGGTCCCTTCCAATCCCTAATGATTCTGTGATTGAAGCTACCGGGACACCCCGGTGTGGACAAGAGGGGTCTGGTTTATCTGCACTAGTGGCAGCTCCTATTTTCACGGGGCGATACCGCAGAAGCAGTTTTTCTGCATCACTTGGCAGGACCACTCCTAGTCTGCTCCTAAGCCCTCAGAGAACCACAGAATGTTAGGGATTGGAAGGGACCTCGAAAGACCATCCAGTCCAATCCCTCTGCAACAGCAGGATCCCCTGGATCCACTCGCACAGGAGCACGGCCAGGCTCGCTCCAACGTCTGAGCCACCAAGTTGTACAAGTGTCCTACAACATGAATTTTAAGATCTATTTGCTTTTGATTTAGCACAGAGAGGCCGCAGAGCTCTCAAATGATGTATAAGGTGCAAATTGTACCTCAAGTATTACTTCTGTAAGGCTTTAGGATCAGAGAATCATTTAAGTTGGAAGGGATCTTGGAGATTACCCAGTCCCCTGTTCCCTGCCATGGGCAGCAACGTCTCTGACCAGAGCAGGTTGCCCAGGACACCAACCAACCTGGCCTTGGACACTTCCAGGGATGGAGCAGCCACAACCTCCCTGGGAAACCTGATCTAGTGCCTCAGCAGCCTCACAGGAGAAATTTCTTTCTAAGACCTAAATCCTTCCTAAATCTACCCTCTTGTAGCTTGAACCCATCCCCCTTGTCACAGAATCACAGAACATTAGGGACTGGAAGGGGACCTTGAAACATCATCTAGTCCAATCCTCTGACCACAGCAGGACCCCTAGATCCAGTCACACAGGAACATGTCCAGGTGGGTTTTAAACGTCTCCAGAGAAGGAGACTCCACAACCCAGCTGGGCAGCCTGTTCCAGTGCTCTGTCACCCTCACTGAGAAGTTGTTCCTTCTCATACTGCTGTGGGTCCTATCACTACCTTGTTCTATCACTACAGTCCCTTCTACAAAGTCTCTCTCCAGCTTTCCCGTAGTCTCTCCCGGCAGCAAAAGGCTGCTAGAAGCTCTCCCCAGAGCCTTCCCTTCTCCAAGCTGACTAATAAAACAGAATTTGTAACTTCAGCACCAAAATGCTGTTTCTGAACATCAAGCACATGATTACTCGTGAGGGTTCTAAGACAAGACAACCTATTTTTTCCTCATAAGATAAATGTATCACCCTTTCAGCATTTTATCACTGTCACAACTGGGCTTGTCACCACCCAGAGCTTTGCTCTCACTGTGACTGCAGTGAATCGAGCTCGAAAGATCAGAGATTTTCCTTTTATAGCTCAGAGATTGTTTACACTTGACCCAGCTCTGTGAGTTGGGTTGTTTGATGCTGACGTCTCCTGCTTCTCTGAACTGCACCTTTTTGATTTAATCACGTGGAACTTTAAAAGGACTCTGGACTCTTTAACTCAGACTGGCTATTAGTTCCTTTTCAGGACCATTAGAAAAATTACAGAGAGCCAAGAAGAAGGAATTCATTCCTCTGTCCCGTGCAGCTCAAGCAACGACAGGACGGTACCACAATATTTACCTTGGCCTTGGCGTTCTGAGCATTAGCTAAGTCAGCAGCAGAACATCCAACATTCACAAGGCACAAAAGGCAACACAGGAAGAATTCTAATAAACTTGATGACAACAGCAACAAAACCCACTCGTCAGGTAGAGCAAAAAGCACAGGAGAGCAAAGAGAAGCTGCTTATCAAAGTGTCTCAAACACGACGGCTCAGAATCCCTGGAACGCGGCTTCAAATTATATTTCAGGGACAGTAGTAGAGTAAATACTGAGTGGAGCATCTCCCTGATGGACCTGGGTCTCTTAAGCTTACAGACTGACAGGGTGACCCCATGAACGTTGAACAATATGTGAAGGGTGGGTGTCAGGAGGATGGAGCCAGGCTCTGCTCTGTGTCATCTAATGATAGGACAAGGGGCAGTGGGTGTGAGCTGGAACAGAGGAGGTTCCACATCAGTATGAGAAGGACCTTGTTCCCAGTGAGGGTGAGTGAGAGCCCTGGCAGGGGCTGCCCAGGGGGTTGTGGAGTCTCCTTCTCTGGAGACGTTTAAAACCCGCCTGGACGTGTTCCTACGTGACTGGATCTAGGAGAAGAGAGAGAAAAGAGTGTTTGTTAGAAAAGATTTCCACATAAAACTTTCCTGTCTTCTTTATGTTATAATTGACACATCAGAAGATGTGCCCTTGCCATGACAGCCCCTCATCAGAAGGGCTAAACCCAAAGAGGCTGAGCAAAGCTCACAGTGATGTGAAAAGCTCTGGAATCCAGTCACACCACACAGAAACCAGTCCTTATCATTATGCATAAACATCTGACACTGGAAGACCTGTTGAGAGAGCGGAATGTTTAACATTAAACTCTCAGCACTTAAGAAACTACAAGATGATGGATAATTGTTAAGAACCACTAAAAAAAGTCAAGGCTCAGACTCTTCATTTAGATGGCTCCTCCACTTCATAATGCAGATTTGGATATTTATCATAGACTCACAGAATCATTCAGGTTGGAAAAGACCCTTGGGATGATCAACTCCAACCATCAACCCTACTCTACAAGTTCACCCTTAAACCACATCCCCCAACACTACATCTAAGCAACTTATAAACTCATCCAGGGATGGGGACTCAACCACCACCCTGGGCAGCCAAGTCCACTGCCTGACCACTCTCTCTGTCTAACCCTCCACTGTTGGAGCTTGAAGTCTGGTTCTGTCACTAATGACCTGTGAGAAGAGCCCAGCACCAGCATCTCCACAATGTCCTTTCAGATAGTTATAGAGAGCAATGAGGTCTCCCCTCAGCCTCCTCTTCCTCGAACTAACCAGCCCCAACTCTCTCTCTCTCCTCATCAGATTGATTCTCCAGGCCCTTCCCCAGCTCCATTGCCCTCCTCTGTCCTCGCTCCCAGCCCCTCAATGTCTCCCTTGTGCTGAGGTGCCCAAACTAGACCCAGTCCTCAAGGTGCAGCCTCCCCGGTGCTGAGTGCAGGGGGACAGTCAAAAACACCCAAAACAAAACCATTATTCACACCTCAGCACCACACAAATAATCCTATAAAAACAAATTAGACTTTGCTGCTGCAATAACTCATCCAGAAGCAACTGCTCCACACAGCTGCAGGACGCAGGAAGAACGTTCCCCAACAGGACCTGACTTTCACTCGAGCAACCTGGCTGCCACCACAACACAGGGCAATCCAGGAGTAATTACACAGGCTACACTTTCACAGCAGTACAGTCCCCACCACGAGGCGTGTGATGCTGAAGGAGTGCAATTTTGTGCTGGTTCACAAAGACTCTCTGAACTAGGATGAAATAGCAGCTAATTCCAGAGAACTATTTGTATTTTTAACTGAGTTTGCTGAACCAGCAGAAGTTGGTCACAATATCTACCGTTGCCCAGCAAGGCTCTCACAACAGGTAGGGTTCAATAAATCCCCGGGTAAATTACCAGAGTCTGTGGTTTTTTATATATAGGGTCACTAAAGTCTCATTTAAAATAAAAAATAAAGCCATTTCAAGCCTTGCAGGGTAGCCAACGCCATCCCAGAACAGCCCTCCACACCACTCTCAAAGCTCAGGCTTGTTTAACTCTTTGTGTCTCCTTGTACCATTATTCACAGAATCACAGAACATTAGGGATTGGAAGGGACCTCAAAAGATCATCTAGTCCCATCTCCCTGACACAGCAGGATCCCCTAGATACAGTCTTTAAGGATGGGAAGGGACCTCCAAAGATCATCCAGCCCAATCCCCCTGCTACAGCAGGATCCCCTAGATCCAGTCTTTAGGGATGGGAAGGGACCTCCAAAGATCATCCAGCCCAATCCCCCTGCTACAGCAGGATCCCCTAGATCCAGTCTTTAGGGATGGGAAGGGACCTCCAAAGATCATCCAGCCCAATCCCCCTGCTACAGCAGGATCCCCTAGATCCAGTCTTTAGGGATGGGAAGGGACCTCCAAAGATCATCCAGCCCAATCCCCCTGCTACAGCAGGATCCCCTAGATCCAGTCTTTAGGGATGGGAAGGGACCTCAAAAGATCATCCAGTCCAATCCCACACCCAGGAACACGGCCAGGCGGGTTTTAAATACCTCCAGAGAAGGAGACTCCACAACCCCCCTGGGCAGCCCATTCACCAGGAGCAGCTACTCCAGCCTTCCACTTCATATCCCAAGCAAAACCCACATTGTTAAACACGAAGGAGCTTTGGGGAGGGAAGAAAGGGCCCTCTCATAACTGCAGATGCAATTCCTTAACACGATACAGCAGGTCTGAAAAAAACACTCTGCTGCCTGATGCCACAAAGAAATGGCTGTACTGTCAGCTGTGGAGAACCTCTCTGCACAAACAGCCTCACAGTAGCCACTTGTTCTCCGCTCACAGACCGCGGCAGTGTGCTCTGCAGTTCTGTCGCTGGCTGTCTTCTACCAGCCTGATGTGCAATGTGATGTGACGAGGCTGTCCGCGTGCAGACACGACACGATGCCTTACTGGCAGTTAACGTTCACAGAAAGAGCACTAAAGTCACAAAAAGGGAAAAACTTCCAACTTCAGATAGGTTTTGTTAAAGAAACCTTGTGAATTATTGAGACTGATTATCAGTTATAACTTCAAGTCTCCTCTGCAGTGCAGACAGGTGACAGAATCCCACACAAGGCATTAGAGCCAACTTGACTTCAGCACGCAGCTTGAGGTCATCTCCTCTTGTCCTATCACTTGTTCCTTGTGAAAAGAGACCAGCCCCCACCTCTCTACAACCTCCTTTCAGGAAGTTGTAGGCAGCAAAAAGGTCTCTCAGCCTTTTGTTCTTCAGACTAAACAGCTCTAATCATGATCACAGGGATGGGAAGGGACCTCAAAAGATCATCCAGTCCAATCCCCCTGCCACAGCAGGATCCCCTAGATCCAGTCATTAGGGACTGGAAGGGACCTCAAAAGATCATCCAGTCCAATCCCCCTGCCACAGCAGGATCCCCTAGATCCAGTCATTAGGGACTGGAAGGGACCTCAAAAGATCATCCAGTCCAATCCCCCTGCCACAGCAGGATCCCCTGGGTCCAGTCATTAGGATTTGGAAGGGACCTCGAAAGATCATTCAGTCCAATCCCCCTGCCATGATGACTTCAGTCACATCCTTTCAATCAGCTGAGTTAAACCAAGTGTGGGTTTACACGAGTAACATGAACGTGCATGTGAATTACTACAGCTTTGTCACCTGCTGCCACGTAGTCCCCATCCTGCACCACGTTTAAAACGCTGTCTTTACAAAAGTGAATCAAGCACTTGAGAGCTTTTTAAAGCAGAGACTACAGGGCCTGTAACAGCACTTCCTAAAGAGATTCAAGTAAATCCCTTTTATTCTTGAGGCTGATGTTTACTGAAGAGATGAAACTCCTTACCTTGAAAAGACTGCCTGGCTCTGTCCACCAGCTCCTCGATTGGGTAACTGGCTAGATCTCCTCTGGCGTGCTTGGTTTTGCAGTAGGTACATGCATTGAGGCACCTGTTTAGAAAACAAAACACACTGAGTCTGCAGCCAGGAAAGCCTCCACCTGCACAGGTAGATCTACTAAGTACAGCTGGAAAAACGAGTCACAGTGTCACAGCACATTAGGGATTGGAAGGGACCTCCAGAGATCATCTGGTCTTATCTGCATGGCCAGAAAATAGAAGAATGGAAGCACTTTGTTCTAAATTAATGAATTGTTTTGTAATGTAAAGTATCAGAAGGACATTGAGGTGCTGGAGCAGGACCAGAGAAGGGCAACGAGGCTGGGGAGAGGGCTGGAGGACAGGCCCTGGGAGAAGCAGCTGAGGGAACTGGGGTTATTTAGTCTAGAGATGAGGAGTCTGAAAGGAGACCTCCTTGCTCTCTACAGCTACCTAAAAGGAGGTCGGAGTGAGGCTGGTGCTGGTCTCTTCTCTCAAATTACTAAGGATAGGATAAGGGGAAATGGTCTCAAGTTGTGTCAGGAGAGGTTTAGGTTAGATTTTAGGAAGAAGTTCCTCGCTGAGAGAGAGGCTGGGCACTGGAACAGGCTGCCCAGGGAGGTGGTGGAGTCACCATCCCTGGAGGAGTTTCAAAACTGAGTAGCTGGAGCCCTTGAGGGCCATGGTCTAGGGGCTAGGGAGCTGTTGGGAATGAGGTCTGGACTTGATGGTCATGGAGATCCTTTCCAGCCATGATTATTCTAGAATCCTATGATCCATGTTCCTATCTTCTCAAGTATCTTTCACATCTGTATAAAAGGTTGAAAAAATTGTCAGTGGAAACCACATTAAAAAATCCAAGAATGGGAAATTGCCTATTTCTAGAAAGTTATCAGAGGGTTAATAGTTTCTCATTACTAAAGATGAAGCTTCCAGCCCTGCTATTAAAAAATCCAACCTGAACAAGGAAATAAAGAAAAAAGTCCTGAAGGACTACAAGTAGATGCTAAAAATAGTCCAAATTCTTAAATCACATCTAGTTTTCCCCTTTTTCACTTGGCTTGTGTCAAAAACATAACGAAGACAGAATCACCAACTACGAAGACAGCCCAGCACAGAAGCTAGTGAACATCTCCAGTAAGAAACTGGAGGGATAACGTGAATGCTGTTAACTTAGCTGACCAGGCAGCAACAGCAGACAAGTTCAAAGTAAGAGGATGCAAAGATCAAACCAAACAAGAACTACCACACGTCGCATATTTTTCTTGGAGTAGCCTTTGGACCCATGAATGCAATAAGCACAACATTCAAAAGGTTCTTCCCCCTTTCTCCCCTTTTAAAGCTGCTGCTGCCTTGTAACTTTTTAGAGGTTAAAGCATTTAAAGGATTAAAAAATCCCACAAAATCAGACTGTTGTTCATAGTTACTAGGGCATCTTCACTTGTGTCTACTTTGATAACAAAAGGTGTAGTATTTGTGTGACAGGTTAAGCCAGAGAATAACAGAATCATTCAGGCTGGAAAAGACCTCTGGGATCACCAAGTCCAACCATCAATCCCACTCTAGGAGTTCACCCCTAAACCACATCCCCCAACACCACATCTAAGTGACTGTTAACACATCCAGGGATGGGGACTCAACCTCCACCCTCGGCAGCCCATTCTACTGCCTGAAAACTCTCTACAAGAAGAATCTCTTCCTGATGTCCAGTCTAAACCTCCCCTGTTGAACCTTGGAACCCTTCCCTCTGGTTCTGTTGCTAATGACTTGTGAGAAGAGCCCAGCACCAACGTCTCTACAGTGCCCTTTCAGACAGATGTAGAGAGCGATGAGGTCTCCCCTCAGCCATCTCTTCCTCAAACTCAACAGCCACAACTCTCTCCATCTCTCCTCATAAGATTGATTCTCGAGGCTCTAAGAAAACCTGTGTCCATTTAGCCAACAGAAAGTGCAGTATCTGGGTGCCAGGTGAGTCCAGTGCTCTATCTACAGGAGCATCACCAGAGAGCTTTCCAAACAACACTGACAAGGCAAAGTTAGCACCAGATGAGGTCTAAACCCAGCCCTGTATCACAGAATCACAGAGAATCACAGAACGTTAGGGATTAGAAGTGACCTTGAAAGATCACCCAGTGCAATCCCCCTGCCAGAGCAGGACCCCCTAGATCCAGTTGCACAGGAACATGTCCAAGCAGGCTGTAGGTGAAGCTCTCCATAAATAACAGGCCTTAGCACAGCCAAGGCTCCAGTACATGGCACTGAAAAGCCAACATGCTGCTGGAGTATTTTCTTGGTGCTCAACTGGAAGCCTCCGTTTCATGTGGGTTTGTAAATGTCAGGTTTGTATTAAGACAGGTAGAAGCTGCTTTGCACAAAGAACACAGAGACAGTTAGCGAAACAATTACTGACTGTCACGGTGTTTGCAGCCACCAACACGTCTGAGACAAATTTTGCCACAGTTCCAGAACCAAAACCCACTAAGTCCTGGTTTTCCAACATACGAAACGGATTAAGGTCCTTTGAATCATTAACCTTTTGCTTTGAATTATTAACCTTCCACCAGCCATGTGCCCAGCGCACAGAAGTATTCCAGATGTTAGCCCACAGACAAATTGCTGCCATGTGGCTAATTAAGAACTCTCCGAGCACGGGACACGGAGCAGGACGTCACCGACGCCGCGGTGGAGCGGCTGGCGTGTTGCTGTAGACATGGGGACCGCTGCTCCTCACGCTGTTAATGAGCACGTGCTTCACGTTGTGCCTTGGATCCAGCAGGCTCTTCACTTTCCAAACAGCTAATAATCCTCACAAAACACACGCTCAACATGAAAGGCCACCCCTTGCACGTGGAACTAATGACGAGTAAGAGAACTCAGGACACGGCAGATAAATAAAGACCTTCCTTCGGGGGGACTCAGCAGTGGATTTCGGCAGCAGACAAGAAGGAGAGTGCAGATGTTTGGAGGGAAATCCTGGTTCCCCTTCACGGGACGTGTGCCACTGATTGTGTGAAGGCAGGGTTGTACCCTCAGACATGAACTGTGCAAGCTGCCTGTCACTCAGGGATCAGAACGCAGCACCCAAGCGCTGCCTGCGACGTGCCGGCAGCTCCTCACGTTCAACGTCACTGAGCAAGACCAGACATCTGTGAGCAAGGTGAGAGCTGGGGAGCTGCAAATGTCCCGGGACAGAAAATCCCAGCTCTGCAGGTGGCTGATCTGGGGGAAGGGGGGGTATTAATGGTCCCCTTAATTTCCTGCATGATCCTGTAAATTCCTGCTTTGTGACAACCTAATGAAGTGGTTAAAAAAAACGCAGACGTGAATTCACAAAATCATTTAGGTTGGAAAAAACCTTCAACATCATCAGGTCCAGTCACTAACCCAGCTGTCCCAAGGCCACCACTAACAGCTGCCCCTAAGCTCCCAATCTCCACGACTTTGACACACATCCAGGGATGGTGATTCAAGCCCCTGCCTGTGCAGCCTGTCCCAAGGCCTGATGGCCTTTTCCATGAAGAAGTTTTTCCTAAGGTCTGACCAAAACCCAGTCCTGAGATGGTCTTCTTCCACAGAAATCTGCAGCAATGAAGTTAAACAATCCTCAACAGTGACATCTCCCCCCATGAGACCTGAAATGGCTCCACAAATGGAAGATTGTATGAAGTGTGCCTTCACAAACACAATTCTGCCCCAAGTGCAGAGCCCCTGGCACTGCTCAGCACCGAGAGACTGCCACCAGCACTGTCCCTCTGCACCCACCACCAGACTCCCTCAGGCTGGTCCCACAGTATTTTCTCTTAGTGAACTGTGGTTTTGTGGAAGAGGAGCAGGATTGGCTTCTTTCAAAGCACAGTTCAGAGAAGAGAGTTTAGCGACAGAAAGATACTCTTAGAGCTTCTATCAAGTGGACTTTTGATAAAAGTCCTCTGTCATCTGCAGGTTTGACTGAGCAAAGAGACATCAGGAATCATAGAACCATAGAACAGCCAGGGTTGGAAGGGACCTCAAAGATCACCCAGCTCCAACACCCCTGCACAGGCAGGGACACCTTCACTAGAGCAGGTTCCTCAGGGCCCCAGCCAACCTGCCCTTCAACACTGCCAGGGATGGGGCAGCCACAGCTGCCCTGGACAACCTGCTCCAGCATCTCCCCACCCTCACAGCAAAGAATTGCTTCACTATGGCCAGACTCAATCTCCTCTCTTCAAGTCTGGAACCCTTTCCCCTTGTCCTCTGGCTACCACCTGTCAAAAGCCCTCCCCCAGCTTTCTTGTAGCCCTTTTCTGAGACTGGAAAGCTGCTTGGAGGTCACCTGGGAGCTTCCTCTTGTCCAGGCTGCACAGCCCCAACTTGCTCAGCCTGTCCTCCTAGGGGAGCAGCTCCAGCCCTCTGATCATTCGATTTGCTCTCCCCTGGAGACTTTCCAGGAGCTCTACGTCCTTCTGATGTTGGGGACTCCAGAACTTTCATTACCAGCAGGTGAGAAGATGGATCCTACTCACAACTTACCAAACAAGGTGGTAGAATTCTACAAATCCTTTTGTCCTCAGGATACAAAGCTTTGTAAATCCACCAGCAGCATTTACAGCACGTTGCTAGTTACTTATTTAGAGAGCTGAACGCCAGCAGTAGCTCTCAGCACTACAATTGCCACTTTGTACTTGAAAAATCTGGAAATTCCATCAAAATTCACTGCAATGGATCCATTAACAAAGTCATCTGCAGACAAAACAACCCAAACAACCCAAAAAACTGCCTAATAGGCCCTGTTTGTTTTCAGGAAGCTTCTGTTGCTGGAAATTTGCACATTTTACAGTAAAGCTGATGAGGAAAGGATGAGGGAGCCTGATCAGATGGGGGCTGGACATCAGCCCCTGGGGCCCTGCCACAGTGTCCGACCATTTTCTGTATGAAAAAGGGGATTCCTCCAAAATTGTCTTTGCAGGTGACTATTCCAGAAACAGCTCTACAAGTACAGTGCCAGCCTAAAAAGAAAATGCCTCTCACGAAAGGTTTTAGCAGAAAACAGGACGATCCTGCTGTGGCAGGGAGATTGAACCAGCTGATCTTTCGAGGATCGGTGATCCTGGGACCAGGCAAGAGAACACTCAGCAGCACACGGGGCTGCACATCCTCCCTTCAAGGATGCTGCCACTCTGGGATGGCACTTTTCAGTTCAGCCACCCGCTCCGAGCCCTGCAAAACGGGAACCAAGAGCACGACGGATGAGTCTGTTGCTCTCCCACGGCCTTCAAGCCAGGGTTTTGTTTTGTAAGGTCTCACGAGTTACTAACCAGAAGGAATCTGGAGAGAAGGCAGCTCGGTTCGTTCGATAAGCTCCTACTCGATTTAGTTTGGTACTTTAAATATTTGCATGTTGTGAAAGTGAATTCCTGCACTCGAGTGCAGGTGACTCAAGGGTCACCTGCTGGCAGCTCTACCACCACGCTCACCGCCGCCTCACGCTAAGGCCAGTGAGTTCGCAGCAGCCAAATCCAGTGCATCAGTGGCACTCTGCAGTGTTTGCCTAAAGGACTCCTTGATGAGCTGCTCTGCCCACAAGGTCCTGCTGTTGTTTGCACTAACTCGTTCAGACACTCTCGATGGATACTACAGGGGAAAACATCTTGTTGCTAAGCTGCACAGGTTCGTGTTCCCCATCCTGACCCAGAAGGGTGCGTTGCTAGATGCAGAGGAAAAACTGTAACCACAGAACCACAGAACANCTTTCCATATTTATCAACATTCATGGGGTCACCCCTCAGTCTCTTCTTCTCCAAGCTCAAGAGCCCCAGCTCCCTCAGCCTTTCCTCATCAGGGAGATGCTCCCCTCCCTTCAACAACAATTTCTTCTGTGCCAAAAGCTCTAGGACTCAGAGAAATTAGTCATTTCAGAAGCATTTCCAAGGAGCTGCTTGGCTATGCACACCACAGCTTTGGGGACAGATCATGCCAGTCATTAATATCAGGAACATGCCTCAGCTGAAGCAGAGCAGGTAGATGAGGTTCTACGGCGGCACAGAGCAGAAAACGCCACGACACCGCAACTACAAGCAATCAGTTGTTCCTACACTTCACACAGAGCAACAGCACTCGGAAGATAAGGACTCCTGGTCTCAGTGAAAAAGCAGTAATTAAGACTGCAGAGAAACCTTAGAGAGAAAAGCTGCTTTCTAGGAAATGTGCTCACAGCTAATCCCGCAGACGCAGAGGGTGCAAACACCCCAAGATCACTCCTCCAGCGTTCGGAAGCAGCCCCTGCTCACAGATCCCTCCTACTGGGCAGGACTGACTGGGAGATGACCTGAGGACTGGGTTCTGGGAGGCTTGCTTTACCTTGTGAAGTTTGAGAGAGCTGTGGCTTGATGAACACCTCAGCACTTAACGCATCGCAGAGTCTCATTTCATTAGGTGAACTCTCCTGGGGATGCCTGACTTGGCATCGCTCACGCAGAAGGGGCTGCAAGACCTGACTGGGCTAGTAACAAACCAATTCACAAGCTTTAAAAACTCAGCTTTCTAAGTTCTTGAACAAAATCCTAAGGATTCAATTCAGACTGTGGATTCTGCGTAGTGGGGAAGGGGTATGACAAGAGCATGTGAAGTTGTTTCAGACTGACGCATCACAGCAGATCTCCATGAGTGGAAGGAGAAGAGTGAGGTGAGTCACAGAAACACAGAACATTAGGGATAGGAGGGGACTTCGGGAGATCATCCAGTCCAAGCCCCCTGCCACAGCAGGATCCCCTAGATCCAGTCACACAGGAACATGGCCAGGTGGGTTTCAAACATGTCCAGAGAAGGAGACTCCACAACCCAACCTGGCAGCCCCTTCCAGTGCTGTCACCCTCATCATGAAGAAGGTCCTTCTCACATTGATGTGGAACCTCCTCTGTTCCAGCTCACACCCACTGCCCCTTGTCCCATCACTGGGTGCCTCCGAGCAGAGCCTGGCTCCATCCTCCTGACACCCACCCTTCACATACTGATCAACATTCATGGGGTCACCCCTCAGTCTCCTTTTTTCCAAGCTCAAGATACCCAGCTCCCTCAGCCTTTCCTCATTAGGGACATGTTCTACTCCCTTCATCAACTTTTTAGCTCTGCGCTGGACTCTCTCCAGCAGTTCTGTGTCCTACTGGAACTGAGGGGCCCACAACTGGACACAATATTCCAGACACAGTCTCATCATCATTAGATGACACTGAGCAGAGCCTGGCTCCATCCTCCTGACACTCTCTCTTCTCATCTAGTCAAGTGTCCTTCTAGAAGCAACCCACTTATGGTGCTGCTTCACCACACGAGCAGCTCCTGAACCACCCCTGGAGAAAACAGGGTCGAGAAGCAGCCCAGTGCCTGTGCAAAGAGCTATTGTTCACACTTCCTGAATGGCTTTTGGGACAGACCATTTTAGAGCGGTGAAATCTCACAGGAAACATTAGGCTGCGGTCAATTCCGTAACATACAGCAGGTACCACACAGATTCTCAGGATAAAAGGTATTGTTTTTGTACTGGTCAAAACATCCTGGGGAGAAGGAAGGGGAAAAAAAGAGAAGAAAGTTTTACTTCGGCAGGACTGAAACTCCCCAGCTTAATATAGAAGTTATCTGAGATTGCCATCAGAGCCATGTCCAACAGAAAACACTTGTGAAACGCCTGTGGGAAAGTGGAGCAGAATTGTCTGGGTCAAATAATGCAAGAAGTGCATGATCAAAACAAACTCACCAGTTATCATCTAGAAAAATCCCTTCCCAGTGGTTGGGTCTGCACCAAGCTTTCGGCCGCGAAAGGTCCCACCAGTTAAAAGCTCCCGCGTGCACACGGACCTCAGCATGACCTGCAGGTAACAGGGAGCTGCTGCTGCTCTTAAACCAGACACTGGAACGGACTGCCCGGGGCCGCGGAGGAGCCCCCATCCCTGGAGGTGTTTGAGGACAGGGAACTGGGGGTTCTAATTGACAGGTGGCTGAATGTGAGCCAGTAGTGTGCCCAGGTGGCCAAGAAGGCCAGTGGCATCCTGGTCTGGATTAGAAATAGTGAGGCCAGCAGGAGCAGGGAGGTTATCAACCCCCTGTATTTAGCCCTGGTGAGGCCACATCTGGTGTCTAGTTTTGGGCACCTCAATACAAGGGAGATGTGGAGCTGCTGGATGGCAAAAGGACCTGGAGAATAAATCTTATGGGGAGAGATGGAGAGAGTTGGGGCTGTTTAGTTTGAGGAAGAGGAGGCTAAGAGGGCTCTCTACAACCACCTGCAAGGATGTTGTGGAGAGGTTGGTGCTGGTCTCCTCTCACAAGCAATTAGAACAAGAGGGAAGGGGTTTAAGGTACAACAGGGGAGGTTTAGACTGGACAGCAGGAAAACTTTTTCACAGAAAGGGTGGCCAGGCACTGGAATTGGCTTCCCAGGGAGGTGGTTGAGTTGCCATCCCTGGATGTGTTTATAGATCGTTTGGATGAGGTGTTGAGGGATGTGGTTTAGAAGTGAACTTGTAAGGTAGGGTAGGTGGTTGGACTCAATGACCCCGGGGGTTTCTCCCATCCAGGGGTGTTGAGGGATCTGGTTCAGGGGTGAACTTGTAAGGTAGGGTAGGTGGTTGGACTCGATGACCCCGGGAGTCTTTTCCAACCAGAGCGATTCTGTGGCAGACTGGCTGTGGCTCTGAGAGCCCTGGTCTGGCCGATGTGGTGATGTTAGGTCCTGGGCTGGGCTGGATGAGCTCAGAGGGCTTTTCCAGCCTTGATACCCCTGTGATTCTGTAAACAAGTCATCTCTGACTTGTGATAAACTGGACAGTCTCACTGGAAATACACCGTGTGTGTGTGCATCACCAGTGAGAGACAAACATGCCTCAAGTACACACTCTGGGTTAGGTATCACTGTGTCAAGTGACTAGGAAAGGAGACCACACATGCCAACAGAATTGCCCAATCCCAAACCCGCCTGAGCTTTGCCGAGCACTTTGATGACTGATTTACACAGTTACTCTTGTAAGAATCCAGTGACTGACTTCTTTTAAAAACAGCAGTTTAAACCAGGGGCTTTCTGTTTGCCTTGGAGTCTCCAAGGGGATTTGCAAAAGTAAATGTATCCCCCTCACAGGTCTAGAGCTGAGCCACTCGGATTTATCTTCATGGGCATCTCTTGCTTTCTGCCCTTGCACATCCTCAAGAAAACACAAGTTTAAGCCACTTGCTTCAGAATAATTAGGGAAATGAATGTGAACAGAATCACAGAATCACATTTATCAGCTACTTCTGAGGTCCTATAATGATTTCAATGGATTTGGCAGAATTTAAAAGGACAGTGATGATGCAGAAAAACAGGAAACAGCAGCTTTTTGTCACTAAACTAATGATCCTGATGCTCAGCTTCTCCATCTGTTTCACTTCTCTAAGATTCTCCCCTTCTAGTGATTCCCCAGCTCTTTTCTTCTGTTTTACTTATTTTGCCTGCAGTTCGCTTAACTTCTTCCTGTTGTCTCACGCTCTGCGACCACTGCGACTGTCCCGCCGTGTCCTCATGTCCCAGTGACTGGAATGGTCTGACTTCCTTCCAAGCCAGTTGGCTGGTGTCCGTGTGCTTTGATTTCCCCTTTAACCACTCGAGTCTGTGGTGAGTCTGAAACTCTTCCAGTTCAGCTGCTGCCAACTCCGACTGAAACCCTAACGCACCGGCGTTTCTTTCTCTGCGTCTTTCAAAGCTCAGGCTTCACCTTCTTAGAATGAGAAGTCTTCGTTTTGGGGGGGTTGGGATTTTTTTGTCACCTCCATTGTCACTCAGACAACTCAGTTGTTTAAAAGCAAATCAGAAAGACCGTGATTAAAGCACTTAATGCACAAATCAGAGCGTTAAATGAGGCCACAGAATCCCTTGGGGATTCCAGGGTCTCAACAGCCTTCGAGACACTGCAGGCTGGAGAATACACAAGAGGCTGCTGGAGTCATCACGAGCAAGACTGGACAGTAAAGAAGAAAGGCCAGACAAACACAAAGTAGCTCGGCAATTCAGCTGTTCACAGGACTTACTCCAAGTTTAAATGGGATTGATCTCAGTATTTCCACAGCTACACCATCGGGGTGACTTGAAACAGGCTCCCAGCCTTAACAAAGTCCCTCAAAGAGCCAGTCTTGGGATGAAGAGGGTTTTGCACTGGGCTTATTCATGAAGCACCACTCAATAACTCCTTCACAGAAGCACTGGGTGTCAGGAGGATGGAGCCAGGCTCTGCTCAGGGGCATCTAATGATAGGAGGCAGCAGGTGTGAGCTGGAACAGAGGAGGTTCCACATCAGCATGAGAAGGAACCTCTTCCCAGTGAGGGTGCCAGAGCCCTGGCAGGGGCTGCCCAGGGAGTTGTGGAGTCTCCTCTGGAGACATCTAAAACCTGCCTGGATATGTTCCTGTAACTGGATCTAGATGATCCTTCTGTGTCAGGAGGGTTGGACTGGATGATCTTTCAAGGTCTCTTCCAATCCCTAATGATTGGATCTAGAGGATCCTGCTGTGGCAGGGGGATGGGACTGGATGGTCTTTCGAGGTCCCTTCCAATCTCTAATGACTGGATCTAGAGGATCCTGCTGTGGCAGGGGGATGGGACTGGATGGTCTTTCGAGGTCCCTTCCAATCCCTAACGTTCTCTGATTCTGTGTAACACCACCAGAAATGTAAACTGCAGGTGCAGGAAAAGCTAGAAAATGATAAACCAGTGCAGAGAAGGACATCACACACTGAAGACTTTCCTAAGAAAAATCTGCCCATTGTACCTGTTAGTTAGCACGTTTATCTAACCCAGCCACCCTGCTCCCCTACAATAGACAGCATCTTTGACACTGAAGACACCTTAGATACAGGTTGAGTGTAACTCAAGTGCATTTAGAGAACAAGAGACCAGAAAATGAACTCTAATGCACCGCTCTACCCTGCTCAGAAAAGGAGATACTGCGAACGAATGGTGACACCACAGTAACACAGTCCTTCAGGCTGTGCCTTTTGCCACCACGGACACACAGCAGCCAACACAATACTTCAACACCTCTGTCAGCACTTCACACCTACTTACACTTCAGAAAATACTTCTACAGCATCTCAAAAAGTTTCTGCTCTTTTCTGTTTTCACAGAATCACAGAAGGGTTTAGATTAGAAGACACCTCACAGATCGCCCAGTGCCAACCGCACGGCAGCGACACCTCTCACCGGACCAGTCTGCCAACAGCCCCATCCAACCTGGCCTCGAGCACTTCCAGGGATGGAGCAGCCACAACCTCCCTGAGCAACCTGTTCCAGGGCCTCAGCACCTTCACAGGGAGGAATTTCTTGCTAAGATCTAATCAAATCTACCTTCTTTTAGTTTGAAACTAGTCCCCTTGTGCTGCCACTAGGTGTAACAGAGCTCACTGCCCTGCCTTGGCTTTACCAGTACAAATTATGTCTCCCCACTGGACTTTACTCAAGGACACAGCAGTTATCAATAAGCTACTACATAAGCTACTACAGTGAACAGTTAATATAGGAACGGGGTCTGTCTTGAGTTTAATGATTAAAATTCCCATTCTAGTCTCTGCAGTAAATCCAGCAGCTGTCTGGATCACACAGAGGATCAGAGCAGGATGTAGGTCAGTCAGTACAGACACAAGGGGTGCACAGCTAGTGGAACATTTCTATGAGAAGGGAGCCTGTCCTTAGGATGATTTGGGCTGGAAAAGACCCTTAAAAACCATTTAGTTCCACCTTCCCTGCCACAGGCAGGAACATCTCCCACGAGAAACAAGGATGGGAACAAGGACTAGAACCAAACAGCACTTAGTACAAGGTCTAGGCTATTTTAGCTCTAAACTTTGCATTTATGACCTATTAACCCAAAAACTCACTAGGCTAGGGTGTGAACAGGAAACCCTGCAGATACAGAAGACTCCCTTGCAATTCTGTGCTTCCCCTACAAACTGCAGCTACAAGCCCATTAGCACAACCCTGGCTGATGGCCCCGCTGAAGCCAAGTGGAGACACCACTGCTACCCCTCAGCTGGAGTCCCCAGGTTATGTAAATGTTGACAGCGTGCTGGGTGAGCAGGCATCACTGTATGATTGTGAGCCACAGACCTGGAGAGAATTCACCAAACACTGCTGAACTTTCTGAAACATGTTGAGACTTCTGTAAATAATTTAACCTGCAGGAACATTCTTCCTCTGGTGCTTAAAACTTACATGAGGAACAGTCGTGGTGAAAGTGGCAAAGTGAAAACAAAAGCTGAAGGGTTAGTACATTTCACACACAGTTTACAGAGTTTATTAGGGTTGGAAGGAGCCTTCAAAGGTCCAACCCTCCTGCTCAAGCAGGATATAAATTGCTGAAAAGCAGAACTGCCTGAAAGCCTCATTCAGCTCCACAAAACCGCATCCAGCCGGGGCTGAAACACCTCCAGAGAAGGGGACTCCGCAGCCTCCCTGGGCAGCCCCTTCCAAAAGTTAACTGAAGGCTCTTCACTGTGAGGGTGGTTGATGGCTGGAAGGGGCTGCCTGGGGAGGTGGCGGGAGTCCCATTCCTGGAGTCATTTGAGGTCAGGCTTGATGAGGCTCTGAGCAGCCTGCCCTAGGTAGAGTTGTCCCTGTGTAGGGAGGTTGGACTAGATGACCTGTAGAGGTCCCTTCCAGCCTGGAACATTCTAGGACTCTGTGATTCAATGGACTCTTTTAAATGAATTGTACTATTTAATATCATGAACTAATACACTGATTTAGTATATTGAATGGAATATACTAGAATCATAGAATCATTAGGGATTGGAAGGGACCTTGAAAGATCACCCAGACCAAGTCACACAGGAACACATCCAGGTGGCCTTTAAACTTACACTATTTATTAAAATGAACTGATTTATTACAACAAATGGAATATTTAACATTTATTACACTATTTAACATAATGAACCAGTATAGTGACTGCTCATTACTAAATGAACCAGGGAAGTTGTGGAGTCTCCTTCTCTGGAGATGTTTAAGACCCGCCTGGATGTGTTCTGTGTGACTTGGTCCAGGTGATCCTGCTGTGGCAGGGGGATTGGACTAGATGATCTTTTGAGGTCCCTTCCAATCCCTAATGATTCCATGATTCTATGGAACAGATGTTCAATTAAATATTAACATTCTATTTAATATATTAAATATTAACAATCTATTTAAGGTATATTACATAGATAATGCTAAATTCATTACATTTAATAAATCGAAAATTGCATTTTAAAAATAAATTTTTAAATGTTATTAAATATTTTATTTAATTAGTTTTTATTTAATATTTGTTCAATTTTTACATGATACATGAAACATATTGTTTTATATAATAAATACGTATAATGATTACCCATACCTGCCCTCAGTACCTGATGTATAGCTGTGGCAGGGGGACTGGACTGGATGATCTTTCAGGGTCCCTTCCAATCCCTAATGACTGGATCTAGGGGATCCTGCTGTGGCAGGGGGACTGGACTGGATGATCTTTCAGGGTCCCTTCCAATCCCTAATGACTGGATCTAGGGGATCCTGCTGTGGCAGGGGGACTGGACTGGATGATCTTTCAGGGTCCCTTCCAATCCCTAATGACTGGATCTAGGGGATCCTGCTGTGGCAGGGGGACTGGACTGGATGATCTTTCAGGGTCCCTTCCAATCCCTAATGACTGGATCTAGGGGATCCTGCTGTGGCAGGGGGACTGGACTGGATGATCTTTCAGGGTCCCTTCCAATCCCTAATGACTGGATCTAGGGGATCCTGCTGTGGCAGGGGGACTGGACTGGATGATCTTTCAGGGTCCCTTCCAATCCCTAATGACTGGATCTAGGGGATCCTGCTGTGGCAGGGGGACTGGACTGGATGATCTTTCAGGGTCCCTTCCAATCCCTAATGACTGGATCTAGGGGATCCTGCTGTGGCAGGGGGACTGGACTGGATGATCTTTCAGGGTCCCTTCCAATCCCTAATGACTGGATCTAGGGGATCCTGCTGTGGCAGGGGGACTGGACTGGATGATCTTTCAGGGTCCCTTCCAATCCCTAATGACTGGATCTAGGGGATCCTGCTGTGGCAGGGGGACTGGACTGGATGATCTTTCGGGGTCCCTTCCAATCCCTAATGACTGGATCTAGTGGATCCTGCTGTGGCAGGGGGATTGGGCTAGATGATCTTTTGGGGTCCCTTCCAATCCCTAATGATTCTATGATTCTACATGAAGAAGGATAACACTAAACAAGAAGAACAAGAAGGTCCTTCCCGATCCCTAATGTTCTGTGACTCTGTGAATTAAAAAATCTAGCTTGCAGGGAGAAAACCCAACTCCCCAGCAGTAGTAAAGGGAGTTTTTTCTTTCAGCTCCTCAGCAAATGGTCTCCAGCAAGCGCCGGAACGCAGGAATGCGAGTGACTAAACAAACCCCTCAGTAAACACTCCCCAGCTGCAGCTCTCAGCTGACACCGAGCTAAAAGGCTGGAGACTCCGTCTACCTTCTGCACGACGACCAGACTTCCAGAAGCGCCGGAACGTTTTACAACCTACGTGAGTCACAAACATACCCACTGCAAACAAAACCCACCAGACAGTTATCTCCTCAAACCAGAAAAGACACCAAGTCTGGCACCAGTCTGCAGTGCAAGCAGGACCATGTGATGCTCAG
The DNA here is from genome assembly GCA_013400115.1 of Rhinopomastus cyanomelas. Classification (NCBI taxonomy): domain Eukaryota; kingdom Metazoa; phylum Chordata; class Aves; order Bucerotiformes; family Rhinopomastidae; genus Rhinopomastus; species Rhinopomastus cyanomelas. The sequence continues at coordinate 368,374 of VXBP01010662.1, forward strand.
CCACTCGGGTATTAGTTTAAAAATAAGCCAGATAAGCATGTGATGAGTGACAACGCTGTCCTTGACCTTTGCTTAAATAGCTCCTTTTCACGAACTCCACACACAGCTCAACAAAGTGCTTCAGGAGAAAAAAGCACATAAAGGCTAAACCCCTGCTTCTCATACAACATCTTGGAGACAAAGTCGAAGAACAACAGTCTACCCGGTTCCTTCAGGGAAACCACAGGACACAACAGGTCCTAGTGCACTGGAAAAACATCACTCAGATGTTTTTGTTGCAGTCTAAGCATCGACCTAAGATCTTGTTTGACCACTTGGTTTTCCTCCTTCTCAGGAGAGTCTGGACTTAAGGCTGACAACTCAAATAAGGAAGTAATGGGTGATCTCTGCAAAGACAGAGGGAACACACGAAAGATCTTCTCTAATCAGCACATTAATCCAGCTCACTTAATCCCAAACACAACCATAAATGAATCAGGGTGGAAACATCCACAGGCACTCCAATAGAGTTGGTTGTTGCTGCAATGGAAAAGCTGAAACAACTGGTCAAAAGACAATTTCAAGCAAATATTTCAACAGTTTTTTATTCAGCCACCCAGCCAGAGAAAAAGTTGTGTGTTCCCAAAAATGTTATTGCCTAAACCCCACAGATGGGGGTGGAGGACACTTCAAGTGCCTCTTATTTATTCTTGGTGTAAATACTAACCTTTCTACCAGGCATCTAGTAGTAAAAGCAGGAGAAGGAGCACAGAAATCTGCTCAAAGCATTTCATGTTTTGTTGGGCCATCTGAAGCACAAATAAAGATGATGAAGGGAGTAGGAAATCTCCTTGATGATGAAAGGCTCAGGGAGGTGGGTCTCCTGAGCTTGGAAAAAAGAAGACTGAAGGGTGACCCCATGAATGTTGATAAATATGTGAAGGGCAGGTGTCAGGAGGACAGAACCAGGCTCTGCTCAGGGGCACCCAATGATAGGACAAGGGGCACTGGGTGGGAGTTGAAGCACAGGAGGTTCCACATCAATATGAGATGGACCTTCGTCCCAGTGAGGGTGACAGAGCCCTGGCAGGGGCTGCACAGGGCGGGTTATGGAGTCTCCTTCTCTGGAGAAGTTTCAAACCCACCTGGGCGACTTGGTCTAGGTGATCCTGTTGTGGCGGGGGGACTGGATTTGATGATCTTTTGGGGTCCCTTCCAATCCCCAGTGTTCTGTGATCTGTTTCTGCTGATGACACGGGCACTCAGCTGTAAACACTTGACATTTACAGCACTTTAAAACAGGCCATTAAACCCCCAGAATGATGAAGATGTAGAAGCACAGACCTGTCTCACACCAGCAGCCAGCAAGATGGCATTTTCCCCAAACAATGGCTTCTCTAGTGCTTGTCTTTTTTTGATAGTTCTGGAGGTTTTGTGTGTAAATCTGTGACTAAAGGCAACACAGCACCAATTAGCAGTGTGACACACAAGGCTCTTCCTCACTACTTACTGTAATGTGAGAAATTACTAAGATGTTTCTCAGGATTCCGTCCAGCTTTCCCTTAGGAAAGACGTATGTGGGTGTTAAGATGAGGAGAGCAAATGAATGCTCTTCTCAACAAGGAAGAATTTATCTCCAACCTCAGAAAGCTCATTGATGTCAGAATTACGGACACATAAAACTGCAAACAGCCTCCAAATGATCTCTCCTCGTTCCAGCAGGATAGAACACACAGATCGGTGCGCGATCCAAACCCACTACTCCGTGTAGCACCGGCCAAAAAGGGAGGCAGGACACAGACGCGTGTGTTACTGCCTTGTGGGAGCTGCCCCTGCCCACAGCTGGTGGCTGAAACTAGATGATCTCCAAGGTCCCTTCCAACCCAAAGCATTCGATGATTCGAACTCGCAGTCAGGTTCTGGTCTGTCCACACTGCCTGCACTTCCCGAATCAATCCTCAAATCAGGACGGTGGCACGGAAGGGATAAAAGTGCAGATCACAGCTACACAAAACCAACTCGAGCTGCTCCCCTTCTCCCTACGTCATCTGACTTGCAAAGCAGGGACGGCGCTGTGGTGGTGACCTTCCTCTTGGCTCAGCAGAGCTGCGCAGTGTGGGAAGGCACCAAGTGACGAAGGAGCACAAATATGCCTGAAGCTGCCCAAGGTTTAACAAGCTGACGCAGTCAGAGCATGTGATTGCTGCTGTTTTGCTCACCGACTTGTTTGCTGCACCAGAGCGGAGAGAACTGCGCGGTTCTACTCCAGCAGGAGTAGGGAGGGGATTGTCCACCTGTACTCAGCAATGCTGAGGCCACACCTTGAGTACTGGGTGCAGTTTTGGGTACCTCTGGATAAGGGAGACATCAAGGTGCTAGAGTGAGTGCAGAGGAGGGCAGCAAAGCTGGGGAAGGGCCTGGAGAGTAAATCTGATGAGAAGAGACTCTACAAGGGTTTAGTTTGAGGAAGAGGAGGCTGAGGAGAGACCCCATCGCTTTCTACATCTATCTGAAAGGACACTGCAGAGATGTTGGTGCTGGGCTCTTCTCACAGGTCATTAGCAACAGAAGCAGAGGGAAGGGCTTCAGGCTCCAACAGGGGAAGGGGTTAGATGAGACATTAGGAAGAAATTCTTCCTGGAGAGAGTGGTCAGGCAGTAGAATGGGCTGCCCAGGGTGGTGGTTGAGTCCCCACCCCTGGATGGGTTTAAAAGATGCTTAGATGTGGTGTTGGGGGTCTGGTTTAGGGGTGACCTTGTTGGTGGTTGGACTCAATGATTCCAAGGGTCTTTTCCAGCCTGAATGATTTTGTGATCTCTGGCAGCTTTTATGAATCTACACTAAACTAAACTTCCTGAGGATGTACCAGAGCAGGAGGAAACGTTATCAGAATGTCTGAGGAGAGGGTCTGCTGCAAATGTGAAGCTGATGACGACACCCCATGCAGAAAGAAGTTATAACTGGTGAAGGTGGGAGGAAATAACTGAAGGGAGGCAAATGTGCAAAAATGGGAACAATCAAAACAAACTGTTTCCTTCTAACTCAAGGCAGGAATCATTCAGCAGACTCAAAGGAGGAATCTTTCAGAACCCAGAAAAAAACCCCAAGCAGCATTTTCATGTATTTAAACAGCATCTCCCAAAACCTGAGAGCTCGGGAAACAGCGTGAACGCAAAACACTGCCCAGCGAGAACCCCGGGCCAGCAGCGCTCCGTGTGTGCAAACAGCTTGCCACAGTGATCCCTGCCTGTGGCAGAGAAGTTCCCCTGCACACACCTTCTGCTTCCACTCTGCGTGGGCACAGCACAAAGGGCCGGCGCGGGTGATGCCCATCAGATGCCAATTTACTCTGACACGTCGTCAAATTGCACCGTTAAAGAAACAGGTGCAAAATCCATCATCCGGGGAAACAGCTATTGACTGGAATAGTTCTGAGGCATCATGTGTCAGCAGAGCTAATGAAGGACTGGCTGAACATCTCCTGGAAGGGGACACCAAGTGTGGCGCTCGTTACAGCGCGCCTGTCCTCCCTCCACAACGAAACATACAGTTGGAGATGCAAACGCTTGTCTGCAAGTCACCCCACGAGTGAAATCACAGCTGCACTGCTGAGAAAGTCCTTTAAAGACCCTGTGGACTTGAAATTTTCATCTTTTTTTCCTCTTGGAATTACTCTTGGCAGGGGATCGTGCTCTAATCCCTACAGGGAAAGGGAAGAAGTGCACTTCAGGATGGCTGTCACCGACTCAACACAGCACGACGTCCGAGAAATTCAGACGCTGAGGCTAAAGGATCCAACATGTTCTGTATTTAAAATCTCACGGATAAAACTGAAGTTCAAGGAAGAGAGTTCAAGCAGTAAAGAGTCTAAAGATGATAAAGATATGGTATCATGGTGCATGGTTTAGTGGTGGGTATGGTGGTGTTGGGTTGAGACTTGGACTCGATGATCTTCGAGGTCCTTTTTAACCTTAATCACAGAATCACAGAACGTTAGAGACTGGAAGGGACATTGAAAGATGAACCAGTCCAATCCCCCCACCACAGTAGGATCACCACAGGAACATGGCCAGGTGGGTTTTAAATGTCTCCAGAGAAGGAGACTCCAAAACACCCCTGAGCAGCCCATTCCAGTGCTTCGTCATCCTCACTGGGAAGAAGTTCTTTCTCATGCTGATGTGGAACCTCCTCTGTCCCACATCACACCTGTTTACCTTTGATCTATCATTGGATGTCACTGGCTCCATCCTCCTGACACTCATCCTTTCTATATTTATCAATATTAATGGGGGTCACCCCTCAGTCTCCATTCTTCCAGGCTCAAGAGAACCAGCTCCCCCAGCCTTTCCTCCACTCCTATCATCATTTTTGTGGCTCTGTGCTGGACTATGGTTCTAAGGAAGTGGCAGAAATCACAGAGACATCATAGCTGCCACTGAGCAGAGCCTGGCTCCATCCTCCGATCATCCTTCACATATTAATGACTATTAATGAGGTCACCCCTCAGTCTCCTTTTCTCCAAGCTCAGGACACCCAGCTCCCTCAGCCTTTCCTCAGCAGGCAGGTGCTCTGCCTCCTTCATCATCTTTGTGGCTCTGTGTTGGACTCTCTCCAGTAGTTCTGCATCTTTCTGGAACTGAGTGGCCCAGAACTGGACGCAAGATTCCAGAGGCTGCGTGAGGAATGGAGGTGAGCAGGAACATTCTCAGCAGTGAGGACACAGAGCAAGACAGACACACAGAGAACAGAAACGACCACGAGCACAACGGCTGGTGAGATGAGGACGTCACACAGCAGTGCACTATCTCCTTGTGACAAACAACAGGAGGGGGTTTCCACACTCTGAGTGAAATTGTTCCCACCTACCACCTAGGGATCTTGCAGCAGACTTATAAATACTTTTGCCTCCCATTCTCCCAACGTGCTTTATTGTAATTGCAAGGAATCAGTGATAACTGGGGAAGAAACCCAACTTTCCAGAGAATGTCATCAATGTGCTACTGAAATATCTCATAAAGAAACAACATGTGTTCCCGTAAGTTGCAGTGGAAAGAGACCTTAGGCAAGAGCAGGCTGTTAAAACCTTCTGCTGTAAACAAGTGTTTTCCTTCTCCCTGGGTTACAGCAGTGTGGTCTCTGCAGGCTTTGGAACGGCAGCTCTTCAGATTCCATCATTAAAACGAAAATGCCTTCCACAGAGCCCGACACGACGGTGCCAGCCAGCGCTTCCACCATGCAAACCCCCTCGTGAAGCGTGCCAGGGCAGGGCACACCGTCACCTGGCCCCTGCCTGGCTGGAATACCCGTGCAGATAGAGCACAGCTACACTCTGTGCACATGCACATATTAAAATATACATGAAAAAGCCTAATGGAGAGGTTTCCTTTCAAAAATCCAGATGTGATCTGCCCATTCTGGTGCCCCTCCTTCCATCCTCCCTCTCCAGGAAGGAGCTTGGGACAGCTGGGTTGATGGTTGGACTCAAATGATCTTGAAGGTCTCTTTCAATCTAAACAATACTATGGTTCTATGATTCTCTGTTTTCTGAGGGTAACAGAATCACAGAATGATTGAGGCTGGAGAAGACCTCTGAGCTCACCCAGCCCAGACCAGGACCTAACAGCACCACAGTGGCCACAGCAGGGCACTCAGGGCCACAGCCAGGCTGCCCTTCAACACCTCCAGGAATGAGGACTCCACCACTGCCCTGGCCAGTCCAGTCCAGGCTCTGAGCACCCTTTCCCTGAAGAAGGGCTTCCTGACATCCAACCTGACCCTCCCCTGGCAGCTTCAGGCCCTGCCCTCTCATCCTGGCACTAGTTGCCTGGGAGAAGAACTTGACCCTGAGCTGACTACAACCTCCCTTCAGGGAGAAGGTCTCTCCTGAGACTCCTCTTCCCCAGGTGAAAATACCCCAGCTCCCTCAGCCTCTCCTCATCAGACTTTCAAAAGACACAAAACTCAGTCAATGAAATGTTTCTGCAAGTACAAGACTAAAACCAAGGAGAGGTAAGATCTACCACTGCTGGGTTTTTTTTGCTAGGTACCGAGTTCAAACCTACCTGAATTGCCTGCAGCAATGCATTTTGTTTTACCACCTGGGAAACTACTACTGAAGTTGGAGAAGATGGGAAAATACAAAGAAGACTTGTAGGGGGGTTGTTTGTCCCAGTTTTTGTAGGAAACAAATCAAATGGGAGATGACCAAGTGAGGCTTCAAAAAGAAAAGCATCGAGGGAAGATGAAAATAGATTTCCTCGCAGCAGGAGCTTGTAACTGCTTGTAGTCTGATGGAGAAATGGACATCCAGAATCACAGAACATTACGGATTGGAGGGGACCTCAAAAGATCATCCAGTCCAATCCCCCTGCCAGAGCAGGATCACCTAGAGCAAGTTGCACAGGAACACATCCAGGCAGGTTTTAAACCTCTCCAGATAAAGTTGCTTGAAAGGCAGAAGGCTGCTTACTCGAGAAAACAGGATGAAATACAAGCATGAAACCCCTTTAGAAAAATATTGGGAGGGCAAGAAGCAAATTACTGTCTAATTTATCCATTAATACACTCGGACTGGCAATGAGGTGTTTACAGACCTTAAGGAGCTACTAATGATATCGCCCAGCCTCCACCTTACAAATCAAAAGCAGAGGGAAAAACACCCCAACCTCGAAAGGTTCTTTCCTCTCCAGTTTTCTTAGGACTGTTTTTTAGAGAAAGAGTTAGATTAATTTACACAGAGGCCTGAGGAGTGTTTGCAGCCCCCGGGCAGCAGGAGTCTTGTACCCAAACACAGAGGGATTATTTTTCAGACAGAATTCCAGTTCAAATCTCCCACCAGCTCATCCTGCCACCTTCTGTGTAACTTTAGGAGCAATAACCCAGGGCCTGTAGCACGAGAGAAATTGAATTCCTCAGCAGTGCTGAACGTTGTCTCGGTTTGGAAGATTCTTACCCTGTATTGATGGAAATGATTTCTATCAGCGGGTTCTTCCGAATCTTTGGCAAATCCAGTCGTGCTCCCCCCAAGCGTTTTCCATTATCCTTCTTCTGACCCAGCAGTCTCACTGAATGACCTTCAAATGAAGCACAAAAATGGAGTCAGCACAAAGCACAGGTCCTCATCCCTGCTTTGATTTGCTCTTCCTCAGAAGCAGCCTTTATACTTCGAAGACAAGATGAGAATGAGATGTTAGAAATGCATTTCCACCAGCATTCAAAAAGAGACACCAACAGGGAAAATAATTCATGCTAAAAGGAACCAATTGTTTATTCCAATTGTCTTTCCACCCTTTTCACTGCTTTACCCCATGAGAATGATCTCAGCAGCTGGAACTAAGCAAATATCAAGATACCCATCTTTAAATAAGTGGTATGGCAGGACTGGGGAGAAACCTGATGAACAATCACGAGGGCTGTGTAGTGTGGCACCTGGGCAAGAACAACCCCAGGTACCAGTACAGGTTGGGAAAGAGGCACAAGGAAAGAATGAAATGATGGAGTTCTAGCTGAGGTACATCCAGAACAGATCATCAATTCAAATCAATTAAAACCATGTTCAACCAAACAGCCTGACTGACACTTCTAACATCTACTTACAAAACTCACTCAAGCATCAGTTAAGGCCCTTCCCTACTACTTTCTTGGAGGAGCCATGAAGTAATTTGTTTAATAATAGGGCATTCAGACTTTGGATTTGTTTCTCTGTTATGGCAAACACAGCCATAAATAACTACTTCTGGCAGATCATCTGTCTCAGGTTTTTCAAGATACATAAACATTCTCCACCAAAAAACACGATCCAGTGGAGCAGTGAGCAGGACTGGCCTGATCACAGTGAATCACAGAATTATTGAGGCTGGAGAAGCCCTCTGAGCTCAGCCAGCCCAGACTAGGACCTCACATCACCCCGTCAGCCACACCAGGGCACTCAGGGCCACAGCCAGGCTGCCCTTCAACACCTCCAGGGATGGGGACTCCACCACTGCCCTGGGCAGTCCAGTCCAGGTTCTGATCACCCTTTCCCTGAGGAAGGGCTTCCTGACATCCAACCTAACCCTCCCCTGGCAGCTTTCATGCTCTGCCTTCTCCTCCTGGCACTAGTTGCCTGCAAGAAGAGTCCAGTATCTTCATGGTTAATACTAACAGGAGAGATCATTACACCAACAAGAATGTAAAAGCATTATGTTGGCACTTCCATCTCACAATAACTTCGCTCCATCCTGCTGTGAATTTAGCAACACAGTGCTTGAGCTGTTAACACTAGCTGCGTGACTCACTAATACCTTTTCATAACAATAACAGCAACATCTACTGGATCCAGGGGATCCTGCTGGGGCAGGGGGATTGGACTAGATGATCTTCCAGGTCCCTTCCAATCCCTAATGTCCTGTGATTCTGCGATCTCTGCCTCCCCACACAGTTCTTTTCCAATCCAACGTTTCATTAAGGACTCAAAAAACATGGCACCGTTTTATTTGCTTGTGGAGCCCAAGGGATTGCATTAGGGTTGGCATAAAAATTCAGCTAGAAGCAGAGAACATTCCTTTTTTCTGTTTCCTAATGTTGTGGTTTATTTGGAACAAACCAGTTTATCCATTTTTACACTACGCGATGGCAGCACCAGATTAAAGCTGTATTTGGGTTAATGGATGAAAACACGGTGGAAAGACTCACTTTACTCTTCAAATCACAGGATCACAGGACATTAGGGATTGGAAGGGACCTCCAAAGATCATCCAGTCCAATCCATCTGCCAGTGCAGGATCCTCTAGATCCAGTCACACAGGAACACATCCAGGTGGGTTTTAAATGTCTCCAGAGAAGGAGACTCCACAACACCCCGGGCAGCCCATAATCAGGCTCAACTATATAATAACAAACTAGCCAGAATTTATAATTCCTGTGTGCACACTTGAGCTCAAACCACCAATCTGAAGTTTAAAACACAAAACCAAAGTGCACCCCCCCACACCCCGTAAATGTAATGCCAGAGCAGAGAACCGGTGGAGCCAGGTCCCCTCAGAACACTCCCCCTCACAGAACTGCCGTGGGAACTGCTGCTCTCCAAGAAGAATTCAGCTCATGCTCCAGACTGGGGTCAGTTATCAGAGGCAAACTTGTTCATGGAACTTCTGGAGAAAAGAGTATCCCTTAGACTACAGAACTTGGTGTGAGTCTCTTCAGAGTAGAGTAGGATTGATGGTTGGACTCGATGGTCTTTTGCAACCCAAATGATTCTGTGATTCTTTGAGATTTGCCAAAGGACTTAAAACTAGTAAAGAGAGAGGGAGATGGAAGTAATGACAAGAGGCAACACTTGAAAATCCGTGTTTTCTTAGGAAAACAAGCAAAAAAACCCCAACACTATGGTCTAGGAAATATTGTCAACCAAAAGTATCTCTACCTGTACAGAGATGGTTGTATCCTAGACAATAGGCATCTACATCACACGGGATCGTTCAGGTCTGAAAAGACCTTTAGGATCATAGGATCATAGGATGTTAGGGGTTGGAAGGGACCCAAGAGATCTTCGTTCAACTGTCCCAAGGCCTCCACTAAGCCCTGTCCCTGAGCTCCAGCTCTCCATGACTGTGGAACACATCCAGGGATGGCAATTCAAAACCCCCTCCTGGGCAGCCTGTTCCAGGGCCTGAAGATTCTTTCCATGAAGAGTTTCTTCCTCATGGCCAACCTAGACTTCCCCTGGGGCAGCCTGAAGCCATTTCCTCTTGTCCTATCACTTGTTCCTTGGAAGAAGAAACTAACCCCCACCTCTCTGCAACTTCTTTTCAGGTAGTTGCAGCCAGCAGTAAGGTCTCTGCTCATCCTCCTGTTTTCCAGATGAACCAGCCTCAGCTCCCTCAGCCACTCCAGACCCTTCTCCAACCTCACTGCTCAAGCTCACGACATCCATGCCCTGGCAGCCACATCAAGCCGCTGTGTTTTCCTTATTCCTACTGAACGAGACCAAAACCCCAGTTAAATTAAATCTCACAAAACCTGCAGGAGCCTCAAGAAAGACTCTCACAGCAGAGCTGGGAGATGAGGTTTAGCAGAGGTTTCAACAGCTCCAGAAAGCCAGGAGCACATGCACATCCAGCACAGCAATCTGTTCTGCAGGACACAGCACATTTTAATTTGCTTTTCTTTTGGAAGAAAAAACAACAAACAGAAAACCCAAGCCAGAACACCACCCCTCAGTTACAGTACCCGTGACCTTAAATGCTTCTTCCCCTGCTCTGTACAAGGACTGTTTCACTGTAAGTAATCACTAAAGCATCTGTTTACAGCATTGTTGCTATTAATAAAGCATAACTCCATAAACACTGAATCACACTTTTTCACATGCTCTAGGATCTTTTCTTCCCTCCTCCCCCCTCTACCTTTTTTTTTAAAGAAACCTTAAAACATACTTTGCCCTCTTCAGTAAGGAAAAGGGGAAGGAACTTTTCCTTTCCAGCTGTCTAACCAGCAGTGCGAAGCCCAAGGCAGTGTCGAGCACAGCAGCAGAAGCAGTAGTTTTACTTACGGCCTCCTTCCAAAGCTCAAAGCCTTGCAGTCAAGTTTTGCTTCTGAAGCATCTGATCTGGTTAAGTGTGGAGTCTCCTTCTCTGGAGATGTTTAAAACCCACCTGGATGTGTTCCTGTGCAACTTGGTCTGGGTGGTCCTGCTGTGGCAGGGGGATTGGACTGGATGATCTTTCGAGGTCCCTTCCAATCCCTAATGACTGGATCTAGGGAATCCTGCTGTGGCAGGGGGATTGGACTGGATGATCTCTTGAGGTCCCTTCCAATCCCTGATGTTCTGTGATTCTGTGAAAACTGGTCCCCCAACCACAGAACAATTCAGGATGGAAGAGACCTTAAAGATCATCCAGTCCCAACCCTGTGCCATGGGCAGGGACACCTCTCACCAGACCAGGTTGCCCAGAGCCCCATCCAACTGAGTCTTGAACACTCCCAGGGATGGGGCAAAGTTAAAAGCACACAAAGTCTTAAACTCAAGTCCCAAACTTCAAAGCTGTCTTTGTTTGGGTTGTTTCTTCACCCTTTTTTTTTTTCAACCAAGTTTGGCTGAGATTAGATGATTTTTAAGGTCCTGTCCAACTCAAATCCGTCTATGATTTTTGGAAGCTGAGCTAATCACACTTCCACTTCCACAGGGATGAGTGTTTGATCTCAGATGTCAAACCAGAACCTACTCCCTTGCTGTTGGCTGACAGGACGATGGAAGCTTTGAAACAGCTTAATGACAAACAGATCGACTTGGGTTGAGAGCCTGAACATTCTTGTCCTATAAACCTGCCACAAAGATAACTCCTCTGCTTCCACAGAGTCAACCAGCAGATAAAATACGACTAAATGAAAACAAGCTGAAAAGGTTAATCAGCAGTTTGGGCCATGCTTCAGAGCAGGTTTTTTTACTAATCAACAGATAATTAATGCTGATTATAGCATTAGGAGTAATCAAGTCTCGTGAGGAAGATTATGGAACAGAATCACAGAGCATTAGGGATTGGAAGGGACCTTGAAAGACCATCCAGTCCAATCCCCCCAACACAGCAGGATCACATAGACCAAGTCACACAGGAACATGTCCAGGTGTTCGACCAGTGCCGGGACATCACACTGAGCATCTAGAGATCTCCAGCAAATGCAACAACCAACAAATCAGACTGGTACCACACACAGCTCCACAACTAACATCTTCCACTTCATACACGCAGTACAGACAAATCTATTTACTATTTATAGCTCAAATGAGCTCTCATGCAAACTGTAATGTTTAAGATCACAGGTAAGTCACACAGGAACATATCCAAGTGAGTTTTAAACTCCTCCAGAGAAGGAGACTCCACACCACCCCTGGGCAGCACCTGCCAGGGCTCCACCGCCCTCTCACTGCAAAGAAGCTCCTTCTCACATTGATGTGGAACCTCCTCTGTTCCAGCTCACATCCGTTGCCCCTTGTCCTATCATTAGATGGCACTGAGCAGAGCCTGGCTCCATCCTCCTGACACCCATCCTGCACATATTTATCAACATTGATGAGGTTGCCCTTCAATCTCCTTTTTCCAGGCTAAGGAGACCCAGCTCCCTCAGCCTTTCGTCATCAAGGAGATGCTCCCCTCCCTCCATCATCTCTGTGGCTCTGTGCTGGATTCTCTCCACCAGTTCTTTGTCCTTCTGAGGGAAACTGAGGGACCCAGAACGTGTAAACAAAATCAAGCTAGAAACAATTTAACGTGAGGCTGAGCTCTCTAGTTTTCAAAGTGACTGAAGTCTAAAATTAAATCCATCTTTTATAAAGCCGGTAGATGAAATTCACTTTACTCGGCTTTGTTCGCAGAGGTTGGAATGAATTAATCAGTATATTAAATCCTATTATTAGTCTAAAAAAAAAAGGAAGGGCTTTTAAATGTGTCAGTTTGAAAAACCAGCGAGCAGAATGAATATATTTTCAAGGCTGGGATTTTCACTCGTTAAAAAGGGCTCCAGAAAAGGAACACACTATTAATAGCATGTCCATGTACCTTTAATCACAGGTATGTGTGTGCTTGAGGGCTCTGACACAGAATGAATGGAACAACTTTGATTTCAGCAACACAGGCTACTGTCAGACCCCTGAGTCCCAGACCCACAGAAGCACGTTAACAACGTCAGAGCTAAGAGATCCAAACTGGAGGGGTATTTTGCTAGTTTGATCTAAGGGTAAGTAAGAGGGAAGTGGCCTGGCTTAGTCATCTACCAGATCTCTCAACACTACATCTAAGAGTCTTTTAAACTCATCAAGGGATGGGGACTCAACCACCACCCTGGGCAGCCCAGTCCACTGCCTGACCACTGTTTCCAGGAAGAATTTCTTCCTGATGAACAGTCTAACCCTTCCCTGTTGAAGTTTTGAAACCCTTTCCTCTGCCTCTGTCACTAATGACCTGTGAGAAGAGACCAGCACCAACATCTCCACAATGTCCTTTCAGATACCTGGAGATAGCAATGAGGTCTCCCCTCAGCCTCCTCTTCCTGAATATAAACAGCCCAAACTCTCTCCATTTCTCTTCAGATTTACTCTCCAGGCCCTTCCCCAGCTTTGCTGCCCTCCTCTGCACTCACTCCAGCACCTCGATGTCTCCCTCAGACTGAGGTGCCCAAAACTGCACCCAGTCCTCAAGGTGCAGCCTCCCCAGTGCTGAGTGCTGATGTTCTCTAGCATCTTGAAGGAAACGGAAATGGATTAAGCACTATGTCACGTAGTCCTGCACACAATCCCTTCCACCATTACTCACCCCCTAATGAGTACAAAGCTTCCTGAAGGCTAACTCTGGGAAAACTGGCAGCAGAGTGGCTAAGGAAGGCAAAGCCATGTCAAGAGAAGATGAGCAGTAAATTCTTCCTAAGACACACAAGAGGAAGAAGTGTCAAGAAGAACCAAAGCAGCCATAAAGACTGAAAGGAGCATCAAGTAAATGTAAAAGGTGAAAAGGATTTGAAAACGTCAATGGAAGTAACAAAAAGAGCCAGGAGCACATTAAAGAGGAAAGATGATCAAACAAAAACTACGTGCAAAGGCAGGAGATGCACATCAGGAGGTACGACAGAGCGTTAACATCGGATTCATTGCCAGAGTTCTGTTTTCACAGAACAATCATCACACAGAATCACAGAGCATTAGGGATTGGAAGGGACCTCGAAAGATCATCCAGTCCAAGCCCCCCAACACAGCAGGATCCCCTAGACCAAGTCGCACAGGAAGAAGTCCAGGTTCTTCTAACTCTGTGTCTACCGCGTAAAAACCACTTTCTTCAGTCGTTTCTTATCTTCTGTAGGACTGAGGAGAAAAGTAAGAAGGTATCTGACATACAGGGATTCAACCCAAGAAAGCTGGGGGAGGGTTTTGACATGGGTGGTAGAGAGAGGACCAGGGGATAGGGTTCCAGACATGAAGAAGGGAGATTGAGGTTGGACATGAGGAACAGTTCCTTCCTCTGTGGGTGCTGAGATGCTGGAACAGGTTGCCCCAGGCAGGTGTAGCTGCCCCATCCCTGGCAGTGTTGAAGGGCAGGTTGTTTGGGGCCGTGAGGAATCTGCTCTGGTGAAGGTGCCCCTGCCTGTGCAGGGGGGCTGGAATGAGATGATCTCTAAGGTCCCTTCCAACCCTGGCCACTCTGTAATTCTATGATGCTGTGAAATAGCTGAACACCCCTTCCAGCAAACATCTTCATTCACGACTGTCACTCATCTTTGAGCCCACACCTCTTCATGGTCGAGGTGCTTTAAACCCCAACTCAGTGAATCAAGGGGAGGCCATGAGCCAGAGGCCTGGTCTACGTCTGGTGGAAGCAGCCTACCTGGAGAGGCTAAGCCTTCAGGGCAGATCTGAAGCTTCTCTTCCACCTCCTCTTCCTGCCCTGCAGCACAAACGAGCTGGCCCACAGCAGCCGGGCCTGACTGAGCCCACAGAGCCCACGTGGGACCCACCCTGGGGCACAGAATCACAAAATGTTTTAGGTTAGAAAAGACCTTTAAGATCATCAAGTCCAACCATTAACCCAACTGTGCCAAGGCCACCGCTAAACCCTGTCCCTAAGCTCCAGATCTAGTAGCCTGCTCCAGAAGGACTGCACCCACACTCCAGAGGAACCATTCTGGGGCAGTTCTTGGAGGACTGCTGTCCATGGAGAGGATCCACATCGGAACAGGGGAACAGTGTGGAGAAGCAGAAGTGCTAGAGAGAAGCTCTTATGGGCTCACTGCAACATCCATTCCATGTCCTGCACCACTCAGAAGTAATCTGGGATGAAAGAGTGAAGCTAACTGGGAAGAAGGGTCAGGGAGAAGTCATTTTAGCTTCCACTTTGTTTCTCACCAGCCTACTATATTTTTAGTTGGCAATAAATTAAAGTCATTTTCCCCAAGCCAAGTCTGTTTTGCCCGTGATGGTAATTCGTAAGTGATCTGCCTGTCCTTATCGTGACCCATGAGCTACTCCCTCTTACTTTCTCCCTACTTTTTCTTATTTTTCCCCTACTCCCTCTTACTTTCTCCCTACTCCTTCTTATTTGTTTTGTGAAAGTTCTTATTTTCCTCTCTATTCCATCTTATTTTCTCCTTTATCCTGTTGAGGAGGGGGAGCAAAAGAGTGATGAGTGGATGTCTGGCAGCCAGCACAGGTCAACCCACCACACAAGTGAAATAAATAAAACAACTCATCCAAAAGCACACCCCCCCCCCCCC
>VXBP01010662.1:383612-446771 GCA_013400115.1 Rhinopomastus cyanomelas
CCCCCCCCCATGTTTTTTTCAAAAGACACAGACTCAGGGACTCAACGAGGCCACTACCCTCCCTCTGACCCTCCTCAAGCTGCACTTTGGCACAAACAGCCCGTTTCCTGACCGGGAGCCAAACGATACTTTTCCTCAAAAAGGAACTCTGGACTCCTCCAATTTTTCTTCTTCATTTGGCCTGTCATCAGCTCCTTAAGTCAAGGCTACTCTTGCTGCAATCAGAGGAATTGCAAAGAGAGTATTTTATCTCCAGTTATCAGCAGCTCCAACGCTATCTAACGCGCTGGCATTTCCATATAGACACACACACACTCACCCGGAGGTAGGCAACCCACCACACAGCCTACCCTGCAGCCCATACATAACGCAGGAGACATTTATCTGCTCCTTTCCATGCAGCTTTCAGACACTGCAGCTATCAGCAATCCACAATTACTAACCACATGAGGACAATTTAACAGTTTAGTAAATAGTGGTTAATGTTTAAACTGGGAATGGATGGGCAGCTTCACCAGACAGGTCAGCGTGACTGAAACGGAGAGAGGTTATGTGAAGAATAAAAGGCTCAGCCCTGAAGTAATTTCCTTTGGTTGTTTTTACAATCAAGTCTAATGACCCATTGTAAAACTGTGTTTTGTGAAAGTATTAGATGGACATTCAAACTCCAGTCAAGCTGTGCCCCCCTCATCTCCCCAAGGCCTTGGCTAAAAGCAGGCTGCACACAAAAACTGTCCCACACGTCCCACCCCCAGGAAGCTCTAATACCATGGGATTTATTGCTTCCACAACTACCTGAAACGAGGCTGCAGGGAGCCTGGTGCTGCTCTCTTCAAAATTACTAAGGACAGGATGAGGGGAAATGCCCTCAAGCTGCATCAGGGGAGGTTTAGATTGGATCTTAGGAAGAAGCTCTTTGTTGAGAGAGTGGTTGGGCACTGGACCAGGCTGCCAGAGTCCCCATCCCTGGAGATGTTTAAAAACCGAGGAGCTAGAGCACTTGAGGCCATGGTGTAGAGGTTAGGGAGCTGTTGGGATGAGGGCTGCACTTGATGATCCTGGAGGTCCTTTCCAGCCAGGATATTTCTATGATTCACAGAATCTCAGAACCATTCCGTTTGGAAAAGACTCTTGGGATCTTCTCCATCAACTCTACAAGTTCACCCCTAAACCAGATCCCCCAACACTACACCTAAGCATCTTTTAAACTCATCAAGGGATGGGGACTCAACCACCACCCTGGGCAGCCCAGTCCACTGCCTGACCACTCTCTCCAGGGTGAATTTTTTCCTGATGGCCAGTCTAACCCTCCCCTGTTGAAGCTTGAAGCCCTTCCCTCTGCTTCTGTCCCTAATGACCTGTGAGAAGAGACCAGCACCAACATCCCTACAGTGTCCTTTCAGATAGTTGTAGAGAGCAATGAGGTCTCCCCTCAGCCTCCTCTTCCTCAAACTAAACAGCCCCAACTCTCTCCATCTCTCCTCATGAGAGCTGGTATGTCTAGAAATAGGGGAAAACATCCAAATCTCTTAAGACCTAAATTCAAAGCCAAGAACAGAGGAACTTCTACATGGATCAACTAGAATTTCTCCTTTAAATAGCAGAAGAAATGGATTCTCTTGTCTAATGTAAACTGTTCACATTGAAGCTTCTATAGAGACAAGGTCAACTTGGTCTAAGTGATCCTGCTCTGGCAGGGGGGGACTGGACTGGATGATCTTCCGAGGTCCCTTCCAATCCCTAATGTTCTGACACCCTGTGGTATGATCTTTCTGAAGACATCATTTAAAGTGCTTTGTAAATGCTGACTTGAGCAATCACCACGAAGACATTCCATGGTTCCCATCACAGACCAGTCTTCATCCTCCTGGGACACGATACAGACATTGATCAGCCCAAAGAGCTTTTAAATCCCCTTCAGACATTGTACTTAATGATGGAACACACATCAATCACAACCCACAGACACTGCAGCTCCTCAGCAACTCCTTCCTAATGCACCACGTCACCGTAGCACGTTACCGCAAACTAAGCACACGAGTGGAAACGGGGGCCTCAGCGATGACAGAAACTGCTGCAGTCCAGTCGTACAACTTGGGGAACGTGCAGATGAAGGAAGGGTTACTGAGCGATGAACGCAGAGCCCAGCACCATGGAACTGTCCCGGGCATCGGGGGGACCGACACGTATGTGTGGCTGTTGTTTGCAGAAACCTAATTCTGAGCCTGAGAAGGAATTGATGTGTCTGGCTCCTGGCAGGTGGTGTGCAGGTTTCAGATTAGAAGTCAAAATATCACAGTAAGAGGAGATGCCTGCAGTTAAAAGACATCTTGGGACACAGTATAGATGTTCGCCAGTCGTGACCCGCGTACAAATACTGTAGTTACTAGAGATCACTTCTGGAAGTGACAGCTTACCTGAAAATTCACCTGAATCAATCTTACGAGGGGAGATGGAGAGAGTTGGGGAGGTTAGCTTAAGGAAGAGAAGGCTGAGGGGAGACCTCACCGCTCTCTACAGCTGTCTGAAAGGACATTGTGGAGAGGCTGGTGCTGGTCTCTTCTCACAGGTCATTAGGGACAGAAGCAGAGGGAAGGGCTTCAACAGGGGAGGGTTAGACTGGGCATCAGGAAGAAATTCATCCTGTAGAGAGTGGTCAGGGACTGGGATGGGCTGGCCAGGGTGGGGGTTGAGTAGCCATCCCTGGATCAGTTTAAAAGATGCTTAGATGTAGTGTTGGGGGATGTGGTTTTGGGGTGACCTTGTGGACTGGGGTTGATGGTTGGACTTGATGATCCCAAGAGTCTTTCCCAACCTGAATGATTCTGTGACTGTATGAACTGGGAAATTTCAAAGTATCCCCTCGGGATAAAAGTCAGAGTGACAGCAAAATGAGGAATCCCAAGCTCTCGTTCAAATTTGCTCTTGGCTGCTTGGGCGATATTGAACATGAAGATCCTTCTTTTCTGATGAAGAAGGATGAAATGACAAATCACGTTAAAAGTGTAGAGAAGAATCATCTCAATGGAGAGTTGGGAACAGGCAATTATGTTGTTTTCAGACAGATGGAGTGAAGACCACCGTGCAGATCTACTTGAAACCACCTCTTGAGCCAGCACGATGACACTGAAGAGGGTTTCCTGACACAGCCTTTAAGGTTGAGAAATAAAGCTTGGAGAAAGCCCTTCATATTTCATACAAAGAGTAATAAATAATTCCAAGAAAGTAATTTTCTTCTGGAGTGCAGTAAAGCTTTCAAGCAAATCCATCAAGGGAGTCACGTTCTTGGAAAAATAGAATCGAGACACATAGAAATTGGAAGAAGAAATGAGAGGCAAATTCCTGTCGTGAAGTTTCCCCCTTTATAAAGTGTGCATTAGCAAATTCCAACATCAAATCTGAGCTGAAAGAAGGGAGATTTAGATCAGATCTTAGCAAGAAACTCCTCCCTGGGAAGGTGCTGAGGCCCTGGAACAGGCTGCCGAGGGAGGTTGTGGCTGCTCCATCCCTGGAAGTGTCCAAGGCCAGGTTGGCTGGGGCTCTGGGTAACATGTTCTGGTGAGAGGTGTCGCTGCCCAGCTGAATCAATGTAATAAAAATCATGCTTTTATCAACTGCTACAAGATTGTTTATCTTCTCTCTAGTCCTGTCATCTTCAGTCACGATAACCTGAGTGCGTTATCGAAGAAGCAGTCATGTCTGGAGTCACTATAAACACTATGGAGTCGGTATAAATATTACAAAGCCCCTGTGTGCAGAAGGAGGGCACAATGACCCAGGTTATCTTCTTCCCCTCTTGAGAATAAATAAAATTCAGGAGAAGCAGATAGGGATCTGAAATACTGTGCTCCTGTCAGAACCACGAAGCGTCCCTGTTTCCATCACACTGTCACAGGCAAGGAGTTTGCTTCAATAACAAAGATGAACACTCTGAATGCTTCTCTTCTTGCTTCTGTGGTGCAGTAGGTTGTACCCCCCAAAATACAGATGCCATAAGGTAAGGACAAACTGGGAGCAGTTTTGGCTGGGAGCACACAAGAGCTCACACAGGACCCATTTTTGACAGCAATCAATGGAAAGTTAAATCTTAGCATCACAGGATGGTTTGGGCTGGAAGGATCTCAGAGATCATCCAGGTCCAACCCAGTGCCATGGGCAGCGACACCTCTCACCAGAACACGCTGCCCAGAGCTCCATCCAACCCGGCCTTGAACACTTCCAGAGATGGCGCAGCCACAATCTCCCTGAGCAACCTGTTCCAGGGCCTCAGCACCTTCACAGGAAGGAATTTCTTGCTAAGATCTAACCAAAATCTACCTTGTTTTAGTCTGAGAAGGAGCAGTGACAACCTCTCTGGACAGCTTGTTCTTAGAGCCTTCACATGACAAACTCCTTGCTCCAAACCACCCCATTTCTTGAGAAATACTTCTTTCTCTTTAAAAACTTTAGAGTGATCTACATCTTCATGCTGCACTTCAAAACCACCACGCTCCCCCATCACAGTTACATGCAACGTCCTGTGGCCTAGACACTTGTTTATATTGAGAGTACAGCCAATTAAACGGAACCTTGTAATTTAAAGCTTCATGGAACAGTAATTTTTATGGCCTGATAAGTCATGGAGACAAACTTAGGTAACCCAGAAAGACCCAGACAAATATATTTATTCAATAGCAAATGTTTACTAGGCAGGCTGCAGAAACAGTACTGCCTTTATCCCCACTACTAATTGCACACACACACGGACATGGCCAGAGAGAACAAGCAACACAAAAGAACATTAAACCAGCAGATAATTCATCTGTCCTGCTGAGGAAAGCTCAGGGAAGAGAGCCAAAACATCTGAAAAGAAGAAAACATGGGAGGAGTAACATGTGAAAGTGGAGACAGAGCAGCAGTGAACGAGCACAGCGCAGGAACCTTAAACAACACCCTGCACCCTCCTGCACTGATGCAACTGCAACGACTTCTTGACGTCTCCCATCGAGCTACGAACCCGCGGGGCTCCTGCCAGAACGCATCTCTGAACCCCCCACGTGCTCAGAGCTCACACAGCGAAGCCCAGCACTGGCCACACGTCTCGCTAGAGGAGAAAGCAAGCGTCAGGCTGACGAAGAACGTTAACAGCAGCGCTCCAGCCGGCCCACGCTCACACCGCCCAGCCTGGCTGCGATGACTTCGAGGGTGATGCTTACCTTTAATAGTCTCCTCCACAACTTCTACTACACGATCTATCTGCTGAACCTAAAAAGAGTCAGAAGGTCAATATCTAAGCAGTCAACAGCAGGACACACTTTACATCAACTCCCCGTTCAAAGGGCTGTTCTTCTGGACTAAGAAGGAGCAAAGGGTTTGGGGCTACAGCTTTAGCCAGCAGTGCATCTTGGTTCACCTGTGCAAAGTGACTTTTTAAAACTCAGAACCTCACTTCAACCAAATTCTGTCCTCAAACAAGAGAAAATTCATGGAAGTTGGGCAAAAGTCACCGACTGGCCATGAAAGAGGAACCCTAGAAAAGAGTTTGTGTTATTCATGGTCAGCGAAAGGCAGAGGGCACGACAGGATCCCCTAGATCCAGTCGCACAGGAACATGACCAGGCAGGTTTTAAACATCTCCAGAGAAGGAGACTCCACAACCCCCCCGGGCAGCCCCTTTCCAGTGCTCTGTCACTCAGCATCAAGAAGTTTCTTTTCACATTGATGTGGAAAGTCCACTGTTCCAGCTCACATCCAGTCTCCCTGCCAGATGATCTTTCAAGGTCCCTTCCAATCCCTAATGTTCCGTGACTGTGTGATTTTCCCACAATAATCCTTTTTAACCACTGCTTCTCCAGGCTGCACCTTATCTGAGCTAGATTTACTGTGGTATTTTGCAGTCACAGAATCACAGAACATTAGGGAATGGAAGGGACCTTGAAAGATCACCCAGTCCAATCCCCCTGCCACAGCAGGATCCCCTAGATCCAGTCATTAGGGAGTGGAAGGGCCCCTGAAAGACCATCCAGTCCAATCCCCCTGCCACAGCAGGATCCCCTAGATCCAGTCATTAGGGAGTGGAAGGGCCCCTGAAAGACCATCCAGTCCAATCCCCCTGCCACAGCAGGATCACCTAGACCAAGGTGCACAGGAACATAAGTAAGCTGCTCTCGTGAAGGTGTCCCTGCTGTGCAGGGGGGCTGGCACCAGATGATCTTTAAGGTCCCTTCCCACCCTGGCTGTTCTATGGTTACCTGAAATATTACTGCTACGTATCTCAAGATCAAACTGCTTAAATCCACACTGTTTCTACAACAAGAGGAACCTGGCTGCCTCCTAACCAGAGCCACCTCTGATTGCTTTGCATATCATACATCTGGGGAATTTTTGCAGAGCCCCAACCCCCCTGTTAAATAAAGATGCAGAAAAACAACCCCGACCCAACCACTAGATTGCCTTTCGAGGCCCCTTCCAATCCCTAATATTTTCATTTCATTGGAGAAATTAAACAGCCCTGAATATGTCTGTCAAGAAGACAGCTCATGTAAGTAATTAAAACCACAAGTCTGAGAGATAATTAGGTCTGTGACTGGCAGTGGATGTTTATTCTGCCTGATGCGTTCTTTCCCACATTAAGTGTTTTGCAGCTGAAATGGTTGGAAACTGTTTGCCCAAATCCCCAAGTGCTCAAGAGGCAAATATGAAATGCAGGATTCCTCTCCCCACATCCCTCTAACCTCACGGATAATTCTGCTCTGGAGCAGTATCAAAGGCACCTCTGAAACATCCTGCAAGCAACAAGATGAGAGCAAACGGCCTTGACTTGCGTCAGAGCAGGTTTAGCCTGGATGTTATGAAGAATTTACTTGCTCAAAGTATTAGCAAGCACTGGAACAGGCTGCCCGGGGAGGTGGTTGAGTCACCAACCATGAAGATGCTTAAAAGTCATGGAGAGGTGGTGCTGAGGGAGATGGTTTCGTGGTGACCCGGCAGTGCTGGGATGGTTAATGGTTAGACTTGGGCTTACAGGTCTCTTTCACAGAATCACAGAACAGGGATTGGAAGGGACCTTGAAAGATCATTCAGTCCAATCATAGAATCATAGAATCAGAAGGGATTGGAAGGGACTCAAAAGATCATGCTGTCCAAACCCCCCAACCACAGCAGGATCCCCTAGATCCACTCATTAGGGGTTGGAAGGGACCTCAAAAGATCATCCAGCCCAATCCCCCCACCACAGCAGGATCCCCTAGATCCAGTTGCACAGGAACATGTCCAGGTGGGTTTGAAAGGTCTCCAGAGAAGGAGACTTCACAACACCCCCTGGGCAGCCTGTTCCAGGGCTCTGTCACCCTCACTGGCAAAAAGGTCCTTCTCACATGTGTTTTCAACAGGCATCAAGAAGCGCACGAAGCCCAGACAGTTAAAAGTTCTTGGTGGTGTGTGAAGGGAAAAGACACCATTCCTCAACAATGAACCTCAGCAAAGCAAAGCTTGGGCTGATGGCAGGTACATTGCTGCTGGGTACAGTTAGTGCNCTGAGCTTTTCAACCAAAACAATTCTGCGATCTTCAGTAGAGTCCAAAATGTGTTTTCAACAGGCATCAAGAAGCCCACGAAGCCCAGACAGTTAAAAGTTCTTGGTGGTGTGTGAAGGGAAAAGACACCATTCCTCAACAATGAACCTCAGCAAAGCAAAGCTTGGGCTGATGGCAGGTACATTGCTGCTGGGTACAGTTAGTGCAGGGATGTGTCTCCACAGATCTTGTGAGATCTTGTTTCTGATATAAGCAGGTACCTGGTAACTTTATTCCAGCCAGTTGTCCATGAGGACTCCACCGAGAGACAGAAGCCCTGAGCTCCCCAAGCATGAGTAATTAGCAAGAGGAGTACAGAAACCCAGGCAGGGTCCATCTGTCATCAGAGAACGTCCCCCAAGTTCCCTTTGTACTGCCACACTCACATTCAAGAGATGACTGCTGGGTGTAAACAGCCCACAGGCAGCCTTGCAGCGACCCGACTGACACCAGGCCATGAGGCTTGTCATGAAAGTCCTTCCACCAAGCGCTCACACAGGACCCACCTTGTCTCAGAACCAGTATTAACATCCACGGACTCTGGGCAATTAACGGACCTCTGAGAAAGCTCCTACAAGAACTGCCTGTTAAGAGTATCAGGATGAGTGAGAGGCTGCACATTTACTCTGAGGAAGTCACCTTGATGATCTCTGAGGTCTTCTCACACAGAATCACACGACATCAGGGATTGGAAAGGACCGTGGAAGATCATCCTCTAACCCTGACCTCGTCTAGGTGATCCTGCTGTGGCAGGGGGGTTGGACTAGATGATCTTTCGAGGTCCCTTCCAATCCCTAATGATTCTAGTCCAATTCTCCTGCCAGAGCAGGATCCCCCAGAGCAAGTAGCACAGGAACATGGCCAGGTGACTGTTACATGTCCAACCTGAATCCTTGGCCTGAGATTCAGAATCTAGAGAAGTGAATCCATCAATCCACCATCAAAGGGAGAGAAACTTCCTGACTTTCCCTTGAGGGGAGCACCCAGACCTCTACATTATCATCTGGGAAGACAAAACCTGATGCAAGAGTGATAGTGGAATAACTGTTGTGTTCAGTGTGTTTGTGACAACAAGTGACTGATGAAGCCTCCAAGATTTTCTGAAGGACATGAAGTGCCTGTTAATGGAGACCCAGATAAAATAATCTCAGCTAATTACAGTCCTAAAGATTTTAAGTCCAGTTCACCAACTCTCATCTTACTTGTCCAAGCAGCCCTTTCAGATGTTAAAAAGCCCACCCAGCCTGTCCCCTCTCTGAAGCCAGTAAAAGGGGAAATACAGGGCTTCAAAAGTCACTTCAGATCTTCTACAAATCTAAATTATCTTAGAGATAATTATCTTCATGGACCTTAAAGGGAGCTGAGCAAAACAGACTCTCAAATTACAGCAATTAGGCAGCATAAATCCAGGCCTTAATAGAGAACTTCAAAAGGCATGTGACTGGTCACTGCGGCTTCAGAGGGATAACATCTGTCTGTAAAGCCTCTGTTGACAACACTGACCCCAGGAATGAGCAATATTCTGGTTTACAGAGGTATTTTGAGAGCAGGTTTTAAGGTGACTACCCCAGAAAAGCAACTGAGCAACTGGCTTCCATTGCTTAACACAACGAGGATTGTTACTCACGGGGATGCAGGGACCCGCAGGACAGGACGTGAACGCTGTGGGCATGAATAGCTTCTATTTGCAGAGCTAATTTTCAGTTTAAAAGATGGTGCCTAACTGCAAACCACAGACTGACAGAATGTTAGGGACTGGGAGGGACCTCGACAGATCAAGTCCAATCCCCCTGCCACAGCAGGATCTCCTAGAGCCAGGCACATAAGAACATCTCCAGGTGGGTTTTAAACATCTCCAGAGAAGGAGACTCCACAACTCCCATGGGCAGCTCGTTCCAGTGCTCCCTCACCAGCAAGAAGTTCCTTCCTCATATTTATGTGGAACCCACTGCCCCATGTCCTACCATTAGATGACACTAAGAAGAGCCTGGCTCCATCCTCCTGACGCCCACCCTTCATGTATTTCTAAACATTAATGAGGTCACCCCTCAGTCTGCTCTTCTCCAAGCTCAAGAGACCCAGCTCCCTCAGCCTTTCCTCATCAGGGAGGTGCTCCCCTCCCTTCATCATCTTCGTGGCTCTGCACTGGACTCTCCTGACTTCCCAGCTTCAAGCATCATAGCTGAATCCACACAGGATTCAGAAGTCAGACAGCTGAAAGCTACTGACCAGGCTTGAACTCTGCATTAAATCACTGCTGGCCACAAGCTCGAGGTGTGCACCTGTCTGCAGGCTTCCAGCATTGCCCAAAACAGTCTGCTAAGGCAAATCATTCAGCATCAAACCCCATTCCATTTGTCTTTCACGCCATACACCGGCTACTTGTGTCTACACAAAGCACAAAGGCTTTAAGAGCAGCAGAGTGGTCTTCAGTGCAGTCTGACCCCACAAACACTGCAAGGTGAGGAAGTATCACAGTCTCTCTTTTGCAAACAGTTCCTTCAGTTCCAGAAGGACACAGAACTGCTGGAGGGAGTCCAGTGCAGAGCCACAAAGATGATGAAGGGAGTGGAACATCTCCCTGATGAGGACAGGCTGAGGGAGCTGGGGCTCTTGAGCTTGAAGAAAAGGAGCTGAGGGGTGACCCCATGAATGTTAACTATGGAAAGGGTGGGTGTCAGGATGATGGACCCAGGCTCTGCTCAGGGGGATCTAAAGATAGGACAAGGGGCAGTGGGTGTCAGCTGGCCATCAACATATCATCAATATGAGAAAGACCTTCCCGGTGAGAGTGCCAGAGCCCTGGAAGGGGCTGCCCAGGAGGGGTTGTGGAGTCTCCTTCTCTGGAGACATTTAAAACCTGCCTAGACATGTTCCTGTGCAACTGCATCTAGAGGATCCTGCTGTGGTGGGGGGACTGGACTGGATGATGTTTCAAGGTCCTTCCAATCCCTAATGTTCTATGACTCTGCTCTGTGATTCTGTGAGTTCCCTTGTAACTCAGGGAGTGAGGAAACACCACCACTACCTCCCACCCAGCCCTGAGTCCTGACCACAACCTTTCTGCTCAATCTTTCATTCCAAGCACAGATCGTAAGAAGCCCACAGTCACCAGAGTTTCTCCGGCAGTTACATCACAACTTCCTCCACAACAAGAGGAGCAGGAGAGCCCTCTGACACACTTTGCCCTCCGAAAGCTGCCCCAAGGGGGTTACAATTGCTGGTAAATAACCACGTGCTCACACAACCCTGCCCCAATACAAATGAAAAAGCTGAAGCAAAAGCAGAGCTTACATAAGCACCAATAAATCACTTCCATCTCTCAGCCAAGTGGAAGATGAGACCAACCTGGCGTTCAAGCAAGATTTCCCAAACCGCGCTCTTAACGCTTCAACATTCAGAGCAGAGTCAATATCCTGCTGCCAGCAGAACATTTTCGGGTTCTCAGTTCTGTCAAGGCTGCCTTTCAAACATGTTTTGCAACAGGAAGACAGCAACTCGTACCCTCTACTTACAGTCACCGCCTCAGCGAGAAGAAAACCTTAACTACACAAACTGCAAACAGGGACAACACCTGCTCCCAGCTCTGCTTCTGTGTCTGGTTTTGCCTGAAGATTCAGACCTTGCTGGGCTGAAACAGCTACTGCTCAGAGGACAGCAAATTTCACCAGCGCAGCAACAGGCAGGAGTTCTGGGCTCCCCAGGTCAAGGCGGACACAGAACTGCTGGAGAGAGTCCAGATGTCTCCAGGGAAGGAGACTCCACAACCCCCCTGGGCAGCCCCTTCCAGTGCTCTGTCACCCTCCCCTGGTTGAAAGGAGGAGTAAGTGCTGCATAACATGAGAAGACTAACTGGGGAGGTATCAAGCTTCTCTGCTGCCCTGGCCAAGAGAAAGGAACCAGAAGTTTCCATAGGTCTTTTAAAGGATAAGGATACATACCCCTATGATACTCAAGCCTTTCAGGTAGTCCTGACGAGGTTGGGCTTGTGGCACACAGCCTGCTACAACCACTTTCTTGTTCCCTTCCTGGGCTTTCCTAAGGAAGAAGAGACAGACAGCGAGTTAGCATCTACAGGAGTGATCACTTTCCACTTGCAGTAGTCATACTGTGTATGTTGTGCCACCTCATTGAAAACCTTCCTAAATAAGAAGCCACTTGTCCACCTTTGAGCTTCAGAAACCAACCAAAGCAACGGACTGAAAGAAGCCCCTTTGATGCTACTGGGCTACAGCACATGTGGCTCAGTCTGGGTGAGGACCACTGCTGATGCACATCCTTGAAAGGCACAACCTTGTCAGCTCAAAGCTCAGTTAAGGAACCACCACGAGAGCCCAGAATCCCATCAAGAAAGGTCAGACAGAGGCATTAAGCTCAATTCAAAGCAAGTTACAGAGAACTCAAGAGACAACCTACACAGCCACGAACGGGCTCAGAAGTATTTACGTAGCACCAGACCATTCCATCAGTCTCCTGATGTTTACTTTAAACTGTTTATTTACTTTCAAAAGCATTTACTTTAAAATGTTTAAGTAAACGTTTACATAGTGAATGTTTTGAAGCTTTAACCACTTGTCTTCAGCAGAGGAATGGACCTCAGGACCCGGTCTAGGTGATCCTGCTCTGGCAGGGGGATTGGACTAGATGATCTCCTGATGTTCTGTGGTAGTAACTCAGGAAGCTCCTCAGCTCCAAGTGGGAAACCAAGGCACCAAGACTCAGCAGTTACCACTGCTCGTTTTGTCTGTACAATCCCGACTCGCTCAGAACTCAGCAGCGAGTATCGAGCCATCACTGAATCTTGCAACTGCAGGAAACCCTGAACGAGACTCCAGGCTGCATACAGAACAGTCAGATGCAGAAGATGGTCCATTGACACGTTAACCCAACACGACTGCTGCATTATAATGTGCAAAACAGTCAAGAAGGGAAGCAGTGAATATTTTCAGCAGATTTGCTGGGTCAGACACGTTACGGGCTGCTCGAAGAACTCTCGTTCACAGTTGCGTGCTGCATCACAACCTCCTGGCAGGCTTCTGTCAAACTGGAACCTTGTAAAACCGTATTTTCTCCAGCAATATATGGATTCATGAAGTGTTTACTGTGATGTTGGAACAGGCTAAGACATGTCATAACATTTTTCAGAAAAACTCTCTCTTATCCAAAACACACAATTGCTGAGAGAATTTTATACTCTTCAGCTTGCTCAAGCTGCCTCCGAGCTGAGCACACTAGAGAAAGTGATCACAGAACCACAGAGCATTAGGGACTGGAAGAGACCTCAAAAGATCATGCAGCCCAATCCCCCTGCCAGAGCAGCATCCTCTAGATGCAGTCATTTGGGACTGGAAAGGACCTCAAAAGATCATCCAGTCCAATCCCCCTGCCACAGCAGAACCATCTAGACCAAGTTGCACAGGAAAGAGGTCACCTACTTCTACAGACCCAAGCAAAAAACACCAGGTATCACATAATCCCTCCGTCCTGCCTAGAGATGTTGCAGAGCACCCTGTGACGCCCCCCTAACTCAAAGGATTCCAATCACTGCTTGCAGACTCTAACAGACTCAACCCAACGCCTCGGGGCAAGGCAGCAAGACCTGTCTCCAGCAAACAAAGCCCCATCCCTAGGCAGCTCTGCAGCTGGTGTCACCTCCATCTCCTTGAAAACCTGTGAGCGCTGCAGAAGGAAAAGCTTTTATTTGAGTCTTTTTAGGAGAGGAAAAGAAAAGAAAGAAAATAAACAGAGTTTCCCTCGACACATGAAATGGCATTTTAATGTTATTTCACAGCTTTAGCATTTTGCTCCATCTTCTGGGACTGTAACTGGAGCTGGGGGAACTTGCACTGAATTTTCCTCATAATAAGCGCTGCCTTCATTTGACTTCTTTAAAGAAGTCGCACAGGTCTCAGCAGAATAAAGAATTCTGCACACTGAGGGGGCTGGGGTGGTTTGGGGGGTTTTTTTGCTTTAAAATGCAATTAAGTGGAAGCGCCAGAACGAAATTTTCAATCATATTCAATTTTCATTACAGCCCTAATACACTGCACAGTCCCCCTGCAAATGAAAAGCCATTGTGAGGAACAATTCCACCTCATTTTCCAGAAACCACTTCTCCAAACCTGCTTTCCAGTCCTATCGTGTCACCTCCTTCTAATATTGTTTAGTGAGACCCTCCTCGTATTAACAGCCGCCTACAAGAAGTCTCCTTCAGCAGCTCTTTAGCGCAGGAGCTGCGTTAGAAAAGCCTTTCCCCTTCAACAACATGAATAGTAATGAGAATAATACCTCCCGGAATCTAGGAGAGGCCATGAAGAAATACATCTTCCCTTTCAGACACCCTTTATGTTTTTCAATTACATGAACCTTACCTTGAACTTGCAATTTATTGGACTGGGGAAGCTTTCTTGCAGAAATGCTCCTTTTCTCAAACTGCTTGAAGGAGCTGAATGGGAATTTAATTACGGCGATTCTTTTTTAAAGGAAGGAATTGTTCCAGCTACTTCTGAAGTGCTGGGTGGGGAGACCAAAAACAAGTGGAGAAACAACAGGGGCGTGAAAAACAACTGCTGCTTACAGTAGAGGAGTCACAGGAGATCTCTGGTGAGATACTACTACTCCCTTGCACAGGGGCCAGCAGTGTCCTGGGTTGTATCAGAAATACAGCAGCCAGCAGGAGCAGGGAAGCGATTGTCCCTCCGTACTCAGCACTCAGACGTGTGGGATGTTTTAGACACCTCAACACAAGATGGGCATCGAGGGGCTGAAGTGGGTGCAAAGAAGGGCAACAAGGTTGGGAAAGGGTCTGGAGAACACACCTTGTGAGAAGCAGCCGAGGGAGCTGGGGAAAAGGAGGCTGAGGCTGCGGGGAGACCTTATTGCTGTCTGCAACTACCTAAAACGAGGGTGTAAAGAGGTGGGGGTTGGTCTCTTCTGACAAGGAACAAGTAATAGAACAACTTGTATCACAGATACTTTAAGCTGGACATTAGGAGAAACTTCTTCCTGGAAAGAGTCCTCAAGATTTGGAACAGGTAGCCCAGGGAAGGGGTTGAATGGCCATCCCTGGACGTGTTTAACAGTTGTGCAGACTTAATACAGAAGAGAATCATTTAGGTGGAAAAAGACCTTCGAGAGCATCGAGTCCAACCATTACAGAACATCAGGGATTGGAAGGGACCTTGAAAGATCATCTAGTCCAATCCCTCAACTGCCTTAAGGTGGTGGCTAATCTGTCCCTCAGCTCCCCACCTCCGTGACTTTGGAACACACCCAGGGATGGGCTCCCTCCCTGGGCAGCCTATTCCAACACACATGAAAAGGTTGTGCTAAAGCAGCTCCAGCTGAACTCAGAATGAGCTCTGTGCATGATGCCATCAGGCTGCCAAAGGTTATGAAAAGCAGAATCAGGGGATGCTCCTTCCCAGACTGCAGAAATAACGTCGTGACGTCCCCGGGGAAAGAGAAGCGCAATTTAGCTGCAGGTTCAAACGTGTGAAAGACCTTCCAACCATCTCATCTGCTGAATTAATCAGTAGGAAGCCCCAAGTTTTAAATGAAGCCCATTTATATGGAATGAAAAGATGGTGCTTGCAGAGCATCTGGAACATGTTCCTGGAAATCCATACGATCGCACGGCTGTGTGCTGTTTGGAAAATCACTAACGGTAACTCAGACCGAGGCTTCGTGGGCGCTGAGCCAAGCTCACGTCTCATCACGACCCCAAAGCTCGATTCCCATCCTCCCTCTCTGCTAGTGCTGCTCCCACCTTTCTCCAGCTCCAGCCCTTCCCTCCTTCTCATTCCTGGCCATCTGGTATCACTCCTCTGCTCCAGGCTCTGGACCTTTCCAGGGCCCCATTTAACTCTCTGCTAGAGAAGAAACCTATTGAATTGAGTTTGGGGTTTCTTTTACCATTTTATTCCCTTAAGCTGGCTCACGGGAGACAGGTCAAAGCAAAGGTCAAGGGAAAGCTGTTGGGGAGGAAATGGAAAAAGAAGAGGACATGGGGGCTGCCTGTTTCATCTCTGGTGAGCCTGACAAGTCTTGTGAGACTTCTGAGGTCTCACTGTGCTGAGTGAATGCAAAGCAGAGGGGGTGTAAGAATCTCGTGAAGGTTGTGCTGCTGAGGTTAGGGACGTCTACCCTGACACGCCGGGGCAGACACCAAGGGGCTGAGCTCCGAGTGCTGACTGCTCTGGTAATCCCTACGAGCCCAGTGTCCCACAAAAACAAGTATCCAGGGGAACAACATTTTCCACAATTCATATTTTATTCATTTGTGGAATCGAGGGAAGGAGAAACGATGAAGTTTCTTTCTACTACTACTGCTCTGAACTACTTACACGAGGTCGAAGCGCACACGCACGCAAACCCCACCAAATTCTGGCCACCCCCAGCAACCTCTGGCTTTTCTTCTCCTCTCCTTTTACTTCTGATCATTAGCCCTCTGCTGACAGCACGAGATGTTTTAACTCTGAATGACTTAACAGCTCAGAGCACCAGACAGAGCGATGCTCTGCCAGCTCAGCCCTGCTAAACCAGAGGCTGCCAGTCGCCACACTGCCAGGGGACTGCTCTAGGAGGCAAAAGCTGGGATTACATTTCAAGCTAAACTAAACTAAAATGAAATCCAGATTCTGCGTGTCCTTGGAGCTTTCGTGTCCTTCAGTCTGCTCATGACAGGTTGCAGTAAGGTTCTAAAACTATTTCATGACTGCACCTCCAGTTCGATGCTAGCAAGGGTCTGTGGAAGACACAGAGCTGAGCTCTCAGAAGAAGCAGAAATTCACAGCCGCTACTTTGCCCTTTCATAGGATCACAGAACATTGGGGATTGGAAAGGACCTCGAAAGATCATCTAGTCCCCCCATCCCAGTAGGATCTCCTAGATCCAGTCACACAGGAACATGCCCAGGCAGGTTTTAAATGTCTCCAGAGAAGGAGACTCCACAACCCCCCTGAGCAGCCCCTTCCAGGGCTCTGTCACCCTCACTGGGAAGATCCTTCTCTTATATATATGGAACCTCCTCTGTTCCAGCTCACACCCATTGCCCCTTGTGCTATCACTAGATGCCCCTGAGCAGAGCCTGGCTCCATCCTCCTGACACCCACCCTTCACATATTTATAGACATTAATGAGATCACTCCTCAGTCTCCTCTTCTCTCAGCTCCCTCAGTCATTCCTCATCAGGAGATGCTCCACTCCATCATCTCTGTGGCTCTGCACTGGACTCTCTCCAGCAGCCCTGTGTCCTTCTCGAACTGAGGGGCCCACAACATTCCAGATATAGTCTCAGCAGGGCAGAGTAGATGAGGAGGACAGCCTCTCTTGATCTGCTAACCACCCCACTTCTGATCCACCCCAGTCTCTTTACCTTCTACCACTAACTTCCCTTCAAGTGTAACCAGGTTTGCATTCTCTCTACTACTTGAAAACAACCAAGACATCACTTTCCCCCTTCAAACTTGAGAATTGAACCCTGTTCTAATTTTATTTTTGCATATTTAGATGGACTGGCCATCCAGTCCAGTCCAGATGCATGGACATCCAGTGTGGACATCAGACACACTCGCCTCAAAACCCATGAAAGAAAACCTCCTGTCAATTCCCGTGGAAAAGGAGCTTAAACTTCTGCTGGACTAATGAAACGGAAACTGAAATCACTGCAGTGAACTTTCATACAACCCACTTGACTCTTACTCCTGCAGGAACTCCAACACACTGCTGCAGCACTTGTGTTTGTTGTAGCTCTCCTCTTTGTTGAGTTCTCTGACCGTTTGTTTCCTTCACCCTCCCATTCCAAGTTGTGTTCATCTCTCTCCCCAGAACAGGAGTGCAGCTCTGGGCACACAATCATTCTAACTGATTAGTGGAACACTACACTGCTCCCAGATTCAGAATCACGTGTGTGGCCAAGGGTTGTAATGTAAAACCTTGTTGATACAATTGCTAGAAGAATGAAATGAGCATGGAGTGAGAATTTAATAACCCAGTCTTGTCCCCCAGCAGGGCAGAATGATTCACAGTGACTGTTCCGGCAGCCGTTATGAGGACTTTGCTTTCTTTTTCCATGAGTTAAGGAAGGTGAAGGTCCAAAACAGGTACAGAGTTTACACAGAATCACAGACCATTAGGGTTTGGAAGGGACCTCGAAAGATCATCCAGTCCAATCCCCCTGCCACAGCAGGATCCCCTAGATCCAGTCATTTGGGATTGGAAGGGACCTTGAAAGATCATCCAGTCCAATCCCACCACCACAGCAGGATCATCTAGACCAAGTCACACAGGAACATGGCCAGGTGGGATTTATATTCAGTCTTTGAAGACCAAGCAGGCTCTAACACTACACAGGACTAAGCTTGTAGCACATAATCCACAGACAGTTAAAGCTCTATCTCTGAATTTCAGCCATAGAGTAAATTCATAGAATGATTTAGGTCAGAGGAGACCTTAAAGATCATCAGGTTCCAACCACCTGCCATGGCCAGGGACACCTCTCACCAAACCATGTTTCATCCAACTGAGTTTCGACAAACCAGACTGGATGAACTTTCGAGGTCCCTTCCAATCCCTAACGTTCTGTGACTCTGTGTGACTCTGTGATTTCAAGTTTCTCTCTAACACATAAACAGTTAATAACATCCTCAAGTTTCCAGCCCCTCTGAGCTACATTAATCGCTCAAACAGCACTTCCTATGCAACCACTTCGTATTTTTAACTCATTTCTGGTTTTTAACACCAAATCCATCTCTGCAGGCTTCAAGACACCTCACACCAGGAAACCCTACTGAATAATGCGGCGCCCTGCACTAAACCCCCTTAAAGCAGCTGAGAATTCCAGTGAGTCTCACTGGCAATTGCCATCCTGTTAGGAAACTTGGGAGAAGAAGTCCATCTGCCCCTACCAGGCGCTTCAAAGGAATTCTGCTCTCCAGCTCACAACCGCTGCAGGACTTGAGAGGATGGAGAAGTGCAACTGCACGCCTCGGGAAAACGCTCTGCAAGGGTTCTCCTATTTTCTTTCTCCTCCCGGTGACGCACGCACACTTTTCAGGCTGATTGCACTAACTCACAAGACGTTCTCTCTGAAACACCACTTCATTAATCAGCATCTTGATTCTGTCCCACCACAGCCCCTCACACAAAGATCCCGAGTGCTAAGTAGGTAATTCTGGCAGTGATTGAGCCTTCATCGCGAACAAGCCACGCACAGGAACGTCTTCCGCCGTCATCAAGCGGCAGTTTGTTTTCAAAGCGGTGCCAGGAGGAGTCAGAACTTCTCTTTTAAATAAGGTTCAAATTGGGAAATTGAGCACCCAAAGCTCCTTTCAAAAATCTCAGCCTCATTCAGCAACTGTTCACATCTCCTGCTATCGGGTGGGGGAGGCACTGTGGGTTCCTCTGTACTGGGGAGGCCAAGTGTGTGCTGATCATATTCGTGTCGTACAACATGCTGGCTGCAGGATACAGGACTACCTAAGGCAGGTGACACTCTCCAGTGAGGACCAGCAGCACGTTCACTGACATATAACCATGGAATCATCACAGAACATCAGGGACTGGAAGGGACCTCAAAAAAGTCATGCAGTCCAATCCCCCCTGCCAGAGCAGGATCCCCTAGATCCAGTCGCACAGGAACATGGCCAGGTGGGTTTGAAATGTCTCCAGAGAAGGAGGCTCCACAACCCCCTCAAGCAGACCCTTCCAAGGTTCTGTCACCTTCACCATGAACAAGTACCTTCTCATATTGATGTGGGACCTCCTCTGGTCCAGCTCACACCTGCTGCCCCTTGTCCTATCATTAGATGCCCCTGAGCAGAGCCTGGCTCCATCCTCCTGATACCCCCCCTTTTTCATATTTATAAACATTAACGAGGTCACCCCTCAGTCTCCTCCTCTCCAAGCTCAAGAGCCCCAGCTCCCTCAGCCTTTCCTCATCAGGGAGATGCTCCACTCCATCATCTCTGTGGCTCTGCGCTGGACTCTCACCGGGAGCTCTGTGTCCTTCTTGAACTGAGAGGCCCACAACTGGACACAATACTCCAGATGTAGTCTCGCCAGGGCAGAGTAGAGGAGGAAAAGAACCTCTCTCGATCCTCTAACATTCTGATCCACCCCAGGATGCCACTGGCCTTCTTGGTCAGAAGGGCACATTGCTGGATTGTGGTCATCCTGCTGGCCAACCGGACCCCCAGGTCCCTTTCTACTCCGCTGCCCTCCAGCAGGTCAGTCCCCAGCCTATACTGGTACCTGGGGTTGTTCTTGCCAGATGCCAGACTCTACACTGCCCTTGCTACAGTTCATTACATTACTCCCTGCCCAGCTCTCCAGCCTGTCCAGGTCCCACTGGGTGGCAGCACCGCCTGCTGGGTGTCGGCCACTCCTCCCAGCTTTGTGCCATCAGCAAACTTGCTGACAGTGCTCTCTAACCCCTCATCCACATCATTAATGAACAGACTGAAGGACCTCCAGGATCAAGTCCAGCCCTCATCCCAACATCTCCCAAGCCCACAGCCCACGTCACACACCTCCACACTTCTAATCACACTGCAGAACTACTGAAGGCAGAGGCTAAGGAATTAATTTCTTAAGGTATCTTGCATTCACCAGTAAAACCCACCAAGGAATGAACACTCAGGTTGCCTTGAGGGGTTTTAATGCTCCCTTTCCTTAGTGCTGCGCTGCTCGCTGTCCCTGTTCATAAAATCATCATTAAACACAAACTGTTCGCCTGTTCTGTGCCCTGATCGCGGGTCAAGTGAAGGCCAGACCTACCCTGACGACCTTCAGAAGCCTTGAGAGCCTTCGCTCCCAAGGCACTCTCCTTCAAGTGTTACTCTAGCTACAGTCTCCCTCCCTGCTCCCGTGAGCACAGCCAGAACGACTCTCACTTTCCACCTCCCTTCACAACATCTATCAATTCAGGGGACACCCACTCACTCCAGGATTTCTTCCAGGGCTCACCACTTTCTGAAAGAGCTATCATACGTTCTGTGTACGAGTGTCCTCCCCCTGGTGGGAATTAGGGAGGCTCCACCTCAAAGCAAGGTTAGCTTCAAGAGATCCCGGACGATCATTTTCTTATTTTCTCCATGATTCCCCTCTCCATGGAAACACTTCTACCTAAACAACACCGAGATGGACAAACTGCATTTCCACCCAGCTTGAAATGTCTTCAGAAAAATCAGTGTCAATAAGAACAGAGAGCGAACTAGGAAACACAGCACGGAAACCTCTGCCGCAGCAAGCTGTGCCCCGAACCGCTTCTGCTCTAAAAAGGAGCCCGGAAGGAAAAGCAGATGAATATTTCACCGCTCATACATTAGCGGTATCAGTTTGAGAGCACAAACCCATCGCGTGTGTGGCGCTCGAGATGAGTTCTCATACTCAACAGGACCGCTCGAGCTCTAAAAGGCCATGAATTATTTGGGAGTTTGCACAGAACTCTCAAAAGTTATAAATTTTAAAGAGCCAGGTCCTTCCTTTCATGTCCTCTGCTCTGCGCTGCGTGACTTGACCTTGACGTCGACACAGGCAACGATGCTCCCTGCATTTTCAACTTGCTACACAGCTCAAACAACATCTTACTCTATTGTTATTCCCCACCTTGATATTAGAGAAGGTGCAGCACATTTGATTTAATATAGAATAGAATCGCTTAGGTTGGAAAAGACCTTCAACATCATCGAGTCCAAGCACTAACCCAAGTAACATCATCGTTCATTTCTCAAGACCCTCAAGAACTAAGTTCTACTATTAAATAGAACTAAGAGCTTCATTCTGTTACTAATAATCTGCTCAGTGTTACTCACACTAGTGAAGAAAAATCAGTAACCTAAATCTTGCAACTTGGTCTAGGTGATCCTGCTGTGGCAGGGGGGTTGGACTGGATGATCTTTCAAGGTCCCTTCCCATCCCTAATGACTGGATCTAGGGGATCCTGCTGTGGCAGGAGGATTGGACTGGATGATCTTTCAAGGTCCCTTCCAATCCCTAATGACTGGATCTAGGGGATCCTGCTGTGGCAGGGGGATTGGACTGGATGATCTTTCAAGGTCCCTTCCAATCCCTAATGACTGGATCTAGGGGATCCTGCTGTGGCAGGGGGATTGGACTGGGTGATCTTTTGAGGTCCCTCTCAATCCCCAATTTCCTGGGACTCTGTGATGTAAAATCTGCATCACTGCTGATGGTGAAAGTTTTGCTGCGGAGTCACCACTGTAGCGGCTGCTCTCACCAGACTCATCTACTCCAAGAGAGAACTCACACAGATTCAGAGATCACTAATCCTGCCTTTCTCTGCCCGGTCTGAACGCTCAGCGTTAGAGAACGTGCTAAGGGAAGCTCTGAAGTCCTTTTCTTCTGGAAGAGTTAATAAATTCAAATGGGAGCGGTGGCACAGATGGGGAAACTGCTAAGCTAACACAAAATCGCATCTTTCAAAGGCTGTTTTCTGGCACGGTAATAAAAAACGATAAATCTGCCAGAAACCATGCCAGAGGCAAGTAGAAATATCATCAAGTCAGTGCCTGAAAAGCCACCTTCTGAAGGCTATTTGCTCCGCTCCCAAGCAGGCAGCTATAATTATCGTCTCCACGACCCAAGGCTCGCTGTAAAGTTTAATGAGTTCCACTGTTTGTAGAAGAGTTAACTGCACAAAGAGAGTTAATGCATCTCTGGAAACATCCCCTGACAAGTCACAGTACCTGGGAATAACCTGATACCCTTTTGGCTCGCTGAGACCCTGGCCAGGAGGTCCTACTGCAGTACCACAGAATCACAGAACATCAGGGATTGGAAGGGACCGCGAAAGATCAGCCAGTCCCATCCCCTGCCACAGCAGGACCACCTAGACCAAGCTGCACAGGACCATGTCCAGGTGGGTTTGAAACACCTCCAGAGAAGGAGAGTCCACAACCCCCCTGGGCAGCCCCTTCCAGGGCTCTGTCACCCTGGGTCACTGTGAATAACTCCATGGAAACTGCCTTTGTAAATGAACACAGCAAAGATGTGAGGGGATGTGATAGGATGGCTCCTCAAATGATCAGAGGGCTGGAGCACCTCCTCTAAGAGGACAGGCTGAGCAGGTTGGGGCTGTTCAGTCTGGAGAAGAGGAGGATCCCAGATCACCTTCTAGAAGTTTTCCAATATCTGAAGTGAGCTAGAAGAAAGCTGGGGTAGAGCTTTTGACAGAGGTGGTAGCAAGAGGACAAAGGGAAAGGCTTCCAGGCTTGAAGAGGGGAGATTGAGGTTGGACATGAGGAACAAATTCTTTCCTCTGAGGGTGCTGAGATGCTGGAGCAGGTTGCCCAGGGCAGCTGTGGCAGCCCCATCCCTGGCAGTGTTGAAGAGCAGGTTGTCTGGGGCCCTGAGTAACCTGCTCTAGTGAAGGTGTCCCTGCCTCTGCAGGGGGGTTGGAATAGGATGATCTTTGAGTCACCTTCCAACCCTGGCCGTTCTATTAATCTATGTGTCAGCTCCTCATGACATGCTGGAGGTGACCACCCCACTGCATGCTACAATGACCCTGTTACTACAACAAAGGCTCAGAATCAGGCCACTGTGCTTTTCACACACCAGCTTTCACCCAAGGACCATAAATCCTTTCTTTTGCCTGAGAACCATTTTTCTAACCTCATATTCACAAGCTGAAAATCCTTCACCACAATCACACCACCCCAAAAAGTAAAGAGCAACTTGTTCAAAGCCACTCAAGCAGTGAAACCAAAACCATGCTCCAAAAACCCAAGACCCTCACCCTGCTGTCAAAACCCATCCTGGTGGGAGACAAGAGACAGGCTGGCTAGAACATTTTCCAGTTCAGTGGGCAAAGCCTTCCCTTTAAGTGTGTTACAACATCAGAGCCACCGGAGCCAAAGAACTGCCCAACATCAAAAGAACAACATCCAGACTTTCGCTGCCTGAGTGTTGCACAATCCTCGGTCTCTGAAAGGCAACTGGCCAACACTTGGAGCGATAAGCAACCACCACCATCTCCCCCAACAGACTATTTGTGATTCACTTGAGGGGCAAATGAAGCTCATCTGCATTTGAGAGGGAGTTGAGTCTGGCTTTAAACACCTCAGACATCATTATACCACCCTCACATGGCTGGTTTAATTGACAAGGTTAAACCAAAGACCTAATAGGAGGTAGCAAGGTGTCAGGAAAGACTAGATCAGGACTTGTAATATTAGGGAAAAGCAATAGGATGAGAGGAAATGGCCTCAAGCTGCCCCAGGGGAAGTTTAGGTGGGACATGATGAAAGAAGGTCTTCATGGAAAGGGTCCTCAGGCCTTGGAACAGGCTGCCCAGAGAGCGGGTGGAATCGGCATCCCTCGATGTGTTTCCAAGTTGTGGAGATCAGGAGCTTAGGGACAGGGTTTAGTAGTGGCCTTGGGACAGCTGGGTTAAGGGTTGACTCGATCCCTGAAGGTCTTTTCCAACCTGAACCATTCCATGGTTCTATGGAAAGCAGACAGGTCAGCCTGTGGTACAGCTATAACTAACCTCTACCATGACAGCAGCACAGGGGTGACCACCCAATCCAAAAAATCATAGAATCACAGAGTCATCCAGGATGGAGAAGACCCTTGGGATCAGCGAGACCAACCACCAGCCCTACTCTACAATTTCACCCATAAACCAGATCCCCCAACACCACATCTAAGAGACTTTCAAACTCATCCAGGGACAGGGACTCAACCACCACCCTGGGCAGCCCAGTCCTGACCACTCTCTCCAGGGTGAATTTTTTCCTGATGGCCAGTCCAACCCTCCTCTGTTGAAGTTTGAAGCCCATCCCTCTGCTTCTGTCACTAATGACCTGTGAGAAGAGACCAGCACCAGCCTCTCTACAGTGTCCTGTGAGATAACTGTAGAGAGCGATGAGGTCTCCCCTCAGCCTCCTCTTCCTCAAACTAAACAGCCCCAGCTCTCTCTACCTCTCATCATCAGATTTACTCCAGAAATCCCAAACCTTAGAGGTTTGGGGATTTTTTTGCACTCGAGGGCCTGGTAGCCAAGCAGGCCACCAGCCCAGGCAGTTTGGCAGCCCAAACACGCCGGACAAAGAAAAGCACCTAAGCAGCTCAGCCACTTGCCAGACCGCCAGGAGAACAAAAGTGCAGCAGGTGGCCACCTCCAACCCCGCAGGAAATGCCGCGCTGCCCAGAACCTTACACCAGTCCCTGCCCGGCGCTGTGTCTGTTTAAAGTTCCTCCTCCCTCGTCCTCAACTTTCCCACTGAAAAGAGAAGGGGTTTCAGTGACACGGGAAGCACGGACGCAGACAATGATCCCGGCGGCACTATTCAGCGCTCAATCAATCAGAGAAAAACTATCGCTGCTTCTCCCCCCTCCCAATCTTGGTCTCCTTTTTTTTCCCCTTTTTCCCTTTCAATATTTATTAATCAAACCAGTGCTTATCTGGAGTAAATCCCCAGGCTCAGAGAAGCACCAGGTGGTAGACTGGGGTAGTTTTTCTAGCGACAGATGGCTCAAACATTTTATGACAAACGGACACGGGACCATTGCTCAGCCAGACCGTCTTTCAGCTCCGTCTTTATACAACAGCAGAAACAGACCTGGGCAGCTCCAGCAGCCGCTCACCTGAGCCAGGGTCCCACCTGTCCAACAAAGCACTAGGGCAGCTCAGTCTCTGTTCCCCCAGCTGCTGCTTAGAGCAATCTCACAGCAGAAGCTGCTATCAGGCTCTGGGAGAATCACAATCACAGCTGAGGTTGGAAGAGACCTCAGAGATCATCCAGGCCCAATCCTCTGCCACAGGCAGCAACACCTCTAGTCCAGTCCCCTTGACACAGCAGGATCCCCTAGATCAAGTCTCACAGGAACATGGCCAGGTGGGTTTTAAATGTCTCCAGAGAAGGAGACTCCACAACCCCCATGGGCAGCCCCTGCCAGGGCTCTGTCACCCTCACCGGGACGAAGGTCCATCTCATATTGATATGGAACCTCCTATGCTTCAGCTCCCACGCAGTGCCCCTTGTCCTATCATTGGGTGCCCCTGAGCAGAGCCTGGCTCCATCCTCCTGACCCCGACCCCTTCCATATTTATCAACTTTCATGGGGTCACCCCTCAGTCTCCTCTTTCCCAAGCTCAAGAGACCCAGCTCCCTCAGCCTTTCCTCACCAGGGAGATGTTC
The DNA here is from genome assembly GCA_013400115.1 of Rhinopomastus cyanomelas. Classification (NCBI taxonomy): domain Eukaryota; kingdom Metazoa; phylum Chordata; class Aves; order Bucerotiformes; family Rhinopomastidae; genus Rhinopomastus; species Rhinopomastus cyanomelas. The sequence goes on from VXBP01010662.1 coordinate 409,333, forward strand.
AGGCAGAAACGATGGGTCCGTGAACTACAGCCTAGGAGAAAAAGGTCAAGGATGGAAAGGCAGAAGGCAAAAGTCTGAATTCCTCTCACATCTCTAAAAATACACCAGGATTCTTTTCTTCCCCTAAAATAAATTTACTAATCTGAGTGCAGTCAAAACTCACTTCTCACACAGAGGCAGGGACAATATGTAAAATTACTCAGTACCAGAAAAAGAAGGCTGCTCCCAGCACTTTGCAGAGGCTCTGATAGCTTCAATCTGTTGCTCTCCTACTGCAATACTATTAATTTCCGTTCCCTTCCTGTAGTAGTTACCTGCCTCAGTAGAAGAGGCATCAGCTCAGAAGGATAATTTAAAAGATTTATGTAATCTCCTCGATAGTTAATGGAAATGTATAATACATGAGCACTCCTGAAATAACGAATCACTGTCCTAAGCCAGATTATGGTCTCCAATTCCTCATCTGTTCCAGATGAAATATTTATATATATTTCAACTGTTATTTTAATAAGAAATTTCTGTCCCAGTTTTGGGATCCAGACCCACACTACAGCATCGTTAGCAGTGGGAGAATCTGGATGCTTTTGAAAACACAGGGAGTGTGGGAACATGAGGGCTGTATTTCTGCGTAGTCCTACCACAGAATCACAGAGCATGAGGGATGGGAAGGGGCCTTGAAAGATCATCTAGTCCAGTCCCCCTGCCACAATGTGAGGCGGAAGGCTCAGTGTTTCCTCCTAAACTATCAGCTCAGACGGTCAAGCAAACAGGACCTAAGAGCTTTAGAAGATCATAGAATCACCAAACATTAGGGATTGGAAGGGACCTAAAAAGATCACCCAGCCCAATCCCCCCACCACAGCAGGATCCCCTAGATCCAGTCACACAGGAACATGTCCAGGTGGGTTTTAACTGTCTCCAGAGAAGGAGACTCCATAACATCCCTGGGCAGCCCTTCCAGTGCTCTGTCACCCTCACTGACACAAAGGTCCTTCTCACATTGATGAGGAACCTCCTCTGTTCCAGCTCACACCCATTGCCCCTTGTCCTATCACTGGGTGCTCCTGAGCAGAGCACGGCTCCATCCTCCTGACACCTACATATTGATCAACATCCATGGGGTCATCCCTCAGGCTCCTTTTCTCCCAGCTCAAGAGCCCCAGCTCCCTCAGCCTGTCCTCACCAGGGAGATGTTCCACTCCCTTCATGATCTTCGTGGCTCTACACTGGTAACTGCATCATCCCAACTGCACTGCTTTCACCGAGGTGACAAACACCTGAACTGTATCACCTCTGTGACAGCAACACTCAACCCCGTCGATTTACAAGGAGTAGCACGTAATGGGACAAGAGGAAATGGTGTCAAGCTGCACCAGAGGGAGTTCAGGTCGAGCATAAGGAGAAACTTCTTCCTGGAAAGGGTCATCAGGCCTTGGAACAAGCTCCCCAGGGACGAGGTTGAATTTCCATCCCTGAACATGTTTCACAGTTGTGGAGATCTCAAGCCTAAGGGACAGGGTTCAGCGGTGGCCCTGGGACAGCTGGGTTCATGGCTGGAAAAGACATTCAAGTCCAACCTAAGCAAGTCCATGATCCTCTGCCTCAACACACACCACCCAGAGCCAGCCTGCAGCACTCAGCCTTCCTGGCCACTGCTTCTTGCAGCCATCACACCTATCCGGTAGTGTCCCATGAGGTTTTTATAGACATCACACCACGATGCAGCCTTCTGGGGCAAGCAAACACTTTGAGGAGTGAAGGATTGGGATTGCAGCAAACAGAGTAAGCAAACACGGTGTTTGCTCACCTGTGCAGGTTCAGCCAGCGCTGCCTCTCATCTCCCACAGCCCTGGGGCTGGACATGCACTGGTTCAACAAAGGGAGAAGCTCAAGAGACTACCTGTATCAAATGGGGATAGTGTTGGGGGATCTGGTTTAGGGGTGAACTGGCAGAGCCAGGTTGATGGTTGGACTCTATGAGGTCACCCCTCAGTCTCCTTTTCTCCCAGCTCAAGAGAACCAGCTCCCTCAGCCTTTCTTCACCAGGGAGATGTTCTACTCCTTCTATCATCTCTGTGCTGGACCCTCTCCAGCAGCTCCGAGTCCTTCATTTAAAGGGTTAAAGAGATATTGAATATTATAGGATAGTTCCATTGCAAGGGCCTTACAATGACCATCTAGTCCAGCTGCCTCCTTTCAAGCTGCTACTGTCTCCTCCTGAAACTGGGATGGAGAAAAACCCACTGGAGATGCAAAGCTCTCACATCAGCAAACGGACAAAGTCTTCTTTCTCTGAAATTCCTGCTTTAAGGATCAAGAAATGTCATTTCAGAAATGGTATTTTTAGGAAGAAAGTGCCTGTAAACAGTTAAGAACCATCTTGTTTACTGATCCTGCTTTCTGACTTCTTTTTTTCCCCAGTTTTACCATGGTGCCTTGATGCTGACACCACTGGAAAGTGTTTCTGCTGCTGCCCTGCCAGCCTCTTCAGAAAAAGACAGTGTTTACAAATATCTGGACTTTTGAACAAAAACAAACAAGGGAAGAGGACTGCTCCAGACCGGCCCCGCGAGCAAACACTGAGAGCATTTCCATTTGTAAGAGCATTGTTTTTCCAAACCAGCTCTTGTTGGCTCTGCTCTTCCACACTGGACAAGCCAGAAGAAAACAAAAACTCCTCTTCTGTTCATAGACAACTAAGTTCTGCCCCCAAAACATCACTTGAACTCTCTCTCACACACACACAGAGTTAGCTTGGCACAGTCTCCTGGCCTCAAAAAACAAGTCTAGGTTCTATTTTGTTCTCCTTGACTTGTAAGTCAGGTTAAAAAGCTGGCTTCAAAACTCCTTCACCAAGGCACCTGCATGGAAGCACGGAAAATTTCCAGTGAGGTGGGATCTCCAGAGTCTCCTTGTAACGTCTCATCTAGTGCCAACAACTGCTTAAATCTGGGCTAACTCCAAAGTCCAATAACAGAGCCCAAAGTTGCCCAAGGATGGAGACTCCCCAGAGATGGCTACCAGCCTCGCCAGACAACTTGCTCCTCCTAGCTCCTGTGTGACTGGATGCAGGTGATGCTGCTCTGGTGGGGGAACTGGACTGGATGACCTTTCGAGGTCCCTTCCAATCCCTAATGTTCTGTGACCACTGTGTGAGGAAACAACAGCAGCATGTCCTCAAAGAGCAGGGCAAAACAAGAGGTAGGAGCCAGCAGCCACAGCCCGTGCGACTGCACGGAGCACCACCAGCACAAGTTTCTTTGCTCTTCTAGACACATCTAGATGCAGCTTTTGTCTTGGTTTCACTCCCAGTTTAACAAGATGCACAAGATTAACCACTAGATTAACAAGCATCAGTCAACCTGCAGTAAGAAGAGGCTTTTTAATGAGCAGGAAGCAAACAGAAGATCCCTCCCAACAAGTGGGTGAAGGCAAAGGGATTCCTCGTGGTTTTGTTTTTCTTGTAAAACAAGAACAAACAACACGATTCCATCTGAAAAACATGACTGGGTTCAGCTGCAAGCTCTGGCCTACAGAGGGAAAGAGGAGGGAGAATACATCTTGATGCTGCTGGATCAAATCCCATAGTGGGACCCTATCAAGCCAAAGGTATTTCCTAACTCTGCCACCAGCTTCCTGTGGGACCTTCATCGATTCTCAGAAGGCCTTCAATCATTTATAACTGATCCTACAGAATTATTGAGGGTGGAAAACATCACTGGGCTCATCCAGCCCAGCCTAGGACCTAACACCACCACAGCAGCCACACCAGGGCACTAAAGGCCATCAGCCAGGCTGTCCTTCAGCACCTTCAGGGCAGTCCATCCCAGGTCCTGATCACCCTTTCCATGAGGAAGGGCTTCCTAACACCCAACCTAACCCTCCCCTGACACCACCACTGCCCTGGGCAGTCCATTCCAGGCTCTGATCACCCTTTCCATGAGGAAGGGCTTCCTAACATCCAACCTAACTCTCCCCTGGAAGCTTCAGGCCCTGCCCTCTCATCCTGGTGCCAGATAAGAAGAGCAGACCCCCACCTGATGATACTCTCCTTCCCCATAGAGCAGTTAATGTCACTAATGTTTGTCAGACACTGATTATACACGACACAACAAGGTACATCAGCACTTGTTTCTTCCTCAGGGCCTCACACAACTCTGCCAGCACCCTCATTTTGAAAAGCTTTGTTAGCTTCAGAGACAAACCACTCCAAGAAGCCACCAGCACTGCAGGACACTGGTGATTTCGTAGTCCTGAACTTTTGCCGTGTTCCCAGATCACCTGTAGCTGGGCTCTTCAGAGCTGAAAACCCTTCAGAGAGCACACCTTGTGTTTGGGGTGTTCTGCTTTAGAAGAGCAATCATGTGCAGAACTGGGCAGGTGCAAAGCCAAGGAACCTCCTTTTCTTTCCTCCCAGCCTGCAGTTAACAGTCGCTGTTTAAACTTTAACTGGAGAAAGGTGAGAGAGATTTCTCTCTCATTGTTCAAGCTCAGCGAGGCTTCCACGCCGACAGGCAGCTGAGGCAGGAAAAAACCAAAACTTACTAAGTTTGTCCTTGCAGCTACTGAGAGCAGCACAGTAGGAGCTGGGGTAGCAGTTGGGGTTTCTTGTTAAAACTCAGCCAAAGCCATCAGTTCCACGTGCAAAGCGACAGTGGTTTCTCAACTTCATCCTTAAAATAACACGATGGTTTGAAAAAATTAGGGAATAAACAGGGTCAATCACACCTTCCCTCACCCTGGATATGTTCCTGTGTGACTTGATCTGGGTGGTCCTGCTGTGGTGGGGGGACTGGACTGCATGATCTTTCGAGGTCCCTTCCAGTCCCTGATGTTCTGTGATAACCTACAAGGACCACAAAGAGCAGCTGTACAAGTGCTCTGCCAACCACTGTGACTGTAGTTGCTCCTGAGTGCTCAAAACTGCTGTTTCATGGAATCATAAATTCATAGAATGATTTCGGTTCGAAGGGTCTGGAAAGATTTGTTGAGTCTTAACTATTCCACTCAGTTATGAAACCTGGCAGAGAGCTCTTCCCTCAAATAAAACCAGTAACATTTGGTAAACAAAGTGCATCTGGTAGCAGCACCTTTGTCTGCCAGAAACTGTGCAACAGCAGCTCCTCCTGCACCACCTGCCACGCAGTTGGGTTCACAGCTGACTGGGGCGAAGGCAGGGGGCAGGAGGTTTTGACATGAATCTCCAGCCCTGGACGTGTTTCACAGTCATGGAGATGTGGAGCTAAGGGACGGGGTTTAGCAGTGGCCTTGGGACTGCAGGTGCATTTGCCAAACACGAGGCATCAGTTACAACCACCTCCTTCAGACACTCCAACTGACCAAGCATCTCCAGAGAGGACAATCCCAAACACATCATCAGACCCTCTCAAGACATCCAAACAGAAAGCAGGCTGCCTCTGTCTACTCTGCCAATAGATGGTTATAAATATGTAGGAGGGAGCTGGGGCTCTTGAGCTTGGAAAAAAGGAGACAGAGGGGTGACCCCATGAATATTGGTAACTATGGAAAGGGTGGGTGTCAGGAGGGTGGAGCCAGGCTCTGCTCAGGGGCATCTAATGATAGGACAAGGGGCAGTGGGTGTGAGCTGGAACACAGGAGGTTCCACATCAATCTGAGAAGGAACTTCTTCCCAGCGAGGGTGACAGAGCCCTGGAAGGGGCTGCCCAGGGGGTTGTGGCGTCTCCTTCTCTGGAGACGTTTAAAACCCACCTGGACATGTTCCTGTGTGACTGGATCTAGAGGATCCTGCTGTGCTGGGGGGATTGGACTGGATGATCTTTCAATCTTCCAATCCCTCATACTCTGTGATCCTGTGAATTGCACAACTCAAATGCAGAGAACAGAAGAACGACAAAAGGGTGTTGGGAGAAGCTGCAAGTGGCTGTGCAGTCTGGAGAAGATGTTGCAGCAACGAACAGAAAATGTGGTGACACTAAACAAATGGCTCTTGGTTTGTTTTCTCACCTAGAAGATGCCACAGACAAAGCTGTGGTCCAAACTCACTGTTTATATCGCAAAGTCAAACACTCAAGATGCAAAACATGCCAGAGGCAAGGTTGCCTCTGCACACTGACACCTCCTCCTCACTTCTAACCCAAATTACAACGCTCACACAGTCCCTCAGGACTCCTGTCTTATCCAGCACTGGGTGGGAGGGCTTCCTCACTTTGTGGAAATGAGGGCAACTCTTAGGTTCTACAGCCTTTCTAACAATCTAAGGGAAGATAATTCCTGCTTTTAATCTGAGGAGACACCCTAAGACTGGTTTTGCTGGTGTTCCTGCATCACCAACTTGAGGAGCAACTGGTTTGTAGGTTTGCACCTTCTGAAGAAATTGTACCTCGAGATCAGAGTTCAGTTCCAAACTCTGGAAATGAGGCTAGTAAACACCTCAGCCATTTACACCCCGAGTTCCCTGTACATAGAATCATAGACTGGCCAGGGTTGGAAGGGACCTAAAAGACTATCCAGTTCCAAACCCCCCTGCACAGGCAGGGACACCTTCACTAGAGCAGGTTACTCAGGGCCCCAGACAACCTGCCCTTCAACACTGCCAGGGATGGGGGCAGCCACAACTGCCTTGGGCAGCCTGCTCCAGCATCTCAGCACCATCACAGCTTCCTCATGTCCAACCTCAATCTCCCCTCTTCAAGCCTGGAACCCTTTCCCCTTGTCCTCTCACTACCATCCGTGTTGAAAGCCTTCCCCCAGCTTTCCTGTAGCCCCCTTCACAGATTGAAAGCTGCTCTAAGGTCACCTGGAAGCCTCCTCTCCTCCAGGCTGAACAACCCCAACTTGCTCAGCGTGTCCTCAGAGGGAAAACAACTTTCTGTCACAGAAGCCGCTAGAAATGACCGAACGAGGATTTTCCAACGTCTTCCTTGCAGTCTTTGCTGAGAAACATCTGCAATCCACAGGGATTCCTTTTCAAAGTGACCAAACAGGACGGAGGCAGCTCAATGCCAAGAAGGCTCCTCAGTGGTTTTCACACATCGGTATCATCAAAGATCAGATCAACAAACAGTAACAACTTTGATTCAGCGCTGGGTCACCGTCGTACTTCCAGTGGACTTTACACACCCCTTACCCACCCCACCCCCCCCCATTCTAAATATATTTTCAACTGAGAGATAAAATGCAAATTTCATTGTGTCTCCCAACGCAGTCACCCCTGACGACAGGGACTGGGGCTGTGTTTATGGGAAAATATTTTGAGTATTAAAACCGAACCCGTCATTTATGAGTCACAGGCGGCTTCCTCTGGAAATTGCCACAACACAGCGATAGCCCCTGACAAAGCTCCTGGCCTTCTGACTGCTCTGGCTGTGATCACCTCGATACCGTGGGGTTGTAAGGCCACCATGTCAGTCTGGAAGGCACAATGGGGAGTTACTGGGATTGTCTCTTCACTAATGACTTGGTACAGTGGAGGAAAACCACATCCACGATCAGAGAAGCACAGAACATCAGGGATTGGAAGGGACCTCACCAGATCATCTAGTCCAATCCCCTGCCACAGTAGGATCATCTAGAGCCAGTCGCACAAGAACATGCCCAGGTGGGTTTTAAACATCTCCAGAGAAGGAGACTCCACAACCCCCCTGGGCAGCCTGTTCCAGGGCTCTGTCACCCTCACTGGGAAGAAGTTCCTCCTCACATTGATGTGGAACCTCCTCTGTTCCAGCTCACACCCACTGCCCCTTGTCTTGTCATTAGATGCCACTGAGCAGAGCCTGGCTCCATCCTCCTGACATCCACCCTTCACATATTGATCAACATATTTATCAACAATCATCATCACACTTCACATTCATTATCAACATTCTCAGCTCAGTCTCCTTTTTCCCAGCTCAAGAGCCCCAGCTCCCTCAGCCTTTCCTCATCAGGGAGATGCTCCCCTCCCTTCATCATCTCTGTGGCTCTGCACTGGACTTTGTCAGGCAAATTATGTTTCACACTGGAAGTGAAAACTCCCTGCAGATCCATAAGGAAGCAGAGGACAGACACAAGCACTTTGCTGAAGAATTTCACGCCTTATTCTTCCTAACGACACCAATTCTGATAAATCAGGTAAAATTCTGCTCCCAAAGGTATCTAACAACAGACAGGGGTTGTTGGATTGGTTTGGGATTTTCTCCCCAGGCTGCTGACTGCTGCAGGGCTCTGCAGACAACTATGGACATCATGGACCGAGTAAAGCAAGGAATAAATGAGGCTACTGACCTGACACAACCACTGAATTACTGAGCCTACAACAGCCCTCTGAGCTCATCCAGCCCAGCCCAGGACCTAACAATCTGCTAGACCACAGCACTAAGGACCACATCCAGGCTGCCCTTCAATACCTCCAGGGATGAGGACACCACCACTGCCCTGGCCAGTCCACGCCAGGGTCTGATCGCCCTTTCTGGAAGGAAGGGCTTCCTGACACAGCAAGAAGGCACATAGCTAATCCCTGCAGCAAAGAGGGTCTATTTGTGTTAGCCATCAGCTGGCCACAGGGCCCTGCTCACACAGAACTCACCCAGATAAGGGAAACACACCAGAAACCTCAGGAAAGACTGATAAAGATCCCACTTGCTCTTGTTTAAGGTCTGGATCTGCATGGGTGCTAATAACTATAAACAAAGCAATTGAACACAGTTGATATATCAACTACGAGGAGGATAAACAGATATGTTTGTTGTGCTAATTTAAAAGAAACATTTAAACTGCCTCAGGAATTTAATTAAAGCACTTTGTTTGAACACAGGAGAGAAAGCAACAGTCTGAGGCTGACTGTTGTCTTGTCTGCTGTCTGTGATACCTCGAGTCAGTGCAGGAAAGACATTGAGGGGCTGGAGCAGGTCCAGAGAAGGGCAACAAGGCTGAGGAAGGGTCTGGAGAACATAGACCTTGTGAGGAGCTTCTGAGGGAGCTGGGGCTGGTTAGTCTGAAGAAAAGGAGGCTGAAGGGAGCTGTCTGCAGCTACCTGAAAGGAGGCTGGAGAGAGGTGGGGGTTGGTCTCTTCTCACAAGGAACAAGTGATAGGACAAGTGGAAATGGTTTCCAGTAGCACCAGGGGAAGCTTAAGTTGGAACTGAGGAAAAACTTCTTCCTGAAGAGGGCCATCAGGCCTTGGAACAGGCTGCCCACGGAAGCAGCTGAATTGCCATTCCTGTTCATGTTTCACAGCCGTGCAGATCTGCAGCTTGGTGACAGGGTTTAGCAGTGGCCTTGGGACAGCCGTGTTCATGGTTGGACTCTGTGATCTTGCAGGTCTTTTCAACCTAAACAATTCCATGAGCCCGTAACACAAATTCCCCACGACACAGATTTAAGCTCAGCCTTCCTAATATCCTAATTCATCTGGTAAAGTCTTGGGAACCAGAGAAATTAGGAATGAGAAATGATGTCGAGCTATTGAACAAGGTGCATCATGCAAGTACAGCTGTCTGTGAGCTTTGAACAATCTAGGGGATCCTGCTCTGGCAGGGGGATTGGACTAGACATGTCCCTTCCAATCCCTAACGGTCTGTGGTTCTCAGCTCTCCATAAGGACAGGTTGGGCTGGATGACAGAGAGCACCATGGCCTTGTAAAGCAGCTCAGCAAGCGGGAGTCCAGCTGCTCATCTGTGGACATGGGGATCTGTTAAAACTGAAGTTGGCTGCTTCACTCCAACATCTGTCTCTGTTTTACACAAGAACATTCATCTTCGCTGCTGCTGGAACTCAAGTTCACCAAGCCCAGGTTATTATGCTTTGGGGTTTTTTCTTCCACCTGCCCTGCTGATACCGATCTGAAGCAGAGCTTAGACAACCAGGACAGACACTTCAAACCATCCCTAGGCAGGAGAGGAGTGACCTAGTGACTCCAGATCAGGATGAGACTGCACAGAAGCCCCAGAGGTGCCTTTAATGCTGATGCTGTAACAGTGTTCAAGTGAAAACAGGCAACTAAACCTCATCATCCCAACAAAAACAAAGTTCAAATTATGACTTGGCATTAAATTATTACTTCTTTCCCCTGGGTTTCTATGTCCCATGGAGATGGAAGGTGAAGCTGAACAGCACATGGCTCAGAGGCAGCCCCAACAGGAGCTGACTGAAGCCATTACTCACTACTCCCAGACAAAAATAACAAGTTCTACTTGTTGACAGCTTTGAAAGGAATGAAAAGAGGACCAGATTGCTATTCTGAAACGCATCTCACGGCAGTGGCAGTAGCCTGTCATTAAAGGTAATCATGGTGATGGGGAAGACAGCACATAACCCTCCAGTGACTCTTCACAAAGGTTCCAGGCGACGCACGGAGCTGTGATCTGAGCAGTGCGATTTGCAGGAGACTCGACTGCAGTCAGCACCAGCTCAGCTGAAAGAAATCTCTCTTATCTCACCCTCTGTTCCAAGAACTTGATGCATCAGTCACAGCAGCTTCCAAATATCGAGACACTGCACAAACAACAAGGGTCCTGTCTAGGTAACTGCAGAGAATTAGTTGGCTTCCACGTAGTGAATGTTTTCTGCCTCAGCAGCAGCCTCTGCAGTATAAAATATCTATCTCATCTCTCTCTACAGCTGCCTGAAAGGAGGTTGTAGTCAGCTGGGGGTCAGGCTCCTCTCCCAGGACGAGAGGGCAGGGCCTGAAGCTGCCAGGGGACGGTTAGGTTGGATGTTAGGAAGCCCTTCCTCCTGGAAAGGGTGATCAGAGCCTGGACTGGGCTGCCCATGAAGTCCCCATCCCTGGAGGTGCTGAAGGCCAGCCTGGCAGCTGTGGTGCTCTCAGGCCCTGGGCTGGGCTGGATGAGCTCAGAGGGCTTTTCCAGGCTCAATCATTCTGTGATGCTGTGAATACAACATGCAAGTTTCAAACGTGATAAAAGAAACCCCAAAATAGTATTGAAAATGCACTCAGTCAAGTCTGCTGGTACTGCAGTCTGTGGCTGAGATTTGTAAGAATGTTCTGTCTGCTATGAATAGGGGACAGATGGGGCTGTGCTGGAGTGGCAGCATCAGAAGGGCCAGTAGGAGGAAGAAGGGACATAAAAAGGCTGGTGTTGACAGCACATTATGTACCAGGTGATCTGAATTTCATAAGAGATGATGGCAGGAAGACAAGAGATTTGTGAAGCTTCAAGACAGGAGCATCACAGAATGGCTGAGGTTGGAAGGGACCTCACAGATCACCCAGTGCCAACTCCCTGCCATGGGCAGGGACACCTCTCACCAGACCAGGTTGCCAGAGCTCCATCCAACCTGGCCTTGAACACTTCCAGGGATGGAGCAGCCACACCCTCCCTGGGCAACCTGTTCTAGTACCTCAGCACCCTCACAGAGAGGAATTTCTTCCCCAGATCTCACCTAAATCTCCCTTCTTTTAGCTTGAAACCACCCCCCTTGTCCTGTAAGTAGATGAGCAGCCTGAGCAAACCCTAACACTTGCATGGCACCCAAAAATAAACACATAGACTCAGAACCGTTAAGTCCCCGTGGAAAACAAAAGGCAAATCAAAAGCCAACTTCAGAACGGAAGACAAGACACACGGGCAGGTTTTACTGGGTGTGAGCACACAGCTAGGAAACTATTCAATTTTTTCCAAAATGTAATCATTCTGCATTGTTTTGCTGACTTGATCTTTGCTGTGGCAGGGGGATTGGACTGGATGATCTTTCAAGGTCTCTTCTAACCCCCAGCTTTCTGTGCTTCACCCTAGGGTCCAAAGCTCAAGTGGAATTACTCACCTAATGTGAGGTTCTGCAAATATCCTTCACTTGGATTTCAAATTTCAATTCTTAAAGTGAAATTTAAGAATTGTATTACATTTAAGTTTATTATCAAAATACCTTTGTCACTGACCAGCCATTGCCCACACACAATCCCTCCCCAGTAGGTATTTTCCCTTCCACAAGCATAAGTTTACAATATTTACAAATATGTGAAGGGTGGGTGTCAGGAGGATGGAGCCAGGCTCTGCTCAGGGGCATCTAATGATAGGACAAGGGGCAGTGGGTGTCAGCTGGAACAGAGGAGGTTCCACATCAATATGAGAAAGGACCTTCTTCCCAGTGAGGGTGACGGAGCCCTGGAAGGGGCTGCCCGGGGGGGTTGTGGAGTCTCCTTCTCTGGAAATGTTTAAAACCCACCTGGCCATGTTCCTGTGCGACTGGATCCAAGTGATCCTGCTGTGTTGGGGGGACTGGAGTAGATGTTCTTTTGAGGTCCCTTCCAATCCCTAATGTTCTGTTAGACAGGCTCCAGTCCACGGACAAATCTCAGTTAAAATCTGAAAGCCCTGATATTCCTCCAGTGCAAAGAAAATGGAGACAGTTTTTAAAAGGAAAAATAAACAAGCACTGCCTGTTCTCACAGAGAAACAGAAACCGGATCCCCGTGCAGTTGAGTAAGGATGCTTGGGTCAATGGCTCAGCATGTCCACAGCATTACAACAGATAAGTTTCCTTATAAAAATAATAAAGCCAAGTGAAGAAAAACAACAATAAAACACTCAGAATTTACCGTGGGCCAGTGACAAAACATCTTCTTGTGCAACTTCCTATCTTGGTGCTGAGAAAAAAGGTAACCTCATTAAAACCTTCTCATTATCATCCAAGTCAGACAAAACGGGGGAAAAAAGTTGTCCTACTGAAAACATTTGACTCTCTCTATTGTAAACATATTAAAATTAGAAGCCATGGGGAAAATACAGAGAGAAGCATTACAGTCAGCAGTGGAGAGGTAAAAAGGCCCTCTGACACTGCTCTAGTGACTTCCTAACTCTGTCTCAAACATCTGGATACCCCAAATCCTCAGGACACTCGGCAAAGGTCAGCGAAAGAGCAGCAAAGCTGCGCGACTTCAGCAGCCCGTCCCGGTAGGCAGGGCTGGATGGATAGAGGCAGGGAAGGAACACGTGGCATCAGCCACAGCGGCTTGTTTGGAGAAGACAGAATAAAGCTGCCACCTGCCATTTGCTCCCAAAGCCACAGCTTTGGCAGGGAGTGGAGCTGGGAGAAGCCTCACCACCAGGACATTCCCTGGAGGGAGCCAGGGAGAGAAATGGGGCAACTCAGTCTGTTTTCCTCTCTGCCCACAGAACCATTGCACCAAGCAGTGGGCTCCAGCTGGAAACCTCATGATGCAATGCAGTATAATATAATCTGAGATGTTAAAGGAAGTCGGTTACAGCCCATCTCCTCAATAAAAACACCCAGACAGTTTTCTTAGAGCATGACAGTGGGATCTTGGCACGTGGTTTGTAAGCAATGATCCCCAGAGCTTCACACCAGGCAGCTGCAGCTCAACCACAGCACCAGGCAAGACTGACACCAGAGTGCGCAACACCTGGCTTCTTTGAGTTCAACATCCTTCCTCCAGTCATTGTAAAACATTCAGCAGAGTTTCCCAACAGCTTAACTCGAGGCATTTTGCAACAAGCATGCGTCGCTGGTATCTTCTGTGAAGCAGAAATGGAAACCACAAGCTCCAGAGCATGCACTGCTTGCTGTAAAAGCTAGGAACTGTTGACTTCAAAACATGTTGCTCAAGAGAGGCTTTAATGTTGTGTTTAGCTCCTCTGACTCCATTAACACCAAAACCCAAAGTATTCCAAAGGATGAAGCAAATGACGCCCTTCCTCATGTCAGTAAAATAAAGGAGTACAGCCAGGCAGCATTGAGCTGCTACTTGGAATCATGGAATCATTCAGGTTGGAAAAGACCCTCAGGTCTATGAAGGATCACAGAACGTCAGGGATTGGAAAGGACCTTGAAAGATCATGTAGTGCCATCCCCCTGCCACAGCAGGATCTCCTAGATCCAGTCGCACGGGAGTGCTGCCCCAATGGTCATAAGAGCAGCCGCGGTGCCACACGGCAAGAGCTGCGTGGCACTGGGAGCATCCCAGCTTGCCTTGACTAAATAGCCCAACACAAAGCCCCACCATAACATCCCAGCCTTTGCAGAGGGGCAGATTTGTGTCAGAGAGACAAACTACAAACGACACCCTTTTGAATGAATCAGGTTGGACTAGAAGATCTTCAGAGGTCCCTTCCAACCTCTACGATTCCGTGCTTCTGTGACCAGGGAGGATGCTCTTTCCAGTCCAACTCACCCAGACACCCTGCAGTTTAGGACAAACACAAGTGGAGCACTAGCAGACAGCCTTCTGAATCAAAACCAAGTGAAACCCACGCTTGTCAGTCACGACAAGTTGAGATCACGTTGACTTCTGCATTAATCCTGCAGGAGCAGGCTTCTGCAGGCTCTCCTAGCTCCCTGCCTAGGAAAAGCCAGGCCTGCTGGGACAGCAGCCAAGAGGCAGTTAATTAGAGAAGTATTTAAAGCCATCAGCCACCTGCTTTCAGCACTCCAGGCGTTAACCTTTTCTGCTCAATTCATCTGCCCTGAAGTGGTAAAACAAAACACCTGTTAGTTAGGGGGTCATATAATATGCAAAGCAGCGATTCTGTAAAGCTCATGTAACCCATCTCAAACCCAGCTAACAAGAGCTCCTCTCCATATTCATGAAACATCCCCTTTTATCTCTCTGAGTCATCACACACATTTATTTTTTTTAAGGTCCAAGTGGGTAAAACAGGACCAAAACCCAGAAGGCTGGTCTTTGGAACCAAAAAGTCCAGCAATTTTATTTATTAAAAATAATAAAGGGTAGAAGGACCAATTTGCTGCTCTTGCCTCCAGCAGCTGTTGAAAACATCCTGATCTATTAGTTAGAAAAGCAAGAAGAAAATAACACAACCCTGCCAAAGGCTTTTTCACCTCTTCTGACTGCACTTTCCCTATGCAGGCAGAGCCAACCAACCCAACTACAGCTCTGGCCTCAGCCTGCCCCACATCACTTCCACAGAGCTCAATTAACACTGTGTCTTCTCTCAGTGATGCTGTAGCTTCTTGGAGCAAACCTAGAATGTCTTTGTCTCTCACACTTTTGGTGTCGGAACAATTAATTCAGTTACCTCCCATGAGAGAGGAAAATCATTTCCTAAATTTATGCAAATTGTCCCAGTCTGAGAGGAAGGAGAAGAAGAACTGTTTTGTCTTTCAAGTGAAGGTAACAGCAGCAGCGCAGCCTAAAGAGAATCAGGTCTCCTTTTTATCTTTGCTCATTTTCATATCACAGGTTTCAGGTGGTTGGAATCAAAGAATCATTTAGGTTGGGAAAGGTCTCCAAGATCACCGAGTCCAACCATTATCCCAGCTGTCCCAACCCACTGCTAAACCCTGTCCCTGAGCACCCACGACTGACTGTGTGACTCTGAACCATGCCCGAGGATGGCAATTCAACCCCTCCCTGGGCACCCTGTTCCAAGGCCTGATGACCTTTTCAATACAAGCTCCTGTTCTGAAACACTGAAAAAAGTGAGTCCCCATTTTGGTTGGCAAGAAGAAAGGTGAAGTGCTACTCCATGAACTCCCAGGAGAGCTGAAGGCTGCAAATCAAAAGCCTTTCTTGTTTTCTGGTGTCACTAAAGTGCAATACACTAGCATCTGTTCACAAAGAAAAGTGTCTGGTATGAACCTCACTGATTTTTAACAGTGCCTGGAACACACCAGAGCCCCAGGAACTGACATAGCTGGGACCCTGTGCCTACAGCCTGATCAGCAAGCCCAAACAGAGATATAAAACAGAGTTGGCCTCTTATAGCCTGGTAACATTTGCTTCTTTAAAATGGCAATCAAATGTCCATCAGTCCCTAATGATCTGGCTCAAGGCTTAAAGAGTACAGAAAATAATTGCCCCCTGAAACATCCAAGGCTTAACAAGCAGTGTGGAACTAAAGCCGCTGCACTAACCAGCCTCTCAAACCATCAGTCTCATGGAGCACTTAAGGAAGCCCTAGATGTGTTCAGATTATAACAGAAAAGACTTCCAGAGCAGAGTTTAAAAGCTGATTTTAACGAGCCATGATCTTGTGCTGTTTTATCCAGCCTTGCTAAACACTGAAGTGCACACACAGGCCGATAAGCCGGGCTTTCCGCCGCTCTGCAAAACGTGGCCGTATCATCACGAGGAGTCCATAACCCTTTTGTCTTCCAAACCCAACACGATGGCAAACACTCATTTCTGTACGTCCTGCTTTCTCTCTGCGTTGTGTAACGTCGTGTCAAGCAGCTTTTAACATTCTCTTCTGCGGCAGAGATGGGTGCAAGAAAAGGAATGCACTCAAAAAGCCTTCCACTAACAAACATCCTTGAAATCACAGCTTCCCTCTCCACCAGCTATGCCTTCCATCAACCTACGGCAGTAACAGCAGGGATGACAACGCTTAGCGGGTTTAAAGGGAAGGAAAAAACCAAACAACCAAAAAAACCCCCAAAAACTCTAATCCAACCACTTACCAGACTGTAAGTTTTTAAATTAAGACTCCAAGTCCTCTAAAAGATTTGTTCTAAGCACATAAGATCCTTCTGCAACCAGAGAGTACAGTGCTGTGCTCCATGGTAAAGAAACTGGAAAATCATGGAATGGGTGATCAGACCACCAGGGCAGTGGGGGAGTCCCCATCCCTGGAGGTCTTGAAGGACAGACTGGCTGTGGCCCTCAGTGCCCTACTCTGGCCACTGTGGTGATGTTGGGTCCTGGGCTGGGCTGGATGAGCTCAGAGGGCTTTTCTAGCCTCAGTCACTCCGTGAGTCTGTAAGTAAGTGTCCTGATAATCACTACAAGTTTCAGCTAATGAAAGGATGTCACAGCCACCTCACAAATCCATCCTGGAGAACTCGCCATTTTTACATTCCAACTCAGCACACTCCTTGCTCCAACCCAGAAACATTACTTTTAGATTGAAAATATGAAGCCTTTCAAACTAAATTATGCAATATTCATCGATAGATATCTATTACAGGAAATGTCTTACTTGATTGAGTTTCTGAAGTGGTCCTCAGCCGGATTTTTGACGGTACAACTGTTCAGCAACCAGAGATCTGCTTCCATGGAGTTGTCTGAAAGACAGAGCGACACAAACTTGTGTTAAGAATGATCCAGCCTGTCAACTCCTACTTTAGAGCATTTTTAAAGAAAAAAAAACATCCTTAAACACAGCCATTACCAATAACTTGGCTCTTGGTAAAAATGACTTTATAGTCAACATATTCATAGAATCATTAGGGATTGGAAGGGACCTCAAAAGATCATCCNCCTCTTTTTCAGCTGACACCCATTGTCATCCTATCAACAGATGCCACTGAGCAGAGCCTTGCTCCATCCTCCTGACACCTACTCTTCACGTATTTATAGACATTAATGAGGTCACCCCTCAGTCTCCTCTTCTCCAGCTAAAGAGATCCAGCTCCCCCAGCCTGTCCTCATAAGGAAGGTGCTCCACTTCCTTCATCATCCTCATTGCCCTGCGCTGGACTCCCTCCAGCAGCTCCACATCCCCCTTGCACTGAGGGGCCCAGAACTGGACACAATACTCTAGATGTGGTCTCACCAGTGCAGAATAGAGGGGGAGAACCTCTCTCCATCTGCTAACCACTCCCATTCTGATCCACCCCAGGATGCCGTTGCCCCTCTTGGCCACAAGAGGGAGACACTGCTGGCTCCTGGCCATCCTGCTGGCCATCAGGACCCCCAGGTCCATTTCTCCTCCACTGCTCTCCAACAGGTCAGTCCCCGACCTATACTGGTACCTGAGGCTGTTCTTGTCCAGATGCAAGACTCCACAATTACTTTCTTGGAAGAAGGTGGTTGTTTGCCTGTTGCTTGATATTTTGTGTTTTAAAACAAAGAAACTTAAAAAGACCCAAACACATAAAAGCCGTTTATACTGGGTTTCTTCGGTTGTTTTTTCTTTTTCAAACAGTTAATTCACCAGCCAAGTTGCCACGAGGTCACACATCAGGGAAAACAAAGTCAGGATAATCACAGAATCATTGAGGCTGGAAAATCCCTCTGAACTCTTTCAGCCCAGCCGAAGGACCTGACATCACCACATCAGCCAGACCATGGCACTTAGGGCCACAGCCAGTCTGTCCTCAGAATCACAGAATCATTCAGGTTGGAAAAGACCCTTGGGATCAGCGGGACCGACCACCAACCCTACTCTACAAGTTCACTCCTAAACCAGATCCCCAACACTACATCTAAGAGACTTTTAAACACATCCAGGGACTGGGACTCAACCATCACCCTGGGCAGTCCATTCCAGTGTCTGACCACTCTCTGGGAAGAATTTCTTCCTCATGTCCAGCCTCAGTCTACCCTCACCAGATTTATTCTTCAGGCCTCCACCACTGCCCTGGGCAGTGCAAGTCCAGGCTCTGATCACCCTGTCCCTGAGGAAGAGCTTTTTAACATCCAGCCTAACCCTTCCCTGGCAGCTTCAGGACCTGCCCTCTCGTCCTGGTGCTGGTTGCCTGGGAGAAGAACCTGACCCCCACCTGACTGCAACCTGCCTTCAGAGAGCTGGAGAGAGGTAGAATGTCCTGCCTGAGTCTCCTCTTCTCCAGGCTAAACACCCCCAGCTCCCTCAGCCTCTTCTCAGCAGACTTTCCCTCCAGTCCCTTCCCCAGCCTTGCTGCTCCTCTGGACCCGCTCCAGCCCCTCCATCACTTTCTTGAAGTGAGGGGCCCAGCACTGCCCCAGCACTCGATTGGAGGGTTCCCCAGTGCATACTGCTTTGTTTAGGTTGCTGTATCTTTTTCAAACAGTTCATTTACTGGCTAAGATGCCACTAGGTCACACATAACGAAAAACTAAGTTAAGATAATAAGGTGGCTACTCCCCAAAAGTGCATATTCTCTGGCAAGGCATCAGGAGGATGGAGCCAGGCTCTGCTCAGGAGCACCCAATGACAGGACAAAGGGTAATGGGTGTCAGCTGGAACAGAGGAGGTTCCACATCAATGTGAGAAGGACCTTCTTCCCACTGAGGGTGACAGAGCCCTGGAAGGGGCTGCCCAGGGGGGTTGTGGAGTCTCCTTCTCTGGAGATGTTTAAAACCCACCTGGACATGTTCCTGTGCGATTCAGTCTAAGGGATCCTGTTGTGTCAGGGGGACTGGACTGGATGATCTTTTGCGGTCCCTTCCAACCCCTAAAGTTGTGTGATTCTGTGAAGATCTGCTCTACACAACAGCAAGAACAACACCCAAGGCATCAACGTTCCTTTCTCAATCAAACGGCCAACAGAAGCAGGCTGCACTAACAAACCCACATCCCTCTGCTGCAGATCAGCACCACAAGGCAGAATTTATAAAACACCCATCTCTCCTAAAGGGAAAAGTCAATGCAGCTCTAATTTGGGAAAGAAACCTCTTTCCAGTTTAGATTATATCTTCGTTAAGGCATAATTATAGTGCAGCAATTTTCACACAAAAGATGTTCAGGCAACGAGCTTCTGCCTCCATTCAGAGAAGCCTGTAATTCTCTTCAAGAACCAAAGCTTGCTCTTGCTGTGTGTTCACAACCTACTGAATCCCACCACTATCTGTGGAAGAACATACAGAACTCTAATCCTATGTATAGCCCAAGATCACTAGCTTAGGCTTCTCTATTGTGAAGGTAGAGCTTCTTTCTTCAAGTAAAAGAACGAAGATCATTCCCTTCTCCCATCTTTTCCAACCAACTATCCAGCACTGAACACAGGAAGCAGGTAAAAATGAAAACAGCAACCAAAGAACAAACTCATGGTATCTAAGAGGTTTCTAATCTCACAGATGGTGGGAGTTGGAAGGGAGCTCTGGAGATTGTCCAGCAGGAACCCCTAGAGCAGATCACACAGGAACACGTCAAGGAGGGTTTGAAAGTCTCCAGGGCAGGAGACTTTACAACCTCCCTGGGCAGCCTGGGCCAGGGCACTGCCACTCTCACTGTGTAAAAGGGGATCCTTATGTTTGAATGGAACCTTCTGTGTTCCACTCTGTGCCCACTGCCCCATCCTGTCACTGGGTGTTACTGAAAAGAGACTGGTCCTGTTTTCTTGACACTCACCCATTAGATATTTGCAGCCACTTATCAGACTTCAAACTTCTCTTCTCTAGGCTAAACACAGAATCACAGAACACTAGGGATTGGAAGAGACATCAAGAGATCATCCAGTCCGATCCCCCTGCCACAGCAGGATCCCCTAGATCAAGTAGCACAGGAACACATCCAGGCAGGTTCTAAACATCTCCAGTCCCAGGTCTCTCAACCTTTCCCCACAAGGGACAGAGATTGCACCGTTCACTTGGCTCAAACACTGGTCTCCTCCATGGCAGGCAAAGGATAACCTTCCCCTGTTGAAGCTTGAAGTCCTGGTTCTGTCACTAATTACCTGTGAGAAGAACCCAGCACCAGCATCTCTACAGTTTCCTTGCAGATAATTGCAGGGAACGATGAGGTCTCCCCTCAGCCTCCTCTTCCTCAGACTGAACAGCCCCAACTCTCTCCATCTCTCCTCATCAGATTGATTCCCCAGGCCCTTCCCCAGCTTCACTGCCCTCCTCCGCACTCGCTCCAGTCCCTCCATGTCTCGCTTGCACTGAGGTGCCCAAAGCTGGACCCAGCCCTCAAGGTGTAGCCTCCCCAGTGCTGAGTACAGGAGGACAATCACCACCCTACTTCTGTTTCTGATCGAGGCCAGGATGCTGTTGGCCTTCTTGGCTACCTGGGCACCCTGCTGGCTCGTATTCAGAGCCTGTCAATTAGAACCCTCATGCCCTTTTCTGCCAGATACCTTTCCAGCCACAAAAAACTAAATTCCAGGCTCTTTTTTACAGAACATCAGGGACTGGAAGGGACCTCAAAAGTCATCTAGTCCAATCCCCCTGCCAGAGCAGGATCAGCTAGACCAAGCCTTGATGCTTTTTACTACTTCTATATTTACTGCTGACCATTCTTCTAGAAGCTACGTGAAGAGCTTCCTGTATGTTAAGGCCTTTTACAGAAGGAAAAACATCCGTGGTGCCCAATCAGCACTGCATTCAGTGCTCAAAAACACAACCCTAAACCCACGGCCTTTTTGCATTGTGACATCTTTTCCATAAAAGAAAGGCTACACTGGAAGTAAACCACAAAGTCTATCACAATCCCTGCAAAACAACATTGAGTACAAAGAAACCTAAAGGTCATGGAAACTTCTGAACGCTTCACTTAATTGGGAGGCTCTGGAAAACATGAAGTGGCTGCATTGTGCAAGAGTGAGAGGATAACGTGGCAAGAGCCGGAGCCATCAGCACACCTACAGAGGGAAAGAGTGTTTACAAACCTTTTCTAACCAGCATTTGGGGGCGTTTGTTATCATCTTTAAAATCATAAATCACACAGAATCACAGAGCATTAGGGACTGGAGGGGGCCTTGAAAGATCATCCAGTCCAATCCCCCTGCCACAGCAGGATCATGTAGGTCAAGTTGCACAGGAACATGTCCAGGTGGGTTTCAAACGTCTCCAGAGAAGGAGACTCCACAGCACAACATCTGAAGGCAGCTGCAGTAACGTTATCAGCTGAAAATCAAACCAGTGACTTGGCTTTTGCCCTGGTGTTTTAATAGTCTTTGGGTTTGGTTTCTTTTCTTCAGTGCTTTTTCCAAAACTTTGTTTTCTTCCAGCCCTAGTCCCCCAAACCACAGGTCCTTGAACAAAACCAAAACACACAGGGAGCACTCAAGTAGGAGAAACACAGATAGTGAAGCCCAGTAAGGATGTCTCTTCTTCACTTCAGCACATCACTCCTGTGTGTCTTGATCAAGGGGATGCTGCTGTGGCAGGGAGATTGGCACAGATGATCTGTCAAGGTCCCTTCCAATCACTAATGTTCTATGATTCTGTGATTTCTCTCAGCTCTGAAACCACCACCAGATCTGCTCAGCCCTGCCTGCTCAAAGCCCCATCACTCAGAATTTGTGTGACATCTTTGAAATCCTCCACTGTGTCACTTCAGCTCTTCCTAACTCGTTCCTAAGCTCTCTGTGAGAGCTCACCCACCCTTTCTGAGCTGCCTTTGCTCACTCACACAACAGAGAGCCCTCTGGTTTATCTGGGATCATGTGCTGCACTGCAGCCTGTCCTCATTCATGGATGTCCCTGTTAACGTTGGGACTCGTGTGTTCTCACTTCCACAACAGCTCTGCCCACTCCCCTTGGTCCCCAACGGGGTAGTTTATGTTCTGGAACAAATAACACCCAAGTTACATGTTTGTGCTCTCAACTGGACTCCATGTGAATCACCTCCTCCCAAAAAGACCCAAAAATCTAGGCATGAGGACACTTCAGAGCCAGTTACAAAAGTCATCCAGCATCTTGACTGGAACCAAGTTACCAAACTTCACACTGTCTTTCAACATGCCTGTGTCACAGAAACCAAATTCTCACACCCTGGGTTACTGAAATGAGGTGATGGTTAATGTAATGATGTCTCTGACCACTGGACACTGAGGGACCTCAGCAAGTGCTGAGAAAGAGTCTCTCATGTGAGTTCTGAGATGGCCTGAGTCATTAGTGCAGAAAGAAGGTACGTCTGCCTCTGGGGATGATGTGTTTGGCAGAGGAAAATATGAGCAGGACCTTCTTCCCAGTGAGGGCAGCAGAGCACTGGAAGGGGCTGCTCAGGGGGGTTGTGGAGACTCCTCTAGAGATGTTTAAAACCTGCCTGGACATGTTCCTGTGCGACTTGGTCCAGGTGGTCCTGCTGTGGTAGGGGAATTGGACTAGATGATCATCCAATCCCTAATGTTCTGTGATACTGTGAAATACAGAAGCACAGAATCTCTTTGGGTTGAAGAGACCTTTAAGATCATCAAACCCAGCCTTTGATCAGCACTGCCAGGTCACCACCAAACCGCGTTGCTCAGCACTACGTCTATCTGTGTCTTAAGCATCAACAGGAACGGTGACTCCACCACTGCTCTGTGCAGCCTGTTCCAAGGCCCAAGTGAAGAAATTCTTCCTAACATCCAGCTTAACCCTCCCCTGGTGCAGCTTGCAGCCACTTTCTCTAGTCCTGGTGCTTTTCACTAGGGAGAAGAGAATGACCCCCTCCTCACTCCAACCTTCTTTCAGGTGGTGTCCCCTCATACAAGGAGGTTAAGAGCTCAATACATTTAATTTTGGGGTTTTTTTTGCTTTCCAGACCTCTCCTCAGCACACAAAGTGCTTGGTTACCATTCACTAGTTCCCAGTATTTCCTGTCCAACGTCATTAACTACCAGTTTTCACACAACACATCTTACAGAGAAGATTCCAAACACACAAACACTTCCCCTGTGTCTGTTCCCTCAACAGCAACCACAAATCAAAACCACCAGTTATCAGGAACTTCCCGATGGCTTCTGGTTTGAAATCTCAGAGCCACATTACCAGTTCCCACCTCCAAAACCTGCTGTGCTTTGCCCAGAGATACACAGCACCCAAAGATGCACTCAAAGTCCTAACCCTGCAAATGGTTCTCAAAACACTCCCCCTTGTCTCGTATCAGCCAGGTCAGGGTGTAAACTAGAGAAGGATTAACCCGACTGCAACAGGACTTGTGTCTTCTCCTGGAATTTCTGAGATACTCTGGACGTAGCAAATGGCTTCACTCACAGTTAATGAAAACACAACAACTGGGTTCACCCTGCAAATGTAATTTCAAGTTCCATAAGGCAAAATGAGCTGCTCATCAAATCAGGCAACGTGGACAGGTCTTCATTAAAAAATTAATCCTTCCATCATGCCTTTTGCCCTAATTTTAGCTGCAAATATGCCAACTGCTATTTTTATTGCCCATTAACATCTCCATTACTGAGCTAATCACACAAGTAAGCTTCTCTGGTTTATCCTGGTTTGAAGAAACTGAGTACTTTTATTAAATTCGTTCTTGAGTGCTCTTGGGAAACCTCTACAGCAGCTACTGCTGGACCACGGAGATGTTTTATAGAGCCTTCCAGGTCAGGATGCTGCTCTGCTGAAGGGCATTTCTGTGTGCAGCAGCAAAACAGAGGTACACTCTCCTCCTCCTCTTCTCTGCCCTGCTGAGACCACATCTGGAATCTTGTGGCCAGTTCTGGGCCCCTCAGTTCCAGAAGGACACAGAACTCCTGGACAGAGCGTCTAGTGCAGAGCCACAGAGATGATGAAGAGAGGGGAGCATCTCTCTGATGAGGAAAGGCTGAGGGAGCTGGGTCTCCTGAGCTTGAAGAAACAGAGACTGAGGGGTGATAAATATGGAAAGGGTGGGTGTCAGGAGGATGGAGCCAGGCTCTGTTCAGTGATATCTAATGATAGGACAAGGGGCAACTGGTGTGAGCTGGAACATCAGAGGTTCCACATCAACATGAGAAGAAACTTCTTCATGGTGAGGGAGACAGAGCACTGGAAGGGGCTGCCCAGTGGTGTTGTGGAGTCTCCTTCTCTAAAATGTTTTACATGTTCCTGTGCAACTGGATCTAGGGGATCCTGTTGTAGTGGATGATCTTTGGAGGTCCCTTCCAATCCGTAATGTTCTGTGAGCCCTCTGAGCTCACCCAGCCCAGACCAGCACCCAACATTACCACATCGGCTACACCAGGGAACTGAGTGCCACAGCCAGTGTGTCCTTCAACACCTCCAGGGATGGGGAATTCTCCACTGCCCAGGGCAGTCCATTCTAGAATCTGATCACCCTTTCCATGAAGAAGGGCTTCCTAACATCCAACCTAACCCTCCCCTGGCAGCTTCAGGCTCTGCCCTCTCGTCCTCATGTTCAGGTGCCTGAACATGTTCAGGTACCCAAGTTATCCCGGGCAGCAGCAGATGCAGGTGCTGGGCACTGCACCCTGCTCTTGAGCACAAACTCAAGCTCCTTCCACTTCACTGAAGACTTCACAATCAGCACAAATCATTTCAATATGAAGAGTCCTAATAAAAGATTTATCAGTCTCGCAGGGGAAGTCCCACTACGTTGAAAACAAGGTCAATCAGCCTGTTCTAGCCAGGCGACACTACAGAAACATGCAAATTGCTCCAACGACTCACTCTGATGATTAACACGGGTAGAATTTGTTTTGTTGACAGATTTTGGAAAAAATCCAGAAAACAACTCCTCCTCCAAGTCTTAAGCCCTCTTGATCTTCCTGAAATAGCACAGGCAGCGTGATTCAGAGCCTTTTTGTCTCCTGGTACTCCCTACACACAGCTCAATATGCAAAACAGTGGAGTTATTCAAATGAGCAAACACAGACCGATTCCTTCCATCGTAGTCACTAACAGTTGGAAGTCAACTATCAACAAAAAGCAGCAGCCTTGCACAATGCCCTTCAACTCAACTTTCAAATCACATTGCAAATATTAACTGCTTTACCTCCACGCTCACACAGGAAAAGGGCTTTGAGCCTCCACCTTATAAATGCAGAGAAGTAGTTTCACAGAAGGGGACTGGAAAGGACCTTGAAAGATCATCCAGTCCAGTACTCCTGACACAGCAGCATCACCTAGATCCAGTCACACAGAAACATGTCCAGGCAGGTTATACATTTCTTCAGAGAAGGAGACTCCACAATACCCCTGGGCAGCCCCTTCCCTCACTGGGAAGAAGTTCCTTCTCACACTGATATGGAACCTCCTCTGTTCCAGCTGACACCCAGTGCCCCTTGTCCTATCACTAGATGCCCCTGAGCAGAGCCTGGCTCCATCCTCCTCACACCCACCCTTCACATATTGATCAACATTCATGGGGTCACCCCTCAGGCTCCTTTTTTCAAAGCTGGAGACCCAGCTCCCTCTGCCTGTCCTCATCAGGGAGATGTTCCACTCCCTTCATCATCTTTGTGGCTCTGTGCTGGACTCTCCCCAGCAGTTCTGTGTCCTTCTAAGCTAACACCAAAAAACAGTCCTCCAGTGACTGGGGTACCAGGGCAAACACCAGACTGCTGATTCACTTGAATATCTTTCTGTGGAACGACGTCAAAAACCAAACCAAGCCCCAAACGTAACCCAATGAACAGCTGACAGGAGTTCTACTAACTCCCTCTGGCTCTTGCAGATGTGTTACTGATTGTCTTAGACCACCTACTGAAGACTATCACCTTAGAATGATCTCTAGTTTCCATGGGGTTCACTGAAAAAATGCCTTCTTGGTGTTGGTACAACACTTCTGAAATCTCCATAGAACTGTTCAGGTTGGAAGAGGCCTTCAAGATCACTGAGTCCAATCCTTAAACCAGCTGTCCCATCCCGCTACCAAATCCTGACCCTGAACTACAGGCCTCCATGACTGTGAAACACATCCAGGGATGGCAATTCAACCCCCTCCCTGGGCAGCCTGTTCCAAGGCCTGAGGACCCCTTCAAGGAAGACATTTTTCCTCAGGGAAAACCTAAACTTCCACTGGTGCAACTCAAGGCTGTGTCCTATCACTTGTTCCTTGTGAAAGGGTGAACTTGTAGAGTAGGGCTGGCGGTTGGACTCGATGATCCAGAGTCTTTTCCAACCTGAATGATTCTGTGGTTCTAAGAGACCAATCCCCACCTCTCTACATCCTTCTTTCACGGAACTGCAGACAGCAATTAGGGCCAGAAACCAAAGGCCTTTGGAAAATGCAGTGGCATCACTTGGGGAAGCCCCTCACTCTTTCAGCCCCTGCAAGCCACAAGTATGTCCAACCAAAGCAGTGAAATAGAAGAGTCTCAGCAACATTCCCCGGCAAATGAGGCAGAATCTTTATTTCCCTTTGAGTCTAATAGAAAACAGATCTTAGGTGATTATGTGCCCTAAATGAGACCATAAACACATCATGTTTATCACCTGGAGAGCAGCTTTACTCAACACATCCCTTACTCTTCCAGCACACCCATTCCATACAAGCTGGCTCATGGCACTGAGCCTCCTCACTTCCGTAACTTCCTAATCTCATTTTCACAAGAGCCAGGATTAGGGGTTTTGCTGGAGCCTGCAAATTAAAGCAAAATTTTATTCCTCTATCTCTTCCTCAATCTTTTCTCTCTAAATTCTGTCAGCATTAAGTTGCCCCAGAAGCAATTTATTGATTTCAAATGCCTTATTTATCCTGATACCTAATGCCACAGACTTATTTCTCCTGATACCTAATGCCACAGGGAATATGGAGTTAGGTTCCATCCATCACTTCTAAAAGAGTTAAAATATATAAGCTATTTGAGCCAGATATGTCCAAACACTTATTAAATTGTAGCTTCCAGCTGTTTATTGACTTTCTCAGAACTACCTTCACACCTCATCTATTTGCTGCTTTATCAGTTTTCTGAAAAGCAGGAGATAGAGGCTTAAGGTACTGTACCCAGCAGCCAGATAAGCCTTTGCTGTGGTTAATTCCCAGCCATCATCCCCAGTTCAGATTATCAGCAGAATTTAGTGCTTGTGAAAGCTCCACACTGAGCACAGAGGAAATTAAAGTTCACTCCTTACACACCGTGCAGCAATCAGCAGTGCAAAGCTTCTCCACAAAAGTCCCACCAGTATGTTTTGTCTGCAAACCTTTAGGACAAAGCAGCAGTTCTCTGCCCATTCATTCAGAAGTCTGTTTATGGGATGGTCACAGAATGCATTGGGTTGGAAGGGACCTCAGAGACCACCTAGTTCCAACCCCCTCACCAGACCAAGTTGCCCAGAGTCCCGCCTAACCTGGCCTTGAACACCTCCAAGGATGGAGCAGTCACAACTTCCCTGGGCAGCCTGTTCCAGCGCCTCAGCACCCTTAGAGAGAATAACTTGCTCCTAAGAACTAACTTAAATCCCCCCTCTTAGTTTAAAGCCATTACCCCTTGTCCTATCACAATAGCAGAGCAGGAGAATCACCTCCATCACCCTGTTGGCCATGGTTTTTTTTGAAGAAAGAGCAGAACAAACATGCCCTACAAAAGAAAAAC
Source organism: Rhinopomastus cyanomelas (assembly GCA_013400115.1). NCBI lineage: Eukaryota > Metazoa > Chordata > Aves > Bucerotiformes > Rhinopomastidae > Rhinopomastus > Rhinopomastus cyanomelas. Next base: position 437,135 of record VXBP01010662.1, read on the forward strand.
AAAGCCCAAGCACAGGCAGATGTGCCAACATGAATCCAGCCCCACCTTCTCCTCTTGCTCTTTCTCTGGGCCATGAATGACACTGGAAAAACCAGCCTACGCAGCTCCCACAGGAGTCTGTGCCCCTCACCATTCACTCAGACTGCTTCTCCACCAGTGTCCTCACCTGTGCAACTGAAGTACCCAACAGCTTTGAACTAAATGAACTGTGAGGACAAACTAAAACAAGACACCAGTCATCCAAAGCAGTCACAGAATCACAGAACATTAGGGATTGGAAGGGACCTCAAAAGATCATCTAGTCCAACCCCCTGCCACAGCAGGATCTCCTAGACCAAGTTGCACAGGAACACATCCAGGTGGGTTTGAAACATCTCCAGAGACGGAGACTCCACCACCCCCCTGGGCAGCCCCTTCCAGGGCTCTGTCACCCTCACTGGGAAGAAGTTCCTTCTCATATCCTCTGAAGAGCTTGAATATTTCTTAACCAGTACACAGACATCCACTGCAGCGTCAGAGTTAATTCATCTAGTCTGTCTCTTCCCAACCTTGACTGGAGGTTTAATTAATATTAATTAATATTCCTGTGGGACAGACAGCTTAGTTCTTTCCATGTCACTTGTAAAAGTGGTTTCGTTAAAAGCCCCAAACAGAAGACACTCATCCAGTGCTAACGAGGCTGCACACAAGCAGACAAGCCTATTTTGAAACTCAGCAGCATTTACAAGAGCCAAGAGTTCAAGTGTGCCAGTTCTGCAGACAGAGCTGTGGCTTGATGGTCCCAGAGCGCTCCAGTTCCATCAAGCACAAACCAGTCAAACACCAGTTTGAGGCTCTGTGCCTCTACTCTTTGACGGAGCCGCAGCTCCCAAAAATACGCGTTAGATTGCTTCGACAAATGACAGAAGAGAGGAGGAGGATCCATTTCCTCTCATTTGAAAGCACTGCCTCAAGATTTCAAACACTGCCACGACAAGTGATGCTGCACTTTAAAGAAACTACTGGTCCTCCATCTCCTTCAAGGAAAAAGCAGATCAGCTGGAAGAGCTACACAGGCTAATGGCATGAGTCGTCTTAGGCTGCTTGGGGTTGTCTTCTCCTGCTTCACCGAGCTCCATCCTGTTGGGGTTCCTTCTTATGGCTGACTTTACCTGTGGTGGGGTGACTGGACTAAATGATCTTTCAAGGTCCCTTCCAATCCCTAATGCTCCGTGATTCTATGAGCTCTGAAGGTAAAGACAGAAAATTTAAGTTTCATTACACAGCTCAAAGCAGCCAAGATATTTTAGAAGGTATCTGCACCTTTGCCTTTCAATAGATAAAAAGAGATTTCACTTGGTTACCTTCAAAGTTGTTGATGCCCACAAGTCATTTTCTATTCTGAAGGGATCTTGATGACAGTTCCTGTTTTTCCAGGTTGATGGCTGAAGGGGTGCAGGTGGATGACAAACTGGACACGAGCCACCAGTGGGCAATCGCAGCCCAGAAGGCACATGACATTCTGGGCTGCATCAAAGGAGCTGTGGCCAGCAGATCAAGAGACGTGACTCTGACCCTCTGCTCTGCCCTGCTGAGACCTCAGCTGGAGAATTGTGTCCAGTTCTGGAGCCCCCAGCACAAGAAGGATGCAGACAGACTGGAGCATATCCAGAGGAGGATCACTACAATGATCAGGGGAACAGAGAATCTCTCATATGAGGACAGGCTGAGAGAGTTGGGGCTGTTCAGCCTGGAGAAAAGAAGGCTCCAGGGGGACCTTCTACTACTTGATGGAGGGGCCTACATGAAGGCAGGGGAAGGACTTTTCAGGAGGGTTTGTATGGATAGGACAAGGAGCAGTGGGTTCAAGCTGGGAAAAGAGAAATTTAGGCTGAGTATTAGAGAAAAGTTCTTCACTGTGAGGGTGGTTGATGGCTGGAATGGGCTGCCCCAGGAGGTGGTGGGGGCCCCATCCCTGGAGTCATTTGAGGTCAGGCTTGATGAGGCTCTGAGCCACCTCACCTAGGTAGAGTTGTCCCTGTGCAAGGAGGTTGGACTAGATTATTTCCCTTCCAGCCTAGAACATTGTATGATGCTATGATTCTAAGTTTAACGTGATATCTCTCCCATAATCACCATCTTCCTTTGTGTATTTATATCTTATGACTTCACTGTCTTCACAGCTGTTTTCATTGAGCACATGTTCTCTCAGTCACCTTTCCTTTGCTTTCAAAGATGAATTTCAAAAACAGTCTATCAAGTTCCTACAAGTCACACAAGCCAGCCCACCCTGGCACCTTATCCACTCAACCGCTTGACATCGACAACATTTTTTACGAAAGGTTTTGGTGAACCCTAGTGGTAAACCTTAAACAACAACAACAAAGTCAAACCCCAAAAGCAAACAATGTTTTCTGATGCTTTTACTATCAGCAGATAAAAACATTTATAGCCATAACCACCCTTTGCTAAGGGGTTACACGGTGACCTGGCAGAGCTGGGTTGAGGGTTGAACTTGATGACCTTAAAGGTCTCTTCCAACCTAAGCTGTTTCTATTCGCAGAACATGAGGGATTGGAAGGGATCTCAAAAGATCACCCAGTCCCATCCTCCTGCCACAGCAGGATCATCTAGATCTAGTAGCACAGGAACATGTCCAGGAGGGTTAGATGCTTAGATCACTTTCATTTTTTAGCTGAGGAACTCGAGATGCAGCACCCATGTTGCTCTTAATGTTATACACACATGTGGACTTGATCGTCTTGGAGATCTTTTGCAGCCTGAATCACTCTGTGATTCTGTGATTCCACCAATAAATGAATTTAGAGTCCCTGATGAGTGAACTCCTCTCCAGGTTCCCTTCTCTCTTTTTGCAGTATACCATACACTTGACATTTTGTCCCTAAAAATAAAAGCTAATATTGAACACCTCCCTGAGGACAAAAGGCTGAGGGAGGTGGGTCTCTCAAGCTTGGAAAAAAGGAGACTGAGGAGTTCATAAATATGTGAAAGGTGGGTGCCAGGACGATGGAGACGGATCCTGCTCAGGGGCACCCAGTGACAGGACAAGGGGCAATGGGTGTGAGCTGGAACACAGGAGGTTCCTCATCAGTATGACAAGGAACTTCTTGACAGTGAGGGTGACAGAGCCCTGGAAGGGGCTGCCCAGTGGGATTGTGGAGTCTCCTTCTCTGGAGATGTTTCAAACCCACCTGGCCGTGTTCCTGTGTGACTGCATCTAGGGGATCCTGCTGTGTCAGGGGGACTGGACTGGATGATCTTTTGAGGTCCCTTCCAATCCCTACTGTTCTGTGATTCTATGATTCTGTGAAGGTAGAGTCTTACCAGGGGTAATAAAAGAGACAACTCACTTCTTTCATTTCCTAACACACAGCATTTTTTTTTTTAGAGTCCTATCAGCCCTTCATTAATTAAGTCGTTTAATCTGTTGGGAGTGAACACAAGTGAGATCATCGGCCAAGGCAGAAACCATCCCAAAAAGATGGAGCAGGGTTTAAAACTGTACAGAACACAATTAGATTAAAGCCCACGTTTAGCTACTATTACCTGAAAACCACAAGTTGTCTCGGAGATGATGTTAACACCTTGTTCCTCACTGCTTGTCTGGCATTTGAAATGAATATTGAAGATACCTGGGAGCTGCTGTACGAGGACTGATTAATGAACCAGCTCACAAACGCCAAGCACAGGCTGGTATTTGCTCCAGACTATCTCTCTCTTGCCCACTCCCCCCCACATCTGACACTGCATCAGGTTATAATGCATCTTGGCATGGAAGCCACGACTGCAGAGGCTGCGTAACACAGCACCAGTCAAGGGGGTGTCGCTTCTGGCAACAGAGAGAGGTTCTTGAATCTCAAAACAAGTATTTGCCTTTCTGCCCCTAACAGACAGGGCCACTGGAACTGGCTGCCCAGGGTGGTGGCTGAGTTTTTAAAGCAGACTTAAAACACCACTGTGGAAGAGAATAAAAACCTACGTTTGGGGAAGCCTAATGAAAACCACTGGACAGTGCTAAGGCTTGAAAGGAAAAGGCAAAATGGGAAGTTTTGCTCAAGTAAACATTTACTTCCTGACGTAGAATCTATGGGCTGTGGGATGTTTTCAACATGTTTTGCACAACTGCTTTCCCTTGATTTTACCACAGAGCTGGACAACCCAGGGAACACTGATTTCCCAGTGAGGGCAACCAGAGCTCACGAGGCATCTGACCAGATCCTGGATGGCTCTGGGTAAGATGTAAATACAGTGCTGGACAGAGCTGAGCTACCATGAAACCAACGACTTCACACACATGGAAAGCCGAGCCGCTCCACCGCAGAGCTCAGCGGCACCTCGGTCACCACACAAGACCTGGACTTCTTTAAGGTGGTTCCTTTGATACAGCACAAACACGTCCTTCAAGCTGGATTGCACATCATGAAGCAACATGTGGAGGCAGAAACACAAGAGCTTCTCCTGTGGCTGAACTGCAACAAAGGATTGAGGTTGGCAGGGACCTTCTAGAGGTCATCGCTCAAGTAGGGTCATCTGGAGTGAACTGCCCAGGACTGTGTCCAGCCTGAGCATTTTCCAGGAATGGAGGCTCCATCATCTCCCTGGGCACTTGCTCAGTCACCTTCACAGTGAGAAAGTGTTTCTTGATGTGTGGAGGGAACAGAATACATTTCAGTAAGATTCTTCTTCAAGACTTCTGTTCTCCAGGCAAGGACACCATGGCAGAACATTAGGGATTGGAAGGGATCTTGAAAGATCATCCAGTCCAGTACCCCTGACACAGCAGGATCACCTAGATCTAGCCCCACAGGAACATTTCAGGGTGGGTTTTAAACATCTCCGGAGAAAGAGACTTTATAACCTCCCTGCGCAGCCCTTTCCAGGGCTCTGTCGCCCTCACCGGGAAGACGTTCCTTCTCATATTGATGTGGAACCTCCTCTGTTCCAGCTCACACTTATAAACAGTCCTCACAGGAGATGCTCCAATCCCTTAACCATCTTCATGGTTCTTCACTGACTCCTCACAGAATGTGGAACCCAAAACTGGAAACAAGACGCCAGGACTGGCCTCACCAGTGCTGGATTGAGGGAAAGGATCACCTCCCTCAGCCTGCTGACACCACACTGCCCAGTTAGCCTTCTTTGCACAGGAAGGGTCCTGTAGGTCCTCCACACAGCCATTCTGCCAGCATTAAACCCACTGTCCACATATCCAGTGCAAACTTCATCAGATTCTCTGTGAGGCCTGCTGAAGGCTTTACTTAAGTCCAGGTAGATGCTATCAACTGCTCTCCCCATGTCTACCAAGCCATTTAACAGTAGATGGTTATCAGGTTGCTCAAGCATGACTCTTCCCTTGGTGAAGCCATGCAGTCTACTCTCTGTGTCCTTCATGTGGTTTCCCTTCAGTGATTTCCAAAATCAGATGCTCCACCACCTTCCTGCAGATCAAGGGGAAACTGATCAACCTGCAGTCTACCGGGGCCTCCATCTTGCCCAACTTTATAGGCTGGAGCATCTCCAGGTTGTCTGAGTACTCCCTAGCCCTAATCCTTTCCACCAGAGGCAAATCCTCCTTCCTAGCAACGACAACCACTTCAGAACCTCACGCTTGGCAACCTCAGCAGGCTCAGCAAGCCGGGCAGTAGTGCAGGCAGGTACCTTGCAGCAGAGATGTGGGACAACTCTTTGCCAGACTGAGACTGACTGAAGTTGTTAGAGACATCCCCATTCTCCATGAACACCATGTGGCACAAAGTGATGAACACAGCTCAAACAACAAGATTACAAACAAAGCAGAGAAGGATGGGGACACAAGGATGTAGGCTGCTACCTCCAGAACATCCATGTGCAACTACAGAATCACAGAACATTAGGGATGCCGTCGGCCTTCTTGACCACAAGAGCACATTGCTTGCTCACAGTCATCCTGCTGTCCACCAGGACCCCCAAGAAGTAACCAAGAGCAAAACACTTCAGTTGCAGAGACTCACTGACCACAGATGCAGTTGTCCTAACTTAAGCTGCACCTTAAAACCCACTTAGGAAGCCATCCAGTTTGAAATGAAGTCCATTACCTGTGCACAGAGGGCTCTAAGGGTGCCTGGATAGAGCAATACTTAAATAAAGCTTTTAATTACATTCCTCTGATGTAAAACAGCCCTTAAAAGATGTAGCCCTGATTAAAAGATAGTTACCATCATCTACCTGTAAGGCAAACTGGAGCAGCTACTTAGTCTCAAGGAGCAGATGCTAAACACCACAGCAAAGAGTAATGTCAGTCACAGGATGCTGACTCACACAGATAATTTATACTGAGACAGCCTACAAGGACATTGGTACCTTCTTCCCACAGTCTGGATGTCCAAGTTGCTGGTAAAACAGACCCTGGAGAGCTCAAGATCTAATAAAACCAAAACAGGCTCCAAGTACTACTGGAGATGACCCTGCACCCAAGCCACCAGCCAAGCCAGGCGCTCAGAAATAGTACTGAGGTGTTTGTAAAGCTCCCTAAGCCACGTGCAGCAAGCAAGTGGAGAGGACCATTTGTACCTACTCCACCCTAGAAGACAGCTGAGCTGTAACACTACACAATCCATGTTTGGTCTGTGTGCTGAAGAGGAAGTCATGGAGGTGATTGTCTAAAAAGCCCTGCTCAGCTTCTGTTCCAGCAGATCACAGAATCACAGAACATTAGGGATTGGAAGGGACCTTGAAAGATCATCTGGCCCAATCCCACCACCAATTTTACACAGTGCAAGAGTATCAGAGAGCCTTCTCCAGTTCCTAAACTGTGAGACAATTTTTCATCCCTAGGATTTAATTTTCCCTTGAATTGCTTTAATTCACACCAGAAAAGTTTCTGATAAAAACTGGAACCAAGTTCTTATCCCTCATCTTCTGTTAACATTTAGCACCAGAGGGAGTGAGATGTCTCCCTGCCCATGACATGGGAGGTCTAGGTGATAGATCTGAGGTCCCTTCCAAGTTAAACCTTTCTGTGAGAACACCAAGATGACAGAGTACCTCAGGAGGCAGCCTCCCTCCTCCTGTGTTCTTGTGAATCCCGTTGGTTTGGGTATGGATCTTCAGCCACACTCACAGAATGGGAAAATCAAGCAGCTTGGCCACAGTTATTAACAAGCAGTCAGTTGAGGAAATCCATGAAATTAGAAAATCACAGAACATTAGGGATTGGAACGGACCTTGAAGGATTGTCCAGTCCTATCCCCCTGCCAGAGCAGGGTCACCTAGTCCAAGTCAGGCAGGAACAGGGCCAGGCAGGTTTAAAACTGTTCAAGCTGGAAAAGACCTTCAAGCTCATCAAGTCCAACCATTAACCCAACCTTCCCAAGGCCTCTGCCAAACCCCAGAACTCCACAACCTTGAAACGCACCCAGGGATGGATGGAATTGGGAAAGACACTGGTGATCCTGGGTCAGCTTGCTCACTCGCTGTTCCTCTTCTTTTCAGCACAACCAAGACAACAAAACATCTTTAAAGACCCCTTTTGAATAACTTCTGTTAGAACTGCTGCCTTCACGTGACCAGAAACGCTGCTGCCGCTCCGCTGGAGGAAGTTATCGATCCGCACACGAGTAATTCTTCGCTCTCAGTGGTTACACTGCAGAACTTATCCCCAAAGCATCTTTCCTGCAGGCGTGAAACCCAAGCCTGGAATCATCAACAATGACTTTCAGACACAAAAGTCATAGAGCATTTCTTGGGGAAAAAATGCATATTTATTTGTTTTGTAGTGACTTTCAAAAGCCATTTTTCCCCTCGAGGAGCACCAACAGACTACAGAAGATCCTATTCCTGCATAATCAGGGATTTGAATTTCTGATGTTCGCACGATGTTGACACCAACCGATGCAATGAACAAGTTAGTCTTTTTGTCTAAATAAGGACAATCCATTTATACTTCAGCCTGTAAATAAAACTCCACAAGTTTCTTTCTTTGAACCTAATCTGATCAACGCTAAGGAGGCTTTCAAAGACAAAACATGCAAACCGCAGGCAAAACTGAGCCTCCACAAACACAGCTCCTCGTCCTGCCTCACTCACTGCGTCAGGCTGAAGAAACACGAAGCCAGCGCGAGCAGCGGTAAATCGCTGGGAAAAAGCAGCAGTTCCACTCATTACACAAGTTCCTCGGTTCTGTCCTGGCAGGCAGGCACAAGTCACAGTTAATTAACAGACCTGTTAGTGGCCTCAAAGTTAGGCAGACAACTGACTTGGATTTAAAGAAACCTACCAGGTAAAATGAGGAGGCTGAAGGAAGACCTTACTGCTGTCTGCAACTACCTGAAAGGAGGGTGTAGAAAGAAGGGGGTCTTTTCTCTCAAGGAACATGTGATAGGACAAGAGGAAATGGCCTCAAGTTGCACCAGGGGAAGTTTAGGTTGGACATTAGGGAAAACTTCTCAACGGAAAGGATCCTCAAGCTTTGGTTCAGGCTGCCCTGGGACAGGGTTGTATTGCCTTCCCTGGATGTGTTTTAACAGTGTGGAAATCTAGAGCTGAAGGACAGAGCTTAGCAGTGGCCCTGGGACAGTTTGGGTTAATGGTTGGACTCGATGAGCTTGAAGGTCTTTTCCCACCTAAGCAATTCCATCAATCTGTAACTCCACACACACTGCCCAGAGCCTGTCTGTAGCAGGCAGTCTTCCTGGCCACTTTTTCCTCGCAGCCATCAGATCTATTAGGTGGTAGTACGTGGGGTTTGTACACACACCTTACACCACAATGTAGTTTTCTGGGGAAAAGAAACACTTTGAGGAGTGAAGGATTTGGATTGCAGCAGATCTGGAACTTAGGGACATGGTTTAGCAGTGGCCTTGGGACAGGTGGGTTAATGGTTGGACTCTGTGATCCTAAATGATGCTATGAAAAGACAGACTAGCAGAGTGCCTATTTTAACCCATAAATACTCAGGGGGAACTAGGGGTATCATATTGTCTAAGAGCACAAATCACAAACCCATCTTATCTTTGCCCAGCACAAATCAGAATCACACAACATCAGGGATTGGAAGGGACCTGGAAAGATCATCCAGTCCAATCCCCCTGCCCAGGCAGGGCCATCCAAACCAAGTTGCACAGGAACACGTCAGGATTACCAGAATCACACAGTTAGCAGACACTCACTGAAAGCAATTCCAGTCCAAGAAGATAACCAGTTACATAGAGACAGCTGGATTCTATTGACACATGGAGGTGGAATGTTTATACACGTGCTGTGAAACTCCAGAGAACCTCACGCTGAAATTTGTTAGCGGCTACTGACAGTCAGGCTTCAAGTACAATTATCTTCCCCCTAGTCTTTGAGAAAGTGTAGGATTTTATCAAATTCTCACGGATCTGAGTGATCTCGAGTCAAGCCTGCAGATCTGAAAGAACAATGAATATTGATTACGCTTCCAAAAGGAAGCCAGAATTAATATAGTGGGAAATATTCCGAACACAAACGGCAATTTACTGTCAGGAACACAACAAATCGACAGCTCGTGCTATCAGTCATGAAAGCAGCCACAAAGTGCTTCTGCAGCAAATGAATAAAAGAACTGGGGGGGGGGAAAACCTCCAACAAGAAAAAAAACCTCCAACAAGAAAAAAAACCTCCAACAAGAAAAAAAACC
>VXBP01010662.1:446917-521943 GCA_013400115.1 Rhinopomastus cyanomelas
CAACCCAAAAAACCAACTAAAAAAAACCTAACAAAAAACCCCCTCCAATTACAAAAACCTCAACAAAAAAATAAAACCCAACCAAAAAAACCCCTTCCAACAAGAAAAAGACCCCAACAAAAAGAACCCCAACAAAACAACCCACAGCAAACAATGTGTTCCCTCCACCCCTTCTCCTGCATCTGCTGTGAAGAATAAGAGAACAAGCCTCAAGTTTCAGCCCTTTGTAGGGTACAAAGGGCGCTGGGGCTGGAACGGCGCCACGGCACACGAGTGTGTAACTGAAAGGCCCCATTGAGGGCGACGCTTCGCCCTCGTGTTCCCCTTTTGCACCCCGTGTCCGTCACCAGACGCTAAGTGGCCCCACATTTAACGTATTTATTTCTGTTCGAGTGCCTTCCACCCGGGAGCAGGTCAGGCGTGAAAAGAGTTAACGCCGCGCGCTCTGTGTAAAGCTCCTTGCAAATCGCATGCAAATCTCTTAACCAGGAGGCTGGAGCGGAGCTAATCAGCACATGAATGCTTCCCTATGCAAAAGCCATGCAAATACCTGGGAAGAGATTGGGACCTGGCAATAGTCAATATTCAAAATCATGCAAATGACCGCGGGGGGTTGAACCTGGGAAGGGAGCCTGTCACGTCACCTCTCGCCGTGCTTGGTGCTGTAACATCTGCCCTCCTGACAATGGGGAATGCTAAGGGAGTCAAGCGATTAGGCAAATGCTGGGGGGGGGGGACAAAATCGATGGTTTGAGAAACATCAAACGGCAATAAAGGAGGTGGTGTTTGCGTAGGAACGTGAGTTTGCATGGGCTGGGTCAGATTGAAACATGCCACAGAGAGCTTCCCTCCAGGAGAATGCACCGGGGTGAAGGGAAGGTCTGCTAACACTGTCTTCACCCAGCTCATAGAATCGTTCCAGTTGGAAAAGACCCTTGGAATCAACCACCAGCCCTGCTCTACAAGGTCACCCCTAAACCGCATCCCCCAACACTACAACTAAGTGACTCTTCAACACATCCAGGGATAAAGACTCAGCCACCACCCTGAGCAGCCCATTCCAGTGGTCTTGGGACAGTTCAGTTAATGGTTGGACTCTATGATCTTGAAAGTCTTTTGCAACTGAAAGAATTCTATGATTCTGCTGTGTCAGGGGGACTGGACTAGATGATCTTTTGAGGTCCCTTCCAATCCCCAATGTTCTGTGATTTTGTGATTCTGTCTCCACCAGCTATTCCCATTGCAGGACAAGATCTACAATCTCCACCAGCCACTGTCACACCACCTATCGAGGTGTCATCATCGTTCGCACAAAACTCATCTAGGAATGGGGATTCAACCACCACCATGGGCAGTCCAGTCCACTGCCTGATCACTCTCTTAGAGAAGAGCTTCTTCCTGATGTCTAATCTAAACCTTCCCAATTGAAGCTTCAAGCCCTTCCCTCTGCCTCTGCCACAAATGACCTGTGAGAAGAGCCCAGCACCAGCATCTCTGCAGGGTCCTTCAGATAGATGTAGAGAGTGATGAGGTCTCCCCTCAGCCTCCTCTTCCTCAAACTCAACAGCCCCAGCTCTCTCAATGTCTCCTCATCAGATTGATTCTCCAGGCCCCTCCCCAGCTTTGTTGCCCTCCTCTGCACTTGCTGCAGCACCTCAATGTCTCCTTTGCACTGAGGTGCCCAAAACTGGACCCAGTACTCAAAGTGCAGCATCATCAGTGCTCAGTACAGGGGGACAATCACCTCCCTACTCCTGCTGGACACACAGTTTCTAATCCCAGGCCAGGATGCCACTGGCCTTCTTGGCCACCTGGGCACACTGTTGGCCCACATTCAGCTGCCTGTCTGTCAGTGCCAAACTCAGAGCGTTAAAGCACAGATCAAGTGTGTTTGGAACAAAGTAAGAACAACCTCGCTGGGCTTCCTAATGAGGTGACCCTCAGCAGTAGGTGCACAGACCAGCAGCAGCCTGTGCATCTAGCATCCTGGCCATAAATTGGATGTGTTCGTTCCTGCTTGGCAAGAGCATGTGTCAGCAGGCTGCAGGTCATCAAAGATGAGATACAGTTCAGAGCTGCAGCCTTTTAATGGAGCACTTAAGCACAACCCAGCGAAGGCCGCTGCCGAAGGCAGAAGAGCCTTTGAGCTGCCGGTTACAGGACAGTTCAGTATCAGATTTTATGGCCAACTTCACAGTCCAATGCCCTTTCTCAGAGGCTGCTATGAGCCTCAGCACTGAAACTTCACTGCTCCAGCTGATAGTAGCTTCCACCAGTGACGAAAAGTAGGTCATAGTTTTAAAAACAGCGATACGCTCGCAGCCCTACATTATTTATAACCGCAGCGCCGGCACAGCACGTCTTGGCAGAGCCACCGTCGCTAATGACAGCGATCTCGTGTCGTGGAAGGAGCCGATGTGCAGTGAATTTGAAATGTGTGCGAAGGCCCTCAACAGAAGACGCATGACTTGGGGATTAATCGGTGAAACCTGGCCTGAGTGACTCATTTCGAAACCGTGTGGAGTCTTTAGGTTTATCATCACGTTGTGGATGTCAAGGTTTGTTCGGTTTGGTTCCTTCTAGTAGTTGTTGAACAGACACGCTCCAGCTTTCTGAGTCTTTTTTTAAAGACACCAGGTGGCAACTGGGTTACTCCTCTGAAGGAGGAGATGAGCTGAGAGAGCTGGCGCTGGTTAGTCTGGAGACAAGAACACTGAGAGAAGACCTTATTGCTGTCTGCAACTACCTGAAAGGAGGGTGTACAGACGTGGGAGCTGGTCTCTTCTCACAAGGAAGAAGTGACAGGATGAGCAAATGGCCTCAAGTGGCACCAGCGGAAGTTCAGGTTGGACTTGATGCAAAAAGTCTTCATGGAAGGGGTCCTCAGGCTGCCTTAGAACAAACTGCCCAGAGAGGCGGTTGAATCACCACCCCTGGATGTGTTTTAAAGTTGTGGAGATCTGGAGCTGAAAGACAGGGTTTAGTGGTGGCCTTGGAAAAGGTGGATTAATGGTTGGACTTTATGATCTTGAAAGTCTTTTGCATCTCAGTTTGATGATTTTATCTCCACCTGCTAGTCCCACTGCAGTGTAAGATCTACATCTCCATCAGCTACTGCCACACCACCTATTGAGGAGGCAATATCATCCTCACTGGTGTAGACCCCTGATGCCTTAGGGAAACCTAATGCAGCCCCCGAGGGCTTTCCTCTGAAAAACACAAGCACACATTTCACATTAAAACCAACTGCAGCCAACGAAGCTGCCAAAATCCACCGTGTATCTCACAAGTCATAACCCAGCCACAAGAGCTGCCATCCCGTAGCCAAGTAGAGCAGGTGATGCTGCAAGACGACCGTTATGCTCCTGCTTACAGGACAGATGACTCACTAAGTCCACTAACAGATTTCTCTTCGCTTCAGCTCCTTTTACTTCACAAGAAGGTCTCAGTCGAGCCTCAAAGGAGCCTTTCTCACTGTTGTGTAAATCTGTCCAAGACCTTGCAACTGCAACAACTCAGTCTACCGATGGATAACCAAGAGACCGAAATCTCTGAGCACAAGCAGATATTTTTATCCGCCAAACGAGCTGCATTTGTGGAAGACTAAGGTAGAGAGAATAGTTTCCATTATGGCAGCATGAATAGAAGCCTTTTTCTTTGGGCTGGTAACTTGCCAAGTGGAAAGTATAACCCCCATCTCTTATTAAGGGCTTGGAATAAATCCAACATCTGTTGTAACTTAATGTCACAAGGCGATCTCAAACCTGCACTCAAAACTTCTCCAACTTGGGCAACACCCTCTCCTTATGATAAATGATTGACTGGAGGTGCCATCTCACCTTCAACGCTCTTCACAAAGAGAAGCTCAGAGGCAATGGAGCTGTACGTCAGCGGGCTGCAGGACCCCTTCTCTAGCTCACGAGACATCATGGGTCAAGATGGTGTTGGAAAGGTGTTTACTGCACACACGGGCACGTTGCTGCAGCTCAGCTTCTCACCTCACTCAGTGAAGGAGAGTAACTCCAGCAGACCTCAGAGTACCAGAACCACCTCAATACCAAGGAGAAGCCATTCAAATTAACTACCTCTAATTCAGCGCTAGCGAACTGTTCCCTCGTGCTCCCCTCTTTTCCCTTAACAAGAAATCGCTCTACTTGAGTTTCAAGTTGCTTCATCCTCAGGTTCTGTGTTAACGTTTCAAACCCATTAACACCGACGCGCAACAGAGATTCTTCCATTTGAAATAACTACAGCAACTGCAACACCAACATTTCATAAAGCACCACTTCACAAAAGGTTTTCACATCCTTACAGTGATCAAAACTACACTTCTAATGGATTCTTATCACCAGTATTAAAAGTTGGCAAATTTCTCTGCAAAAGGCAGCAGAAATATTTCAAGTGACTACTTAATGTTGAAGAAAAAAATTTCTAAATAATTCCTAATTGGAATGAACTTACTTACAGAATCACAGAATGACTGAGGCTGGGAAAAGACCTCTGAGCTCACCCAGCCCAGCACAGGAGCTAACATCGCCACAGTGGCCACACCAGGGCAGGCTGGCCCTCAACACCTCCAGGGATGGGGACTCCACCACTGCCCTGGGCAGTCCAGTCCAGGCTCTGATCACCCTTTCCCTGAGGAAGGGCTTCTTAACATCTAACCTAACCCTCCCCTGGTGCAGCTTCAGGCCCTGCGCTATCATCCTGTGACTAGTTGCCCGGGAAAAGTGCCTGACCCCCATCTGACTACAACATCCCACCAGAGAGTTGTAGAGAGGGAGAAGATCCATGTGTGTGTCGTGTGTCCATCCCCCCCCACCCCGAGTCTCCTCTTCTCCAGGCTAAACACCCCCAGATCCCTCAGCCTCTCCTCAGCAGACGTTCCCTCCAGTCCCTTCCCCAGCCTCGTTGCTCCTCTGGAATTGCTCCAGCCCCTCCATCCCTTTCTCAAAGGGATGGACCTAGCACTGCCCCCAGTACTTGAGGGGAGGCCTCCCCAGTGCCCAGTCCAGGGGGAGAATTACATCCCCAGGCCTGCTGGCCACACTATTCCTGATCCAAGCCAGGATGCCACTGGCCTTTTGTGCCACCTGGGCACCCTGCTGGCTCCTGTTCAGCCGGTTGTCAACCAGTACTGCCAGGTCCCTCTCTGCCAGGCTGCTCTGCCAGAGAGGAACACTTAAGTCAGGAAAAAACCACGTTAAAAATGAAATCAGTTTTTCTTGAAATAATTTCAGTTTTGAACAGCAGCCTCCGACAAAAGCCCATGAATTAACACAGCAGCCACCAAACATGTCACCACTTCAACACTCGCAAACACTGAATGTTATCTTTAGGATAACTCTGCTGCTCTGGAGCACCTCTGACTATCAGCCTGGTTTGAGAAGTAGACAGCGAGGACTCAAGGTTCAGCAGCTCTGCAAAGCTACTCGACTCCTATCTTACCCTCGTGGAGAAGCACAACATAAAACCATCTAAAACCTGCCTGGCCATGTTCCTGTGTGACTGGATCCAGGGGATCCTGCTGTGGCAGGGGGATTGGGCTGATTTTTGAGGTCCCTTCCAATCCCTAATGATTCTGTGATTTTCATGCAAGAACACCCAGTGGTTTGTATTTACAGTTACTGCTGTTTGCTAAAACCAAGGGGTTTGTTGAAACAGACATTTCTTTGTTCTCCAGCACTGAAAGCTGTGGAAAAAAAAAGAATCACAAGAATATTCTCTGAACAACAGATAGTCTTTAAAACTTCTTCCACAGGCTGTTTGGACAGTTCAGCAGATACAAAACAAATGGCAGTGCAATAAATTCTTGTTACTTAGCACTTTCTTTATCACTGATGTGCTGGTGACTGCCAGACTCTGGCAGAGGGACACAAGGGCTTTTTAGAAGAAGGCGTCAGAAATGTAAGAGCAAGTGAGTTACAAAAGAAGCTGCTCCCAGCCCCACAGGTAGTGTTTGAATTTAAGAGGTGGGGAAATCCTTGGTTATTTAGGAACATTGGATTTAGTCCTGAAGCTTTCCTGGAGATACTTACAGCAATGAATTCCAGGAGCCAAGTTTAATACAACAGCATCGTTCAGCCACCCACCACAAGGGCAGCAACACACCTATTGAGCAGGTCACGCTCCTCAGAAGGTTTCTGCCACTGTTAAGAGGTGAAACCCTGACTGTGGAGCATTTTCTGACTGACCACTCTCCACAGAACACTTCATTTCCAGAGCTCTCAACTAGCTCTGACTGTCCAGTCACCCAGAGAACACTTCTCACCTCATTTTAATAACAGAGACCTCTTTAAAGGGAAAAGAAAGTCCAGTTTAGTGGACTGCTCCGGTGCTCTTCCTTGCTGGTCACACCCCACACAGCAGAGAGCTCTGGCAGGAACAGAGCAGCGCTCTCAGCCAAGGCAGCAGGTCAGGCAGATGGTCCTGATGGCCACCTCTGGACCAGCTCCACATATACCCCCGAGTTCTACAAACACTTGCGGCAAAAGCTTTACACGAGTGGCACCACTGACCTGCTTCTGCACACCAGAAGCAATGGAATACAGATGAAAAGTGTGATGTCCCCCCCGGGGCAGGCTGCACCCTCCAAGAAGGTCAATGCAAACACCATGGATTTAACACCTCACGTTACAGATGTCAAATTAGAAGATCACAGAATCCTTTAGGATGGAAAAGACTTTTAAGATCACTCACTGAGTCCAACCATTATCTCAATTGTCTCAAGGCCTCCGCTAAACCCTGTCCACAAGTTCCAGATGCCCACAACTGATCAGGGATGATGATTCAGCCTGGGCAGCCTGTTCCAAGGCCTGAGGACCCTTTCACAGCAGATAACTATCCCACAAAAGAGCCCACACCAAGGCAGGCCACGGGCTCTTGGACAGCAGCTGACTGTGCGCACAGTGCAACGGGGCCAACCAGTTAATGATGACTTTGTATTTGATGCCTGTACTATGAAGAGAAGACACATTTTCCTGTTATCCCTGTTTACTAATCTAGAAGAGCATAAATCAAGTAAAACTCTCTAGTGCTTTCCTAGGAGAAATCTTACAGATTTAATAACAGATTAACACCACCCCAAAAAACAATAGTGAATAAATCAAATGCAACTGGATGATCTCTCGAGGTCCCTTCCATTCCCTAAATGTTCCCTGATCTACTTAAAAACTCAATCAATAGTGGAAATTTCTTTCTCAAGGTACACAAAGTGAATGGTATTAGAACTCAAACAGTTCCATACAGCAACACAAAGCTGCTTTGTGCCAACCTCTGAGCATCTCTCAGTCAAGTCTGTAATAGAAGTAATTAGCAGTGAAAGTTTCTGAGAATATTCACTCTACAGCAATGAAAACCTCTGTCCTTCTATTGACAGAAATTAATACCTAGCCATGGAGAAGCCCAGAGATCACAGAACACTAGGGATTGGAACGGACCTCGAAAGATCATCTAGTTCAACCCCCCTGCCACAGCAGGGTCATCTAGACCAAGTCACACAGGAACACGGCCAGGTGGGTTTTAAACATCTTCAGAGAACGAGACTCCACAACTTCCCTGGGCAGCCCCTGCCAGGGCTCTGTCACCCTCATCGGGAAGAAGTTCCTTCTCATCGTGATGTGGAACCTCCTGTGTGCACATCTCCAAATAACCCAACAGATACCTGCTTCAAAATTCAGGGAACAGGCAGGATATTTTCAGTCGTGAATAACCTGGGTAGCTTGACACGACTGAAAAACCAGAGAGATGTTTATTTCATGGATCGGCAGGGCATTAGCAAACCAGATTTTCAATAGTCTATTAAAATTTATTTGATTAAACCTGAGGAATCTGTGCTCAAAATTCACCCAGAGTAAACAGCAAATGCTCTCAGAACTGGGAACAACGAGAATGAAAATTTCATACCAACCCTCAGCTGATTCATTATTTAACTATTCAAAACACAAAGTTCAGACACGACACGTTAAAACCAACTCTCCAAAATAATAAGCTCCCTCCTCTCAGTGCTGCTTTGTTATTTGAGTAACGGTAGTTTTCAAATAAAGAAGTTCATTTATTATACATTTATGAAAAATGCACTTAATCCTTCGCGCGGCTTCGCTCGAGACAGACTTCCCGCGAAGCTGCCTAAGGCATGAACTGGAAAGGAGCAAATGCTGGGGCATAAGCTAAGGTTTGGTGCATAATTGATCAAAATTGTTCAATTTCAGAAGTCACTTGTCATATATTATAGATAAATATACAAGTAAAAGCTCTAAATTCAAGTCTTCCCTCTCAAACAGCGCTCAGATCCCACAAAAAGTGACAGTTCCTGCAAGATCACAGAACATTAGGGATGTGAGTGGACCTCGGAAGGTCACCCAGTTCAATCCCCCTGCCACAGCAGGATCCCCTAGATCCAGTCACACAGGAACATGGCCAGAGGTTTTCAACATCTCCAGAGAAGGAGACTCCACAACCCCCCGGGCAGCCCCTTCCAGGGCTCTGGCATCCTCGCTGTGAAGAAGTTCTGTCTCATATTGATGTGGAAGCTCCAACAGGTCCCTGCAATCTACAGCTTCACAATGGGAAGAAATCCCCTGCCTGCATCACTGAAGTAGCTTTCCCTGCCCTTTATTTAACACTCAGGGAGACAAACCAAGGGAGGCCACCTTTACCTAGACCTGTCACCACTTCTGCTGAGCTTGGGAGAGTCCAAGTCAACATGCAAACACTCGTGGAGCTCTCTGTGCAATGGCTTGAGGAGCTCAGCTGAGAGGCTGGAGTGGCTACCGAGTGTGAGACTGGAGGTATCTGATGGTCTAACCACGGAGTGGTGACATTCGAAGGCTGGTAGCAAAGCGAGCACGTAGGAGGCACCAGTCTTTCGCGCTGTGTCATGCATCACACCGCTCTGTCTGGTCCTGCTGCTAATGCTTCTGTGCCACTTTCTCATCTCAAGTTACACAAGCGACTTGCAGAAGCCACTTGCCTGTCATCTGTCTTTAAAACAAGGTGCTGAATAATCTAGTCGAAAGGGCTAGAAGGGAATTCACACAGACACTAAGTGACTTCTCCCCCGCTGATGATGGGTTGTCAAGTGCTCAAAGCACTTTCAAATCATTCCGCAAGCACTTTTCCGAATTCAATTACCAGCGTGGCATATGGCACGAAGGGAAGGATCCAGACCACAATGCTGTCACTGCTGTTAAAGCCCTGTATCATTCAAAACGGGAACAAACTCATTATGCCACAGTTTTTACGAGCCGGTACATTCTGCAACAGGAGCTACTGAAGCCACGGCTTTGGGCATCGTGCTGATGCCACAGCTGAAGCCAAAGTCTCATGCACCAACAGCAGGCACCAGACTCACACTCCTGATCCTGTAGAAGCAAGAAATTACTCTTAATTTCTTGTTTTCCTGCAGGTGAAACAGAATTTCTCAATTTGCTCTCCATTTATCAAAGTTTGCTAAATTCCACTGTAGGGAAGTGTCTGCTGCAGTAGAACGGAAAAAAGGATGAATCATGCTCTTTACACTAATATTAGAGACACACAAAAGCCAACCAAGATTCAAAGAATGGTTTGGGTGGGCAAAGACCTTCAAAGCCCTTGTAGTCCAACCCCCTGCAGTGAGCAGGGACACCTGCAACATCATCAAATCGCCCAGCGCCCCATCCAACCTGACCTCGATGGTTTCCACGGATGGGGCATCTACCATCACTCTGGGAAACCTGTTCCAGCACCTCATCACACACCCAGAGACAAATTTCTTCCCAATATCTGATGTAAATCTCCCCTTTTTCAGCTTGAAACCATCCACCTTGCCCTATCCTAGAGTCCCTCATAAAAAGTCCCTCTCTAGCTTCCCTCAAGGTTCTCCTTCGATCCATACACCTCACCTCCAGGCAGGTCAGGCACAGATGGGTGGTCTTTCCTCATGACTCATCCTTGAGCCCACTTACACTGTGAGAACACACCAGGTATACAGCAGGCTGACAGGTACTACTGACTGCTCTGGGCAGTCCAGTCCAGGCTCTGATCACTGTCTCCCTGAGGAAGGGCTTCCTAACATTCCTGACATCCAACCTAAGCCTCCCCTGGCAGCTTCAGGCCCTGCCCTCTCATCCTGGTGCTGGTTGCCTGGGAGAAGAGCCTGACCCCCAGCTGACTACAACCTCCCTTCAGGGAGTTGGAGAGAGGGAGAAGGTCTCCCCGTGAGTCTCCTCTTCTCCAGGATAAACACCCCCAGCTCCCTCAGCCTCTCCTCATCAGACTTTCCCTTCCCCAGCCTTGTTGCTCCTCTGGCCCTGCTCCAGCCCCTCAATCTCTTCCTTGAAGTGAGGGGCCCAGAGCTGCCCCCCAGCACTGGAGGGGAGGTGTCAAGTATTTATTTACTGTATTTACCTAGAACCTGCTGTAAACAATGAGACATTAGGTGAGGATTAAGCTACAGCAAGAGAAAGCGTTAAGAAACACAGGGGTTAGGTGACACCGGCACAACCTGTAAAATAACTCCATGGTTAATTCAGCTTGCAAATGCTTTATCACTCCATCTAATTGTGCAAGAATTATTAAAACATCGTTAATTAAATCACCAATTTATTCGTATTTACATGCAGTTAAGCAGATTATCAATAAATTAAAGCACTTGTATTTTTAATATCCTAAGGAGAGCGGGTTATTTGCAGCACACCAGATGTTTGCCAGCAGGGATGAAAAAGTGCCATGTCAGCATTTTAAGCAAACATGTAGAAATACAGCTACATAATTACAGTGTCACAGAACATTAGGGATTGGAAGGGACCTCGACAGATCAGCCAGTCCAATTCCCACAGCAGGATCACCCAGACCAAGTCGCACAGGAACATGGCCAGGTGGGTTTTAAACATCTCCAGAGAAGGAGACTCCACAACCCCCCTGGGCAGCCCCTGCCAGGGCTCTGTCACCCTCATCATGAAGAAGCTCCTTCTCAAACTGATACGGATCCTCCTCTGTTCCAGCTGACACCCACTGGCCCTTGTCCTATCACTAGCTGACACAGAAGAGCCTGGCTCCATTCTCGCGACACTCACCCTGCACGTATTTATAAACATTAATTCTTCCCATACAGATAACTACGAGGTACCACTTAAATCCTCTTGCTCATCTTTTCTGCACCTGACCTAACCTCCCTCTTTTTACAGGAACAAACCCTTCAGTGGGGTGTTTCCTACGCAACAAGTTCTTCCTTTCTTCTCTTGGAACAGCCAAGAAGAGGCTAACTCAACCACTTAGCACTTGTCCCACAAATTTCAGCCCAAGTGCTGTATGGAGAACACGTGAAACTCCTGAAACCTCCAATGTCCCACCAGGATGAGAATCACCACAACTACATCTAGCCCCTGAGTATAAAACGTGAAGGTCCCTAGAACAAGAAGGAAAACGGCCACAAGGACAAGAGGAAAACCAGTATAGAAACCCCAAAGATTTGTTTAATAATGAGGAAGTGAATAATTCAGGGTCTGGAAAGACTATTTTTAAGCAGGACTTTCTGTTTGCTTTGAGTTCTCTCTCATTCCTCAATTCACATATAGTCAATACCTGAGTGAATAAACTGAAGCAGTTGTTCTGATCAGTTTGTCATTTTGAAGGTTTTGATCATCATTTCCGTTGTGATGGCAACAGAATGACTTTGTCCCTCATTGTTTACTGGGACCTGGGATGTTTCATTAAAAAGTGATCAAGACTAGGTTAGGATCAAACTCACCTCTGTCTTAACTGCCTAAAAATTAGTTAGAAAACACCTTCCACGGGACCAAGCGATGTGAAATTCTCCTCTGCTTTTCCACAAGTGCTAGAAAACCTTCCCCACTCTACCGAAGAGCTAAGGAGACCTTGACAAACCCTACTGACCTGAGCACAGACCCACAACCACCAGACAGAAAGACCAAAGGAAGTTCTGGTGAGAACCTAACCAGAAAAGAAACCACCAGTGACTCAAGAGACTTGATATAATAAGAAGAAAGTCTTTTTCCCCTGTCTCAAACATCCTCCTTATGTAGAATAGCTGCTGAAACTTGGAGGCTTTGGTAAAATCAGAGTGCTTTTACAATCCTTCCCCCTGTGGTTTCACACTCACATGGTGGGACAGGACCTCTGGAGGTGATCTTGTCCCACCTCCATTCTCAAAGCAGAGGCAACGGGAAAGAACTGCGCAGGGCTGTGGCCAGTTGGGTTTTAGACGTCTCCAAGGATGAAGATTGCACATCTCAACAGACACACTACAGCATTTACTGAACCTCACTGTGAAAAGAAAACCAACACAACTAAATAAACCTCAGCTGCTGTTTAGAAGGAATCTGTTGTAATTCTCTTTGTGCCTCCTGCCTCTTGTCGCTGGGCACCGCGGAGAAGAGTCACCCATAAATCTGAACCACACACGCTGACAATATTTACTCGCGCGTGTGGCAGGGACATCGGTCAAGCCCAGCCCAGCGAGATCTGTGAGCATCCATCACAAAGCAGCAAGCATCTTAAACAGGGCTATTACAAAGCTGCTGCCAAACCCTAGAGTCAAGAAACCTTTCCGTTTACACCGTTACTGGCTCACTAATGAGTGACAGAAATAGTCACACCTTATACACTCCTCACAAAGTCAACCGACCCCAAGGACAGATGGGTTTTACTTCTTTTACTCCTTCTGGTCCAAGGTTGGAGGGCCCCTGCTCCACTTTGCCTTCTCACACACAGACTCAGCTCCCAGGCTGTTCCAAACCTCTGCACCTCAAAATCCAGGCATGAACTTGGTCTAGGGGTCCTGGCGTGGCAGAGGGACTGGACTGGATGATCTTTTGAGGTGTGTGATTCTGCGAACCGCTCACGGAAGGCAACAGTTCATCACATGGCTTTCTCCCCAAAGGAGCAACCCCACAGACCAGCTGGCCAACCTGTGCTAAGTCTCCCCCAATGTGCCAAATCAGGTTCCAGCAGGTTGCAAGGTGAAGGTATTGGCACCTCTTCAGTTTCCACACATCATCATGGGCTGAAGGGAACCATTACACTCTTGAATGAGTATTAGACAGTTGGTCAGACTCCTTTTTCCCTTCAGAAGACTGTTCTACCCATCATCTTCCCAGAGTTCATCCCTAGTAGCTGCTTTAGATGGCTGCAGGAATCTTAGCAGCAAAACCCTCTCAGTATTAACCAAAAAGGATTCCAAGCTGTGAATTTATTTCCCCTGAACCACTATCCTAAGCAGCCAGAAAGCGGTGAAAAGCTTCACTTCATGCAAACCTCCTCCCCATTTGCCAGTACTTCAGTCACCATAAAACCAAACACACAAAAAACATTTAAACTGGAACTAGCTACACACAGGGGGTTTAGCAACAGATGTCTTAGTCCAGACAGATGGAAGGTCCTTGGATAGGTGCAGCACGCTCCTCACTGCAGGTGGACTAGCCAGCAAGACACCTACCGCCCTCCCTGCTGCGAGAACAGCCAATGGGTAACTACAAGAAGCTCCAGACTCCCCGATCCAGCTTCCAGGTGGCAGTCTGTTTCATCTTTCCAAAGATCTGAGACACACATCAAATCACAATTGAGTAGAGATACTTCAGAGCCACAGAACTGTGGGGGTGGGAGGGAGCATCTGGAGATCGTCTTGTCCAACCCCCTGCTGGAGCAGGTTCAGCCAGAGCAGGTTGCACAGGATTGTGTCCAGGCTGGTTCGGATCTCTCCAGAGGAGACTCCACAACCTCTCTGGGCAGCCTGTTCCAGGGCTCCATCACCCTCCAAGCGAAGAAGTCTTGCATCCCAGGGGTCTTTTCCAACCAGAGAGATGCTGTGACTCCCTTGTGTATAGGTAGCACTTTCTCTGCTTCAGTTTGTGCCCATGATCCCTTATCCTGCCACTGGGCATCACTGAGGAGAGTCACAGAATCACAGAACATTAGGGATTGGAAGGGACCTCGAAAGATCACCCAGTCCAACCCCCCTGCCACAGACTCTGAGTCACTGTCACTCCTTGTGACTTGTAGGGTTCAGCTCTGAGTACGAGTCAGAAACAAGGCTGGAGAGTACAAATTGAGCTGCTAACGACAAAAGAAGTCACTAATTATCAACTAACTGGGATTGCTTCCAGACTTGCTGTCATAACTTGAAGTCTTTTGTGAATCCTTGTTCAATTTGGAAGAGAACTACCAGGTGGCCTAAAATACTAAGAGATTTGGGCAGGACTACAACTGATCAGTATCATTCAGTTCGGGACGTAGAAGTCAACTAAATGAGACCACAACAGCAAGAGTCTGGTCCCATCTGGTCCCCTGACACCCATCCTTCAGACAGCAATACCATTCCCACTCGTGGAGAATCCACCCATTTTCTCTGACCATTTCTGCCCATATGGGCCCATTTATTCTGCAAAGTGACCACCTGGCTAATTCTTCCCCCAGAATCAAGCATTTCACATCAGTGCCAGCCATCCTTCAAAGCTCTATCTCCTCTTGCTGATCACACACTGAATGCAAGCAGCTAGGGAAGGTTTCTAAACCGCAAAGCGAGCGGCACTATTGCACAAGCCCAGCGCAACTCCTGCACGTTCCCTGTTTGTACAAGTTCCAATAAATCAGAAGAAAGCTACAGAAGTTAGTCCAAAAGCAAACTCATGCTAATAAGCTACATCTGGACTTTCAGATTAAACACATCGCTCCTCTGCTTAACAGGCTCCCGCTCTAAGTCCTCCGACTTTCTAAAGCTGTTATCAACCCAAATCCAAAGCGTACAGATGCCTCCCCGAACGGGACCTGCCTTTTTTTTTCTCTTGTGGGACCTCTGTTTACACAGCTTATCCCTTATCGCTCTGACAGCACTGGGAACCACAGCAGATGGTCCCCTCAGACACAACTCTAAGAGGTTTTCTCCACTCCCCCGTTCCTCCTCTCTGGGTTTTTTTTTGTGCAAACAACTGATAAGGGAGGCTGCTGCCATGATTTACTGATAGCTCGAGTTGAAAATTGACAAAACGCAAACTGCTTTTGTTTCCCCCCCCTCCCCTTCCCTCTGCTGTGAACTGCTTAACCTCTTAACTACTAAGCAACACGGACAAAGAGTATTAATAATTGTACAAACCATCGAGTCTGGTGGATTAGCATTTCCAACAGCAGCGCTCTTGGTTCATTTAAAGATGGTTCCTGCACTGAGAAGTTATGACAGTCACAACAAACTGCCTCCTGGTACTACAGGAGAAAAGGGGGCTGTCTCCTTTAGTACTACAGATCAGCCCTCACTAGTTTGGGAAATGTCTTGACATTTCTGTTTCCAACAGAATCACAGAATGTTAGGGATTGGAAGGAACCTCGAAAGATCATCCAGTCCAATCCCATCAACACAGAAGTATCACCTAGACCAAGTCACACAGGAACACGTCCAGGCAGGTTTTAAATGTCTCCAGAGAAGGAGACTCCATAATGTCCCCTGACAACCGCTTTCCAGTGCTCTGTCTCTTTCACTGGGTAGAAGTTTCCTCTCAGATTGATGGGGAACCTCCTCTGTTCCAGCTGACACGCATTGCCCCCTGTCCTATCATTAGATGCCACTGAGCAGAGCCTGGCTCCATCCTCCTGACACCCACCCTTCACATATTTAACATTCATGGAGTCACCCCTCAGTCTCCCTTTTTCCAAGCTGAAGAGACCCAGCTCCCTCAGCCTTTCCTCATCAGGAAGATGCTCCACTTCCTTCATCATGTTTGTGGATCTGCACTGGACTCTCTCCAGCAGTTCTGTGTCCTTCTGGCACTGAGGGGCCCAGAACTGGACACAACATTCCAATGTCAGTCTAATGAAAACAGATTCTCACCTGTATATATTCTATACGTGATATGATGATCTAGAGAATGCTGCTGTGGTGGGTGGATTGGACTGGATAATCTTTGGAGGTCCCTTCCAATCCCTAATGACTGGATCCAGGGGATCCTGCCGTGGCAGGGGGATTGGACTGGATGGTCTTTTGAGGTCCCTTCCAATCCCTGATGTCCTGTGACTCTGTGGTATTCCATATATCATATGAAAATAGACACTGACTTTCATCTAACAACCCAAGCAAGCTACAGCTCAGTGAGATCACACAATCACAGAAACAGAGGAAAAGACCTCTGAGATCACCAAGTCCAGCCTACGCCCTAACATCACCACAAGGATAAAACAACCTAAACGCTCTGAGAGCTCCAAATGCTCTCAAAAATCCAAAAGCTCTGTTAAAGACAGAGCCACAGAACATTAGGGGTTGGAATAGACGTCGAACGAAGGAACCTTCAAACGAAGCTCCACACAGAATCTGTTAGGCAAGCCAGGCTCTTAGCACTGAGCAGAATGAATTTGCAGAACTGCTGCACCAAGAAGTTTCAGAAAACCCTAGAGATGGGCAAAAGCATCTCCACTACCCATCGAGGAAGAAGCATCTGCAAGCAGACAGCAGTGAGCCAGACAGACCCAGAGGGCTTTCGGAAATGTAGGTCATGGCTGTCAGACCATAGCGAGCGGCACGAGTAACGTTTGCTGAGGAGAACCCCGAGTGTTTACTGCACACGAGGATCTCCTCTGCAGGCAGACGCTAACGCTTACTCGGGGGTGATGCTCGCTGCCTGATGCTTCAGAGGAACAGGAAGGAAAAGCTGCACAGCAGAAAGCTGCCTTCAACTGAAGAGTCAAAAGCTGTTCCTTAGAGTTCTTCACACCTTACAGGCTTTTTGTAAAGTTGTCCCACAGAAGAATTTCTGTTTCCATGTGATTTGGGGGACACAGAAGTGGGCATAAAGGTGGTTCAGGCACAGCGATTTCATATGACTATAGAATGGCTTAAGTTTAAAGGGACCTCCAGAGATCAGCTAGTCCCAACCCCCTGCCATGGGCAGCAACAGCTCTCACCAGACCAGGTTGTCCAGAGCCCCATCCAACTTGGCCTTGAACATTTCTGGGGATGAAGCAGCCACAACCTTCCTGGGCAAGCTGTTCCAGTGTCTCAGCACCTTCACAGGGAGGAATTTCTTCCTGAAATCTGATCTAAATCTCCCCTTCTATCTTGAACCTATCCTCCCTCAAGTGTTGTAGCACTTGAGTCCTCGGTAAAAAGTCCCTCTCCAGCTTTCCTGTGGCTCCTGGGAGCCTTCTCCAGGCTGAACAGCTCAAATTACCCCAGCCTGCCCCGACAGCAGAGGGGCTGCACTCCTCTGATCATCCTCATGACCTCCTCTGGACTCACTCCAAAAGTTCCACATCCTTCATAGGGACTGCACAACTGGATAAAGTACTCCAGGCAAGATCCCACCAGAGCAGAGCAGAAGTGGAGAATCCCCTGCCTTTGCTCACTGGTCACACTCCTTTGACACAGTCCGAGTTTCACAAGTTCCTGAAGCAGCAGTGTCCACTCTGAGAGCGGTGGATCTAGAGAGGGGGTGAAGGCCCCATCCCTGGAGCCATTCAAGGTGAGGCTGGATGGGGCTCTGGATGACCTGTTCTATTAGACATGTCCCTACATGTTGTAGGGGGTTGGACTAGATGAACTTTGGAGGTCCCTTCCCACCCAATCCATTCTGTGGCTCTATAAACCCCCAATCGTGTCCCTTCCTGAACAGTTTTTAATTTTTACTTTTCCCCACTTTTTTTTCAAGGCAGCCCAAGAAATACTTCCCCTCCTAGGGTTAGATACTGAGAAAAGGGCCAAAATAAGTCTTCAAAATCATCTCACACTGAGACATCAAAGAGTTAAGCCAAGCCTAGCCCCTATTAGCTGTTTCTCTCTGGTCACTTCAGACACTGAATGCCTTTCACAAGTGACACACTGGAGAACAGAGTAAACAAAGTCAAGGCAGCCTCAGCCCAGATTGTTTGATAAGATATTCATTTGAGCCACAGTTTTAGGGTAAACAGCAACCTGTGTGTGGTTCGGGGATTTTTAACTTAATGTTTTGATATGAAACTTTTCCAAGCAGGTTTTTTCCTTTGTAGTCAACGTGCTCTAGACTGAAGGCCAGAGATAATCAGACACTTTACAACCCAAGAAGTGCTCCAGTTACAGGATTCCTTACATTTCTTATTGTATTACCTGTAGCAAGAACAACATTTTCTCTTTTTTATTACTATTATTCTCATAGAGGCTCTAAACTTCCCCACAGGGAGCATAAAGATGATAACTGCAGAAGTATTCTCTTTCCATGTTTCAGAAACCACCCCTCATAGTGGGGCCTCATGATGGGTAAAACAGAAAAAAGATCTAAATATATTGGTTTTTAACACTGAGCTTTGGTTACAGCAGAGCACATTTATCCTTGACTGTCCCTTTACAGAGCTACAGCAGCCCAACATACAGCTCCTAACACAGAGGGACATCACAGAACATCAGGGAGTGGAAGGGACCTCAGAAGGTCACCCAGTCCAACCCCCCTGCCACAGCAGGATCACCTAGATCAAGTGGCACAGGAACATGGCCAGGTGGGTTTTAAACATCTCCAGAGAAGGAGACTCCACAACCCCCCTGGGCAGCCCACGGTCTTACTACCTGACTAACTGGGGTGGGAAAAGGACTGGCATTCATCTCAGTGACTGCATCTCTCTCAGGGATCTGATTGAGAGCAGAAGGCCCTGGACAGTCCATGGGAAAAGCCAACACAACCAGATGACTCCTCTCCAGGGAGCACTTCAGGAAAGCAAGTATCTTTGCACTTAGCTCATTAGACCCAACCTAGGAAGCTGCCCCATACACCAAGGGTGTATGATAAAAACACCTTCTGAACACCTGTGCTGACTGCTTTTTCAGGCAGTCTGTTGCTTATCACTGCTTTGATGTGGCAGCTAAAATGCATCTTTAAACAGGGACAGAAAGCCCCCCTTTACCTCTTGTTTGGGGAGGGGGATGTTGCTGAAGAAGTCTCTTCATTGCTTATTCCAGAGTAACACTATGAAAGACACCATTCTGTTTTCAAGAGATAACTATGAAAACATTTCTGGAACTAGACAAAGTGCTGCCAAACATCAGTGCACTCTGGAGGGGCTAAACAAAACAAACAGGGCTCAACACATGGGAAAATACTGAGTAATTCCATATAAAACATCCTGAATCCAGCTTACTCATGAGGTTCTAAACCTTTCCTTTTAGAAACCAGTTTATTGAGAATACAGTTTGCCAAACGGGTAGCTCTTGGTTCAAATATGGTCAGAGTCTCTGGTCCACAATCACAGAATCAGAGGCTGGGGAAGCCCTCTGAGCTCAGCCAGCCCAGCCCAGCATCTAACATCACCACAGTGGCCACACCAGGGCACAAAGGGCCACAGCCAGGCTGGCCTTCAACACCTCCAGGGATGGTAAATACACCACTGCCCTGGGCAGTCCAGTCCAGGCTGTGATCACCCTTTCCATGAGGAAGGGCTTCCTGACAACCAACTGAACCACCCTTGGCGGCTTCAGGCCCTGCCTTCTCATCCTGGCATTGGTTCCCTGGGAGAAGAGCCTGACCCTCACCTGACTACAACCTCCCTTCAGTGAGCTGCAGACAGCGAGAAGGTCCCACCCTGAGCCTCCTCTTCTCCAGGCTGAACAACCCCCAGCTCCCTCAGCCTCTCCTCAGCAGACTTTCCCTTCATCCCTTCACCAGCCTCGTTAACCACAATGGTGGTGGCAGTGGTGGGATGCGTGGGGCTCTCACCAAGGACCCCATAACAGGTTCCACCCAGCTACACCTTCCCCTACAGCAAAAACCCCACTGTTGGGAGAAAGCCCTGCACTCCCTGATTGGATAGAGGAAGCCCCGACTGCATCACAGCGCCTCGTAGTCCCACACCCACGAGCTTTATTTGGGTATGATCCGCCCCATGAATGAACAACTACTCTGTGTGTAACACAGCGCAGCCACTCTCAAGCCAAAAAGCTGCTTTTACAGAGAAAAAAAAAACAACCCCAATTTACGAGAGTTTTAAGGTTGATTGGCTAAGATTCTGAAAATAAAGCATCTGTGTAAGCAGCGCGAACACACGCGGACGACGATCAGTTAAGAGAAATCATACAAATCCCTCTAAATCTCCACAGCCTTCGATACTAATCGCTGCTTCATTCCCCTTGTGACCACATTCGACCTGACAACGGGTCTCATTTTTCTCCCAACAATCTTGTAGGATATTTACACAAGCAGCCTAATGCAGGCAGGGCTGCTGCATTATTAATCATCGTGTGGGAAGCACAGGAAAAAATCTTGCTTCGCTTGCTGGAGCTGCCCCTGAACTTTGGGAGTTCTTTCAAACAATGCAAAATAAGTCCCTGAGCCGAGAGATCGCCTGTAGTGGGATCAATTAAGGGCCTAAATTGAAAATAAAATTCAATAAAATGCCATTTTTAAGCTAAATGTTAATTTAAACGGGTTTCCAGAGCAGGTTCCCAGACTCGTGGCTGGTGACAGCACAGTCACACAGTGCCATCTAGCAGGGACGCGCCGCACGGCTTACTGGGACACACAAACTGTTTGTAGAGTCCTTACTCTACATAAATGACAAAACCAGGGTGGAAAGAGTCACAGAACCACAGCACATTAGGGATTGGAAGGGACTTCGAAAGCTCATCTAACTACAGGACAATTCACTTCAACCTCCCCACCCTGAACAGTTTTATTCTATAACCATTTCCTTTCAAAATTTTTCTAGAAAGGGCATTTCAGTGTTTCTGATTTTTCTTTAAAGAATTAAGACAGTTCATCTCTAACAGACTGTGATCTAGATTCCAGCTGTCCTGGGACCTCAACTCTGCAAAAGGCAGCAAAAATCCACCTAGGACCCTTTTTATCAGGCCTCTACACACTAGATAAACACACTAACGCACTTGAAGATTGATGCAAATGAACTGGGCAATGTCCAGGGGAGAGGAACAAGAAAGGTCAGAGATCTACAGAACGTGACCTCTCAGAGAGGCTTTTAGGAATCAGGTCTGTTTAGCCTGGACACGGACACCTACGAGGAGTGATAACAGCATTCCAGTGTGTGGAAGGTTGCTGTGAAGAAGAGAAGAATCAGATGTTCTCCATAACCAGCAAAGGAAACCGAGGCAGCTGTAGGCTTGATCTGTGCTACAAGATTTAGGTTACACACTGGGAAACACTCTTCACCAGGAAAGGCAGTCAATCACCCAAAAGGGGTTACGAGTTCTCCATCAACACAGGCTTTTCACAACCAACTAAAACAAACAGGGCTGAAAGGTCCTGCCCTGAGAAGGGAGGCTCAGCCGGGCTCTCCCCATCCTTCTCCACATCAGTTTATATCCCAGTCCTGAGCACCTTGTCCTGCGCCTGAACCCTGACCAGCAGGTGAACAGCATCACACTGAGGTGCTGCTGAACTGTGAGAACATCTCCCCAACTTACTGAACAGCAGAAACAAGACTCACAGTCCCCTCCATTTAGAAGTGTTTCTGCTTCAGCAAACTGAGGAAGGACTGACAGCCTGGACCACTGACAAGCTGCAGCTGTCACTAACAGAAGAAAATGCTGCTTTTCTGCTCTGCTGAGCTTCTACTTGGAAAATCGTGGATAGACCCAAAGACAACTCAAAAACCACAGGAGTTTTCCAACAAGCCCTTTAAATAAAGGTGTCACAGCAACATAGTTTGTGGAGAAACTCCCCACTCCTCTGCTTCCTGGGTTTGGGGGTTTTCTTACATCAGTGACAATAATTCTGTTAGCTACTCTAACGGTATAAAAATGATTTGGGACTGTTGAGGAGATGCCAACATGACTATCTCACACTGAAACTTCTTAATTTCTTATTATCTAGTTAGTAGATGTCTAAATCACATTCAGTTGGTGTTTTCCTTTCATCCTTTACCAATGAAACAGTCCTAAAGCTCTAGTTAAACACTAGATGATGGAATTTACCATCCTGTAAAGACAGGCTGAGGAATTCAGGCTGTTCAGCCTGGAGAAGAGAAGGCTCCCAGGAGGCCTTCTAGCAGCTTTCCAGTACCTGAAGGGGCTGCAGGTAAGCTGGAGGGGGACTTTTCATGAGGAACTCTAATGGTAGGATACAGGAGATGGTTCAAGCTGAAAGAGGGGAGATTTAGATTAGATCTGAGCAAGAAACTCCTCTCTATGTGGTGGCTGAGGCACTGGAAGAGGTTTCCCAGGGGGTTTGTGGCTGCTCCATCCCCAGAAGTGTTCAAGGCCAGGCTGGTTCACACTCTGGACAACCTGATCTGGTGAGTGGTGTCGCTGCCCACGCCAGGCGGTTGGAACTGGATGAGCTCTGAGGTCCCTTCCAAATTAAACCACTGCATGATTTACACCTTTACGTTCACAAAGGAAGTTTAACTTTGCCCCAGCACTAAGTGACTTTTTTCACAGCAGGATCAAGAGCAAACAGCAAAACTTCAAGCCATAAGCAAACAACAGAGTTTCAAGTCAAGGAGCATTTGGGGAATCGATTACAAACAAGAACACTTTCACCCTTAAAGCCCAGCCAACAAAAGCTGAGGGTCCAAAACGCCTAATAAAAGCAGCAGCCAAGTGATCTGCCTTCCATTACGCCGTGAGCCAAGAATCTCACTTCTCTATACACCAGTGTCTTGTACCAATCAGCAGCAATTCACTTCTGGCACAATTAACTCCAAGCCTATTTATAGTCATCCAAGACAAAGTTTCTGCTTTTCTGCTTAGTTTCTTCCTGTGAGCAAATTCCAGAGCCAGGGATTTGACACCCAAGACAAATGCTGATGTCTTCTGCTTGAACAGATGAAGCCTGTTCCTCAGCCCTGACTCTTAAAGCGCTAAATCCAACGGGCAGCAGGCAAAGGCTACAAGATGCAGGGAAGTGAACACAAGCTTCATGTTTCTCCGCATCGGAGATGCAGAGCAGCTTAACCCTTCTTATGGTGAAAGGTACCTCTGTCTACAGTGCTGCTGAGAGCAAGTAATCATCCAGTTTCTGCAAAACACTAAAAGCCTCTGCATTTACTTTAAAAATGGTCTCTCCTCCTAAGGAACAAGTGACAGGACAAGAGGAAGTGGCTGGAACACAGGAGGTTCCATATGAACGTGAGAAGGAGCTTATTCCCAGTGAGGGTGACAGAGCCCTGGAACAGGCTGCCCAGGAAGGTTGTGAAGTCTACTTTCTCTGGAGATGTTTAAAACCCACCTGGCCATGTTCCTGTGGGATCTGATCTAGGGGATCCTGCTCTGGTGTGGGGATTGGACGAGATCATCTTTCAAGGTCCCTTCCAATCCCTAATGTTCCGTGATTGTGTCAAAAATGCTCCAGTACTCGCTCGTTCAACGGGTAACACAGCTCAGCAGCACCGAGCTGCAGGCAGGACACTGCTGGGGCAATGCTCCCACCTCTTGGCTCCTGCTGGTACAGCACGCACAGCCTCCGGGTCTGCTCAAATCCTGCATCACTTCAGCCACTTCCTACACTACCACATTCTGCTTTTTAATTCTTTTTTGAAAACATTTTCATAGACAGAAATCAGAAACTTGCTCAGGCCAACCTCAGGAGAGGCAATGCTGACCTGTAAGAACAAAAGAGGGGAAGCGATGAAATGAAACAGAGATGATCTAGGAGAGCAGCAGACACACCCCAAGGATGGGGGCACTCTGGGAGGGATGAAAAAAAAAATCATATCTACATGCCTTATTACTTGTTTGATTGGTGACAGGACCTGTTGTTACACCTGGGAGCTACAGAAACACATGGCAGGCTTACAGAAACATAAGTTAGCCATGATGAAGGAAACAGGAGTTTCACCCAGCTCTGTTATGAAGGGGAAGAAAATGACAGTAGTCTTTTATTTGCTGTCATCAATGAAGCAAAGCACCAATTTGTGTCTCTTATCTGTGTAGTCACTTCCTACTGTCTCCAGCCAGGCTCCATAATCACAGTCTTGTCTCTTCCCATCCCCTCAGGCCTGACAGAAGCAGAACAATATAGGTTAATGCTCTGTATTTGGAGACAGCAGAGTTGAGCTACATTCCAAATTCCTATCAGCAACAAGCCAGACACAACTCAGGCTTGCCTGGCCTCCATCGAGTGGCAAGAGCAGCTCACTACACTGCAGCTGTCAATAACCATTCCCCAAATGGATTAAAAGCATCTTAATGCAAAGCTGCACAGGACAGACTGGCCGCGGTACAACTCTGTCCTAATCAGTTATCTCGAAACCAATGAACTTGCAGCAAAGCTTCATCTTTCCCAGCAAATGAAAGAATTACAGCAAGAGCCTGCAGGAATATTAATCCCTCTCTGCTATTCCCCTGTCACCCAGGGCAGCAAGTGAGTCTTTTCCAAGACATCTGCACTCTACAAATGCTCTCATCAAATTATGGTCTCGCTCCTATCTGTGAGCATGCAGCCAAAAAGGGCTTTGGGTTACAAAAACCTGGCCTGCTCTCCCACTGGCTTTTCTAAGTCTTCTAGAAATGATTACCTGAACCTAATGTCTCAGTGGAGCACCCTACAGAGCTCCCCATCAACTGTGTGTCTGCTCTGAGCTCCCTTCATCACAGCTATTTATGCTCCACTTACTGATTGCTTAACCACCTACGCTGGGACACATTCCAGCTCCGAGGATGCCTGTTATCAGAGGCTGCAATTTACCTTTCATGGTTCAATCCTTTTCAAACTCACTCTTCTGGATTACAAAAAGTTCAGCACTGCCAGGACTAAACCCTGTTGCACAACCCCTAGAACAAGCAGCCAGTTCTTTGCCACTAGCATTAACCCCAAACACATGTGAATTTACCAGGCAATGACTCTACAAGTGTCTCTGGAGACGCTGTGCCTATAGGATTGATTTAGGATCTCAGGACTGCTCCCAGCTTTCAGCTGCCAGCTCTGACTGTGAAAGAAAAAGAACACTACAAGAAAACAGAAGAAATCAACTCAATTGAGACCGACTTTAAACCAGGTGATTTTAAGTGGGATAAAGAAAACAGCTCTCACTTGTCAGATCCAGCTCTAATGGAAGGGATGTAGGAATCACAGAACACCTTGGAGGGGACCTCGAAAGATCATCCAGTCCAATCCCCCTGCCACAGCAGGATCACCTAGATACAGTCACACAGGAACATAGCCACATTTGTTTTAAACATCTCCAGAGAAGGAGATTCCACAATCCCTCTGGGCAGCCCCTTCCAGGGCTGTCACCCTCATCATGAAGAAGTTCCTTCTCATATTGATGATGTGGAACCTCCTCTGTTCAGATCCAGCTCACACCCACTGCCCCTTGTCCTATCATTAGATGCCCCTGAGCAGAGCCTGGCTCCATCCTCCTGACACCCACCCTTCACATTTTGATCAACATTAATGAGGTCACCCCTCAGTCTCCTCCTCTCCAAGCTCAAGAGACCCAGCTCCCTCAGCCGTTCCTCATCAGGGAGATGCTCCACTCCATCATCTTTGTGGCTCTGCACTGGACTCTGCAGTGAGGGTAAAAACACACACACTAGTTCCTTCTAGCTCCCCCACCAACAGAGGAACTATCCCCCAGTTTGAGAATTAAAGGAATTCTATCCTGGAGCAGAGGTGACACCCTGAAAGCCAGACACTCCACTTAACAGCCAGCTGCCTAACAGGGATATAAAAGCTGATGCTGAGGAAGCTGAGGTAGGAAAAACTCACCGCAGAGAGGTCATATATCTTACACCCTGCTACAAGTGATAAGTAACACAACTCCAGCTCCACGCACGTTAGGAGGTTTTACAGGGAACATGGGAGAAGTGATACTGCTGCCAAAACCACAATTACACGTTAGCTCAGAGACCCGAGGAACAAGCACTGCTGCAGACCAGTCAGAGCATGATGTTGTAGCTACACTGCACTCACAGGGCACTTCTGGCTGCACTGGGAATATCCCTGTCCCTCCCAAAGTACTCAGAGGTCTTGATTGTCTGCCTCTGTGCAAGCCCATCTGTTCTGGCCCATCAGTATCGCCTCTCATTTTTCTCCTCTATGTCCTACCTCATCTTCTTAGCCATCTCACCACAAAATTATCAGGTTCTAAACAGATGAGAAGAGACATTAAGTTACAAGTGGGCTGACTTAGGTCAGATCTGAGGAAGAAATTCCTCCCTGTGAGGGTGCTGAGGCACTGGAACAGGTTGCCCAGGAATGGCTGCTCCATTCCTGCAAGTGTTCAAGGCCAGGTTGGATGGGGCTCTGGGCAACCTGGTCTGGTGAGAGCTGTCGCTGCCCATGGCAGGGGGTTGGGACTGGATGATCTTCGAGGTCCCTTCCAACCTAAACCATTCTGTGATTCCTGATACGTCAAATAATTACTTCAGCAGCAGTGAAAGAATGAGACTAAACACAACACAACCCACCAAACCCAGATCCCAGGCTTTCACACACTACCTGTGCAGGACAGAGAGGGCTCTTCAGGCCTGAGCACCAAGAACCAAAACTTGTGGCAAACAGTAACTCAGCACTGAAAGCAGGAGACCACATCACTGCAACTGTTAAGACAACTGAGGCACAGAAATAAGCTGCTCTATTGCCTCTCTAAGATTTTCCACCCATCAGGGGTCACTTTGAATGTGAACAAGCACTCTGTTGGAGCAGCAGTTCCGTAGGTGTTTAAGGTTATCAAGCAACACAAAACCCACACAGGACTGTGAACCAGCAAAGTACAGACATGGGAATTCTTCAGCAAGGGCACGAACCACTGCAGGATTTACACCTGGTTGGCTTTTCTTCATTGCTCAGCTGCTTCTCAGGGAGCAGCAGTTTCATGGCCGCAGCGCTGTCACGGAAAACAGAAACACCTCTCATCAGGCACTCTCGGTTGTTCTGGGTATTTAAACCTCCCCACCACAGGGGGAAAAAAGCTTATAAACTCTTTTTTTTCCCCCCTAAGTTAGTAAATAACTTTGGAAAGTACAACTCTAAAAGCAAAAGCTAAACTTTTCTAATTATTAAGGCTAAATATTCACAGATACACGGATGTTTAGCAGTTGAGAGGGCCCTGAGAGGGACCTCCAGGGGTCATCAAGTCCCTGTCTGGACTGTGCTTGACAAACCCGAAGTCAAGACCTGTACAGTGTTTCCTTCTTTATTCACTCCGTTGTATTTCCAAGACATGGCCAAAGCCTAAGAATCACAGAACACTAGGGATTGGAAGGGACCCCGGAAGATCACCCAGTCCAATCCCCCCACCACAGCAGGATCCCCCAGATCAAGTCACATAGGAACACGTCCAGGCAGGTTTTAAATGTCTCTAGAGAAGGGGACTCCACGCTCCTCCTGGGAAACCCGTTCAAGTGCTCTGCCACCCTCACTGGTTGCTGCTTAAATCCTGGTTTATGTGACACAATGAGCACCAGGCAATGCCTCTGAACACCAAAGTCTATCCCAGACTGCAGTACCTCATCTTTCTCAACAGCAGCAAACCATGTTTCCTTTTACATCTGTCTTAAGCAGATCAGAGCATTGGTCCTTCCTTTTTTTCTTCTACACAAACTTGCTGTTTGAACATCTGGCCAGTCTTTACGATATCCCAGCTATATCCACCAGCAAACAAAACCAACAAGTGTTCTGAAAATTAACAAGAGGAAGCAAAATCCAGTGAAGGACTTTAACTCTCATTTCCAAATATTATTTGAGATTTATTTTTGAGAAATATTTAAGTCCATTTCCAAGTTGTAAGCCCCAGACTATAAATCTTAAACTTCAAGGGGAATTGGCTAATCTCACCAACAGAAGTCCTGCCAACCATAATTGCAGTAACAGAGCAAGTTCTTTTAGAGGCACAGGAAGGAAACTCTGAAAAAATCCAGCATCTTTCCATCTAACACACTTGTAGGAAAATTGCATGAGGCAGTGAAAGAGATGCCTGACCAAAGACTAATCTAAAAGTTGCCTGCACAAGTAAAACCAAGGGACTATAATACAAGTGAGTTTCACAGAATCACGGAACATCAGGGATTGGAAGGGAAGATCATCTAGTCTAATACCCCAGGCAAAGCAGAACCTCCTAGACCAAGCTGCACAGGAACATGGCCAGGTGGGCTTTAAACATCTCCAGAGAAGGAGACTCCAAAACCCCCCTGGGCAGCCCCTTCCAGTGCTCTGTCACCCTCACTTCCTCCTTTCCACATTATTAATTGTCTGTAGCATGAGGATTTCTTCCTCCGGGGTGCATCTCAAAGGCAGCACTCTAGCAGCTCTGCAGTGCTATCTCAGCCCTGCTGCCAAGACACTAAAACCAGTTTCAGAACCAGTAAAGCCACCTTCTGCTATCCCAGTTCCAGAACATGGATGAGTATCCAGCCCTACACCAAGAGCAGCTGGTCCACACATTTCTGTGTGGCTCAGGCTAACAAAGGAGCTCTGTGTTCCCACAGGATGGTGTGTGATTTGCTCCGAGTGCTGCCTACCTTCATTGTTACAGCCAGATAAAAATAGGCTCAGCTCTTCTGATGGTTTCCCTTTGCCCATTTCTGGAGCTGATGCAGTTCCTGACTTTTAATCAGCACTGCTCTTACTGCAGTACCTGCGTGTTGCTGAGTCTCACTGCTTTCTCTCCACAGACTGAGGCAGTCGTTGCCATGAAAAACTGTAGCCCCTGCTTTTCACCTTTGGATACAGCAACTCCTGAAAGCAACAAAGCCTGCTTCACAGGATCACAGAACATTAGGGATTGGAAGTAACCTCAAAAGATCATCTCCAGAAAGAATTTTTTAAATGGATGAAAGGCAAAGCGGGGGATGAAAATGAAGAAAAAGATTAGAAAAACACCCAAAAAGGCCTCCTGCCTTTCCTGAACAGTGTTCATGTAAAGAACAGGGCATGAAACAGGGACAAGAAAAAGGATTAGAGGAAGAGTTTTCCAACAAATCATAAACTTCTCTGTACAAGTAGAAGACACTCACTGTATCAATGTTCACTTTCAAACTAAGCCAACTTGTAAGTCAGTTTGTGCTGTTACAGCTTCTTAATGCCAATAAAATTCAGTCTAATGCTGCTTTTCTTCTATTTCTTTTTAAAACTTGCAATTACACACGAGACACTAGAAGTAGCTCTGGGCCACTTCGCTTAGAACGAAGCAACAGCTGCCTGCAAGCATCACATTTTATTTCCTAGGACTTTATTCCAGCATCTCTTCAGTAAGTGCTGTTGACTGAAAAGCCTTGGAGCATGTAGAAAACAGGTTAATGACAGAACCACAGAACATTTGGGACTGGAAGGGACCTCATCTAGTCCAATCCTCCTGCCAGAGCAGGACCACCTAGACCTAGTCGCACGGGAACACACCCAGGCGGGTTTGATCAAAACATTCTAAGAGCTCCCCAAGATGCTGTGGCAAGATCTTCCACCTTGGTGGATATTGCTATCTTTTCCTCATGTTTGTTATGGTTCTACATTAAAAATCCAGCAAAGAGAAGCACTGATTTAGAAAATAGCTCTAAAGGGAAAAGGGGAAAGGTTCCATAGCATGAAGAATATTCCATTCCATTTCAAGAGAAGTTTGAAATTTGGATTCTGCTAGGCAATACTATTACTGGGGAACTACCAGGAGATTGAAATCTCTTCCTGAGATTCAATCTGAATTTCCCAGATGACTTACTGAGTTACTATAAGAAACTAAAACAAGCTTTCTTAGAAAAGGGATTTACAAGACACTTGAGAAATGCTGGAAAACTCTCTGCATTGGCATTTCCTCTACAGAGCCAGGGGTGGAAGGAGCAATGATCGATGCACCAGATGCCAAAAATCTTCACTGGGACTCTGCAGCCTATCAGCCACTTCCCCCAGTCTGTCAGGCAATCACTGAATGTTAGGGGTTGGAAGGNGGACAAAATATGCCAGATGTGGTCTCACCAGTGGAAGGAAAGGAGAAATAACATTTACAGCCCTTACAAATGTATCAGATACAAGCCTGTATCATCCCACTTCCACCTTACTGATCAAAAGACCTTTCATACAGAGTAGATCTCCTTTTTTCCAGCAGCACACATCACCAAGTGACACCACAGCCCTTTTTCACCTGAGTTGCAGCAACTACAATCAGACAACCAAATATATCCTGACAAGAACTGTTACCTTTCCACTCTTATGACATTTTTCAGTTAGGTTTAGCAAGCAAAATGCCCACAAAAGCCACTGCATGATGCCTGTCAGAGCCTCCCCTGCCAGGAAAACCTTCTGAAAGCTCCCATCCTATAATGGCTCTGCCAAGAAACATTCACCTCCTCACTTTCACATGAGAAAGGGATCAGAGGTGGATTGAAAAATGTGTCATTTAGACTAAAACCACGTAATGGGAGCGACTGCTCACAGCTGTGCAGCTTTCAAGAACCCCAGTGTGCAGCCTGTCTCCTGTTACCTGTGATTTTGTACCCGTATGCAGCCAGCTGTCCAGCCATGTACTCTCCATCCGAATTGTTGTGAGAACATCCCCACGTACGGATCCAAATTTTCTGAGCACCAGGGATAATGCTGTTAAGGACAAATGAATCAAAAGGGCAAGTTAAAAGCTTCCTCCTTAAGCCCCACTGGACAACATCAATTCATTCTAATTCCCCAAATACAAAATAAGCAACACAAACAGCAACAGCTCCTGAACAGCTGAAGAGGAAAATCATTGTTAAGTGAGTGCACATCAAAACCTTCTGTTTCCCTTTATTTTCATCTCTGTAATGTGAGGGAATTTATCCACCAGCTTGAAACTAATGAGGGGAAGAAAAATAAACAACAAAATCCAGATATTTGAACTGCAGCAGAAACTAAAATCAATAAGTGAATTCACTCCCACTTCAATCAGCAGAAGGTTGATTCTGCTTTCAAGGGAATCTTAAGAAGGAAAAATACAAAGACACATCCCCTAGCTACTGTTTTATTTCAGCAGAAACATGATGCTCAGAAGAAGTTTCACTGTATCACTTGCACACAAAAAACAGAGCCATCAGAAATCCCAGATTCCAGAAAGACTTAAAATGGAAAGACTGAAGCAAAGAAGATGTACTCTTGGTGGATGTGGAACAGGCCAGGGAATACTTCAATGAACTGGACACACATCAGTCCCTGGGCCCTGATGGGATGCACCTATAAGGAGGATGCTCTGGAGATGGACCAACGTGAGGATGGTTAAATGACTATCTCTCCTGTGAGGAGAGGCTGAGAGAGCTGGGGCTGTTCAGCCTGGAGAAGGCTCAGGGGATCTCACCAATGCACATAAATACCTGAAAGGAGGATGCAAAGAGGCTTTTTCCAGTGACAAAATCACAGAATCACTCTGGCTAGAAAAGACCCTCGGGATCGAGTCCAACCATCTACCCTACCTTACAAGTTCACCCCTAAACCATATCCCTCAACACCTAGAGGGTGTTGAACTACGGCGTATAGCTCACGCTGAAACAGAAGAGGGCCCCTCTGAACATCAGGAAATACTTTTTCAGTGCGAGGGTGACCAAGCACAGGAAGAGAGGTGCTGAACCCTTCCCTCTTTAGAGATACTCAAAAAACTCTCTAGGCATGCTCCTGGGCAACTTATCCTAGATGGCCCTACTTGAGCAGAAGGTTTGGACAAAATGACCTCCAGAGGTCCATTCCAACCCAAATCATTTTGTGATTCTCATATAAACACCTCCAGATGTCAGCAAGCTACTCCCAGGACTGCATTTTGAAGAGCTCACCTTCTATTCAGCTATTCACCTTCTGTGCAGGTACTGGAATGGGCTGCCCAGGGAGGTGGTTGTGTTCCCAGCCCTGGATGTGCTCAAAAGTCACTTAGATGTGATGTTGGGGGACCTGGTTTAGAGGTGAACTTGTAGAGCAGGTCTGATGGTTGCACTCAATGATCACAAGGGTCCTTTCCAAGCTAAACAATTCTATGATAAATTAAGGTGAAGCAGACTCTTTCGTATGATAAAACATTTCTGGAAAAGTTACAGGACCCACTTTTCCAGGCAGAGCACTCCCCTAACCAGTAGCTCAGTCACAGAAAGTTTGTCTAGTAAGTCTGCTTACGATAGATTATCCACCACCACTACATTCTATAAAATTGATTTTACTCCTTTTCCATCACAGATTTGGATTTCACATGATGAGGTAACAAGAGTTTCCACCTTTAGGAGCCTACAGCACACAAAAGACGAGAGGAAAGCAACGAGATGGGGTGATGGGAAGCTTCACCTGTCACTTGGGGGATCATCATCTGCCTCAATTCTTTGGGAGTTGCGTTTCCGCACTTTTGGGAGAACGTTCGTTCGTACAAACCGCCGCTCGTGTGGTTTCACATCCTCTGCTGACACGATATCTTCTATATCCTCGAGCACCGAATCACAGGCAGCAGGCATCTGCGAGAAGCATTAGGGAAGAGTGGTGTCAGCAAGCATTCTGATACAACCCCAAAGCTTAGTAGGACAGAGTAGATGCTTCCAAATACAAGTGTCATTTGCATTTCAAATACGAGGCCCTGGAGAATCAATCTTACAAGGAGGGATGAGGATGAGGGGAAATGGCCTCAAGCTGCATCAGGGGAGGTTCAGATTGGATCTTAGGAAGAAGTTATTTCCTGAGAGAGTGGTTGGACACTGGAACAGGCTGCCCAGGGAGAAAGTGGAGTCCTCATCCCTGGAGATGTCTAAAAAATGAGTAGCTAGAGCACCTGAGGCCATAGTCTAGGGCTTAGGGAGATATCTGGACTGGGGCTGGGCTTGATGCTGGAGGTCCTCTCCCGCTATGATGATTCTGTGATTCTTAAATGATGGTGAAGAACAAAACAAACAGGGCTTTAATCTGGCTGTAATGTAATGCTTTCATTTCTTTAAACCCAGATTTCAGGAACAGGCTTAGAGGTACAAAAAGCTTCCAGGTGTTGCAACTGAAATAGTCAAGACTACACAAAGTTCAACACCTGTGAATTGCCCCAGGTGCAAGTCCTTCAGTCAATCTTGCAAATACACTTTAAATTAAAACTTCAGATTACCTGGCACATTACACCACCGCTTCTTATGTAGAAACTAAGAATGTCTCAAAGAGGATGCATCTGGCAAAGATGTGTTTAAGCAGTTAAATCACAGAATGGCTAGAATTGGAAGAGACCTTAAAGATCATCTAGTTCCAACCCCCTGGCACAGCCAGGGACACTTTCACTAGAGCAAGTCACTCAGGGCCCCAGCCAGACTGGCCTTCAACACTTCCACAGATGAGGCAGCCTGTTCCAGCATCTCAGCACCCTTGCAGCAAAGAATTAGTTCCAGAATCTCACCTTTTCAAGTTTGTAATCAGACTTTACTATTTTTCTAGGTCACAAATCCAGGATCTTACAAAAAACTGTGGCAGCAAAGGATAAACAGAACTAAAAATCTCTAAACAGTCTAGAAATGAGGAATACTGTGGGAGCTGACGTCCCTTACACTACTTTAATTAATTCATACTGTTGGTGGTATATATATTAAATTACTAACCGAGTATTGAGAAGAAACAAAAAGGTTCTCGATTGGGTTTTTTCCTCTGGCCAAGGAAAAAAATAGCTAATTGTCCAGGTTTGGGGCTGGAGGCCCTAAAAACCTTACCTCCAGCAACCTCTTCACTCTCCCACCAGCGTTGCCGCTAACTCACTCTGGGTAAAACAAAAATGTGAGGGAAATACATATCCTAAATATCCATCAATATCAATCCGACCCAGCCCAATAACAAAGTAAGACAGTAGATTTCAGTAGTCCACAGAATAAAAAAATACAGACAAAATAAAATTCACACCTTTTAAACAAGGTCCGAATCCTCTTGGATTATAATCCTGGGGAAAACAAGAAAAAAGATGTGGCATGAATAAGCAGAAAACCATGAGTTCATGTTATTGCCTGACAAGCATTTCTCCTCCCTCTGTAGAAATGTGTTTTCTTGCTCAGGTTTATATCACTAAGCCTGGGTTCATGTGCTGACAACTTGGAACAGTAGCAACATCTTCCCTAGCCTTCTTTGAGCAGAGGCACTAACATTTTTATCCATCTTTTATAGTCTTTTTTTGTCTAGGTGTGATGTATTTACATTCTTTCAGACCTCCTTGATTCTGTCTTCAGTCAGGAGTTTAGAATTTTGGAGAAAAGAAGGGAAAGAGATTAAAAGCAAATTTTAGCCAGGGCCACTCACAACTGCCTTTTTCATTACAAATACTGTAACTTCTTTTTAGAAGGGATTACTTGATATCTGACGTACTAGTTCTACATGCATGATGAAATCTCTTCTTCACAAGCAAATAGAAACAATGTGAATTGCTGCAGCTGTTCTGACAGACTGAAATAAGGGACAATAATAAAATTAGAAGTTAACACTAAGAATTTCAGGCTAGAGCATCTGCTTGATGAGGAGAGGCTGAGAAAGCTGGGGCTGTTCAGCCTGGAGAGGAGGAGACTGCACAGGGAGCCGATCAATACTTATAAAGATCTAAAAGGGGAGTGTCAGAAGGATGGTACCAGGCTCTTCTTGGTGGTGCCCAGCACCAAGACAAATGGCAACAGGTACAAACTGGAACACAGGAGGTTCCGCCTGAACATAAGAACAAACGCTTTTTACCATGAAGGTAACAAAGCACTGCAACAGGCTGTTGTGGAGTCTGTTCCAAACCCA
Organism: Rhinopomastus cyanomelas; assembly: GCA_013400115.1. NCBI lineage: Eukaryota > Metazoa > Chordata > Aves > Bucerotiformes > Rhinopomastidae > Rhinopomastus > Rhinopomastus cyanomelas. The sequence goes on from VXBP01010662.1 coordinate 481,471, forward strand.
CCTGGCCATGCTCCTGTGTGACCTTCTTTTAGGGGATTCTGTTTTAGTATGGAGGCTGGACTAGATAATCTCCACAGGTCACTTCCAAACCCCCACTAGTCTGTGATTCCATGTCTTTGTATCACAAAGGTAGCAGTTGCACGACTAGTAAACAAAACCCAGCAGACTAAGCTCAAGCAAACAAGCTTCCCCCGGCCTCTGTCTATTTCACAAGAGCCCAGGACTAGATGATCTCCGCAGGTCACTTGCAAACCCCCCCAGTCTGTGATTCTGTGTCTTTGTATCACAAAGTAGCAGCTGCACGTCTAGTAAACAAAGCCCAGCAGACTAAGCTCAAGCAAACAAACTTCCCCCGGCCTCTGTCTATTTCACAGAACCACAGACTAGAGAAGTTAGAAGAGCCCTCTGGAGATCACCCAGTCGAACCTCCTGCCAGAGCAGACCCCACTGAACATCCAGGAGGGCTTGAACGTCTCTAGAACGGAAGACCCCACATCCTCTCTGGGCAGCCCGGGCCAGGGCTCTACTACCTTCAACGTAAAGAAGTTTTTCCTTCTGTTCATCCTGAGCCTCCTGTGTCCCAGTTCCTCCTGCCTCCCAACTCCGTGATCCCGCCAAAACTCGCCCCGCTGGGCCCCGTCAGAGCCCTGAACGCAGAGGCCAGGAGAGGCTGTTTGGGGGACGGGAGTACCGGGCGGGCACACAAGGAGAGGCCCTGGCCGTTACCAACGGAGAAAGAGGAGGAAAGGGCAGAAGAGGTCCCGCTCGCCACCAGGCCCCAACACTCACCTCCGCCAGGCCCGGCCCCGCCTCAGCCGGGAGCCGCCATTACCGCCGCCTCGCCCCGCCCCCGCGACAGCGGCCGGGAGCGGCCGAAAGGCTCCGCGCTTGGCGCCGAAATCGCCGGTTGCAGCTTCTACCCCAGGTGTCCCCGCTCAGCCCTCAGCTCCAGGTGGCCACGACTGCGGAACACACCCGGGGATGGCGCTTCAGCCACCTCCCTGGGCTGCCTGCTCCGAGGCCCGATGGTCCTCCCCAGGAAGAAGTTTTTCCTCAGGCCCGACTTAATCTTCCCTCGGTGCAACCTGAGGCCTTTTCCTCTTGTCCCGTTACTTGTTTCTTGTGAGAAGAGACCGAGCCCAGGCAGGTGCAGACAGCAATACAGCCTCCCCTCAACGTCCTTTTCTCCAGACTAACCAACCCCAGGTTTGTTCTCCAGCCCCTTGCCCAACCTTGTTACCCTTCTCTGGACCCACCGCAGCCCCTCAATGTCTGTCTTGTACTGAGGTGCCCAGCACTGACCCCAGTACTTGAGATGAGGCCTCACAGATGCCCAGTACAGGGGGGCAACGATCTTAAAGACCTTTTCCAAACCACAGAGATTCTGTGATCGTGTGACTTTTCTGATAACACATCTGGGTGTCTAAACAGGGATGGCTAAAGCTGCAGCTCTAAGAAAAAAGATGTTTAAGTGTTTAGTTTCTTTGACTACAGGCTTGTAGAGACTGAACTGAATACCATGGAATCATAGAATGGCCAGGGTTGGAAGTGACCTTAGAGATCATCTAGTGCCAACCCCCCTGCACAGGCAGAGACATCTTCACAAGAGCAGGTTACTCAGGGCCCCAGACAACCTGCCCTTCAACACTGCCAGGGATGGAGCAGCCACAACTGCCTGGGGCAACCTGTCCCAACATCTCAGCACCCTCACAGCAAAGAATTTGGTCCTCATGTCCAACCTCAATCTCTCCTCTTCAAGACTGGAACCCTTCTCCCTTGTCCTCTTGCTATACCACCTGTGTTAAAAGCCCTCCCTCAACTTTCTTGCAGCTCCTTTCTTTCAGAGATTGGAAAGCTGCTCAGAGGTCAGCTGGGAGCTTCCTATTGTCTAGGCTGAACAACCCCAACTTGCTCAGCCCGTCCTCTTAGGGGAGGTGCTCCAGCCCTTGGGTCATTTGAGCTGCTCTCCTCTGGAGACCTTCCAGGAGCTCTGTGTCCTCCTGATGTTGAGGACTCCAGAACTGGACACGGTACTCCATATCATCCGTTTCTTCTTCATATACTTTAGTAAACTCATAACCTGCAAATATTGTTTAGACTCTTTAACACATTTCTTTTGATGTATAATCATATTTAATTACTATTTTGTTATATTACCTATGTCCAGCTTTGCAATATAAAATTCACCATTTGTCCTCATTGCATTTCAAACATCAAGCCACTCTCTTCAGAAGGAGCCTTTGGAATCAGTATTTTATCCTCGAGGTAGCAGTTTATCATCTCCCTTGAATAGGAGGGAAAGTGAATGAAAGCCCTGTGCTCCATAATAGGCCTTTTGCTCTGCTAGCAGATAAAACTTGGCATCTTCAACCCATGAATCTCACTGCCCCTCCCTCTCCTTTTTCTTAAAACCTGGTGCTTATTTTCTGTCAGCCTTATCTGACTGTTCACTGGCCAAAAAAAATGAGGGTAACAATGAGAACAAAGTAACTGGAGATATTTGAAGAGGAGAATTGGGTCAGAAAGAAACAAGCACCTCGTTTAAATCGCTGCTGAAGAACAAACCATTCTAGGCAGGACTGGGCACTATTAACATCACCTTGGCCTGAAGAGAGAGTCATTGTTATGGCTTAAGTTGCGTTGGTGCTGCAGTAGCTTTGTGGAAGCACAGAGGTGCTTTTCAGAGATGCTCGAAGGGATGTGTGGATCTTTGTTTCTTGCAGCATTTTTAGCCTGAGGGAGAATGGAAGAAAAGATTTTAAAGTCAGTAACACCTTTAAGTTACTTCAGGCACCCTCCTTCAGAGTACAGCCTCAGTACCTCTTGGTATGTCAGTAAGCAACTGTAATTACCAAGCAGTATTTTAACTGCTTCCTGAGAATTCAATGATGCTCTTTCTGGGCTACCTGGTCTGGTAGGAAGTGTCTCTGCCCATGGCAGGGGGGTTGGAACGAGATGCTTTCTCAGATCCCTATCTAAGCCCTTCTATGGTTCTTTCAGCTTTCCATATCCAATTTTTGGAGAATTTCACATGCAGTCCTCAGATTACATTTCTCTATTCCAGGAGCACTGTGCTACCCCACAGTTATCTCTGCTAGCCCAGGGTTCCCTCTCCCACGACAGACATCAGTGCTGCTTTATGGCTGATCAAAAGAGTAGAGCACAGCCAAAATAACCTTCAGATTGGCAAAACACTTCTCATTAAGGGCAGGTGGTGAGCTCCAAGAGCAGCTCCCAGGCAGGAATAACCCCGTGTCCCCTACCTAGTGACAGAAATAGGCCACGCTGATTGGTTTCAGCGTGATCCGGCAGAGTCCTTACCTTGTCCCGCTGCCAAGAATTCATAATATCAGCAGCCCTTGTGCCAGCGCAAGCCTGATCCGTTCTAGGTTGCTGCCACAGTGTGGAAGGCACCCTTTAAGTGCTTTTTGAAGCTCACAATTCTAAACAGCTTCGTAGTGGCTTCTCAGGATCAAATAGAACTGCACTCTGCACTCAGGCTGCTGCTAGTGCTGCAGGTGGTGAGGGAGGCAGAGGATTCCTCACCACCTCCTGACCTCAGGAAGATGATGTAGCTCTGCCTGCCTGCCTGGGAAATCCACTTTTCAAGAGACAGCTGCCAGCAGTAGGGGTCCCAGTACTGACTGGCCTTCCACAGACCCACAATCTACCTGCTCCAGCCCCTTCAATGTCCAAAGAGCAGCTTTGGAGTTGCCCCCATACCTTATGTCCTGCTCTCCAGGGATGATAGGCCTGAAGACACCAGCCCCAGGCTGAGTTAACATCTGAATTTATTACAGGTTTTACAGGAATAGGTAGTGGATAAAGTATGAAACCTACTAGGAAGATCAAATACACACCTCAGGTTTAGCTTGTAGTTAGTAGAAGAGACATCCTTAGGTCTTTTAGAGCATCTTGGCTGACATCCTTAGGGAAGGGAAACATATTTTTACATGACAGCCTTATCTTCTGATAGCTAACGTGCCATCAGGGGTGGAAAAGCAAGTGGGAAGGCCTGCAGGAAGAAAAATGGAGGCTCCTGGAGACAAATACAAGACATTTAACTTTCCTCTTGATTCCTTGATGTCTGCATCAAGGCAGTGATGGGCTGCCCAGGGCAGTTGTGGAGTCTCCTTCTCTGGAGACATTTAAAACCCACCTGGACATGTTCCTGTGCAACTTGATCTAGGTGATCCTACTCTGGCAGGGAGATTGGACTGGATGATCTTTTGAGGTCCCTTCCAATCCCTAGTGTTCTGTGATTCTGTTTACTTTCAGGTGTAAGTGAAAAAAGACTAGAAAGCAATGGTGTCTGTCATTTGTAAGTGGGTGAGGTCTCACTGCAGATTCACAGGCAAGGAACCCCTTTTTCTAAACCACCTCTTCTCTGTGTGAACCAGTGTGTAGCATCCTATCAGCGCAGCTGCTTCTCACAGACCTCTCAGCATCCATCTGCTGGCAGCAGAGGCATGCAGCACGCACAGGCCACAGGCAAACCTGAGCCACACTGTGCGAGCTGAGGGGACAGAATTCAGTGTGTTAACTGCTTGTTCTTTCATTCCAGCAGCTCTGCACATCTGAAACAGATGAAAGACAAGATGATGTGAAATCAGGCAGGCAGCAGCAGCTTTTAGGGGCAAATAAAGTGCTCAACAGTTGTAAAACAGAGAAAAGGAGAGCAGGCCATGAAGCTAGGACAGATACGACAGAATGAAGACATTTATTGTCATCTCTGCTTCAAAGGGAGATCAGCAAACACAGTCCTCCAGCCCTCCTTTGTTATTTATTGGGAATATAGTACATAGGATCTTCTCTCTAATCTTCCTTTCAGAGTACAGACAGGTGCACAAAGAGTTAAACTGCAGCCTATCTTGTGTGCAGGGAAGTTGACCAGATACGCTTGACTTTACTGAGAGTGTGATATTGAAGCAAACAACCCTGTGACTGTGATTATTACCCTGATAGTTTGTTTTTCTCTTTTTTAGTAATTGGTGGCCATGCATCTAGAAAGGGGTAGCACCACCAGAAGACAGGGAGTCCTGGAGTTTGGAAATGCAAGTCAGGTGAGAAGATGCCAGTAAACAGGACTCCCTTCTTTTCAAATCTACAACATGATGGCTGGAAAGGACCTCCAGAATCAAGCCCAGCCCTCATCCCAACAGCTCCCTCACCCCTAGCCCATGGCCTCAAGTGCCCTAGCTACTCTGGTAGCATCGAAACACGGGGTTAAAACAGACCTGGTGTCCAGAACAAAGTCGCTTCGATGTAGTGTTGGGGGATCTAGTTTGAGGTTGAACTTGTAGAGTTGATGCTTGGACTCGATGATCCCAAGGGTCTTTTCTAACCTGAATGACTCTATGATAACAACATCAGCCAGGTTCCAAGAAGCAGCAAACTAGCACCATGAGGAAGAAGAACGTCAGTAGCCCCAGACAAATCTAAAGTCTTTAAAAAAATCCTTTTTATTGATTCATTACCATACAAAATTTATTCAAATTACATCCATTTGAAGTGGTAAGATCACAGCTAGAGAACAGGTCATCCTTTAATAAATCTATTTACAAAACTCACCATAAAAGCTTTTTAAGGTTTTTTTTTTGTTAGGAGGGTTTTTTTTTTTCCTTTTTTTACAGTATTTTACAGAGGGGTTGTTTTTTTTAAGGGTTTTGTTTTTGAAACTAGCACACAACGCAAAGCTAAACTCGATTAGTATTTCGCCCACCCCGCGTTGGGACAAGTGTTTTCATTTGTACAAAAAGAAGGAACGGGTCTGCGTTGAAGTCTTCATGTTCTCTTCCCCTGCAAAAGTGCCCCTTGACTGTCTCGGAAACCTTCATTCTCACACAACTTTTGAACTCTCTCCTCTTCCACAAGACAAAAAACTTTTTAAATACTAACAACTTTTTTTATTTACAGGGTCCACATCTAAAAAAAAAACAACAACCAACCAAACAAACCCTCTAAAAAATTACAAACCAGCTAGAAAATCCTCTGGCAGTGTTTTACAAGTCGATCCTATTGTACAAAACTGCTAGGGAGCTACAAGCGTGAGCGTCGAGAACATACATCAACTTAAATACAACTGCTGAACGACCTATGCACACGTTTGTACAGATAAACACACGCGTTAACACTGTTTAACAGCTCACGTGTCGCCCTGTATACATCGCTTACATCCCTAAGCTCACACAGTCATACAGTTTTCCTATGAGCGCCGCGAGACGCCTCGCCGCCTTCGTGCGTGAGCTTTCATAGCAGCAACTCAGCGGTACCAGAGAAACCTGCGTGCGGCATCTACTACAGTACGAGTCGTACAAGTCGTGTCGGACTAGGCACCTACTACAGTACGAGTCGTACAAGTCGTGTCTGATCAGCACAACGGGGACGTGAACAAGAAAGGGTCGGACGGGCCGTCGTCTAATCAACATGACTTAACAGCTGGGGCTGTTCAGTTTGAGGAAGAGGAGGCTGAGGGGAGACCTCATCACTCTCTACAACTACCTGAAAGGAGAGGTTGATGCTGGTCTCTTCTCTCAGAACACATGGCAACGGCGTTTTTACACTCCAAAAGAAGACGAGAAATTATTTAAGACTTCTGAGAATTCCTCTTGCTTTCGTAACAAATAAATAGCGGTAACTACCCTACGAAAGGTCTTCGCAAAAATACACGCAGTCCGCTTGATGTGGGACCTATGGTTATCGGGTACTTTGGGAGGGGAGATAAAACCAATCACAGGATTGGTTCTGTTTTTGCCGGCGAAGAGAGTTATAAAAAGCTGTAAGCAGAGGAAGCCAACCCACTGAGATAAATAGGATCTAGCGAACGAACAAAGCTTGGCAGAAGTGTTTTCCAGAGAGGGAAAAACCCACAGTGCATCTCTAGTAGGCACTTAACACGAAGCCCCACTTAGTACCACACGAAAAGGAAGTCATGTACCAGCTGTAACGCAGCACACCGGGGGCGGTGAAGTTGAACTGTGCATCTTCGTCCTAGGTTTAAAAACCAAAACAGCCAATGAAACCTACTTCCACACACACGCACGCACACACGAGCACTTCGGAAAACTCCGGGGTTACTACAGGAAGTGGCAGAACTTTATACTTCTCCATATTTGCTCTATACAACTACATTTACAGTGTTTTCTGCTTGTCGGGGTCGTGTTGGTTGCTCGTTTGCTTTTAAGGACCTAAGTATTCTTGACCTCGTAGCGAGAGACACACCCGCAGCTCCCAACGAGCCTTACAACAGCCGCTGAAACATTCCCACAAGGAGCTGAAGGATCCGCCTCGCACTTTCCGCGCCGCTTCCTACTTTACGCTCAGCGCGGGGCCAATCCGAGCCGTGAGGCTCCAAAAGGAAAAGACATGCATTCTCTGCAGAAGGCACGAACCTGAAATACTTTTAGAAAAAGTGTTACTGAGGACTAAACCAGTTCCTGGAGCCCTTCTCCGTAAGCCCACTTGTTGCAGTAAAAGCAGAGACTGGGGGGGAGTGTGAAGACAAAACATTTACGGTCACTGCTTGCACTTTGCTGACTCACAAGGCGCTGGAGCTCGGGGTCAAGGAAAAAGACTTCGCTGTCAAAGCCTTCCCTGCTTGGTTATGGTAGTTTAAGGAGGGTTCAATTAAAATGTCAGCACTGTTCGAGAGCCTAGTTTATTGAATAATGCTATTCTAGAGGAGTTAAGGGACAGCTCTGAGTGACGGCAGGTTTTTTGATTCCATTAGAAAAAAAAACCACGGGTTAGCTATGGGCATCACTTAGGAGAATCAGCTGTATATAAATTCATCCACCAAGGAAGGAAGCTTCTCTAAATCGTAAGCATCAAAGAGGTCACTGATGCCTTCTTCATCCCCAAGGCTCAGCAAATAATCTTCCTGAAGCAGAGGAGGCAGCAAATTCACAAAGGGTCCTTCAAAGTTTGAGGGAATTTGGTCCTCGGTCTGCTGGAGAAGGTTGGCTGGAGAAGCCAACGGAGAGATCGTTGCCATATTTACTGAGTAGTCGCTTTGTCCTGAGTTAGCAGAGGCCACTTCTGTAAGAGGAGGGAGGGAAAAGAAGGCAGCTTTAATCTCATTAAAATATCAGGCACAGATCAAAGCAACCAGAGCATAAAGAACCTGCCTGAAGTGTCATCTCACCATGTTGCTAAAACCACTGACTTTCCGACCACAACAGAAATTATTTATAAGATTTAAACATCTACTGGGGAGAAAATTAATGAGTTGGGTGAGAGCTGCCCTTTTCCAGGGGAACTGCCTCGGCAGTAGATGTGCTCAGAGTCACTGCGTAGCTGCGCACACCCATACGCAGAGGTTTCTGCCTCATGCTGGGGTGAATCTCTGCTGTTACTGCCCGACTTGAGAATGCAAGAGGAACACAACCAGTTTCTTTCCTTGCTCTTGTATGAATTATTGAGGCTGGAAAAGGCCTCTGAGCTCAACCAGCCCAGCCCAGGATCTAACATCACTACAGCAGCCAGACCAGGGCACTAAGGGCCCCAGGGATGGGGACTCCAGCACTGTCCTACGCAGTCCAGTCCAGGCTCTGACCACCCTTTCTGGGAGGAAGGGCTTCCCAACATCCAACCTGACCCTCTCTTTGTGCATCTTCCCGCCCTGCCCTCTCGTCCTGTCTACACCTGTCCCCACCAGTTTACAACTTCCCTTCAGGGAATTGCAGAGAAGGAGAAGGTCCCCCTTGAGTCGCTCTTCTCCAGGCTAAACACCCCCAGCTCCCTCAGCCTCTCCTCAGCAGACTTTCCCTCCAGACCGTTCCCCAGCATTGTTGCTCCTCTGAACTTGAGTTACATTCAGAATGCAAGAAGAAAACTCATGTTGAATGATGCAGAGGAAAGCACATCCCCACTCTATATAAACCAGAATGGAACAGGGCAAAAAACATTCCACAGCTTTCCACTTCTGAGCAAAATACAGCCACAAAGTAAGAGCTGGGTATCTGAAGTTCAGAACAAAACCTTGGATGAGGGCACGAGAGGTGGTTAGTTTTGCACAGCAATCACTTTACCTTTGGAAATGCTTTTGGAGAGATTTCCATTGTGGTCCTGACCGTAGGTTTTCATGGGACTGAGAGCATCGTTCTCCTCTGGGCACAGATAAACTTCAATGGGTCCTTGAGTACTAGATAAATGGATCAGTGCACTCTGCTAACAAAACAAACACCGGGGGGGTGTTAGGATGACAAACACGACAGGGTGTTGACAGCACTGAGGACATTTCTATGGGGCTGTGTGTGTTCAAATCCATCACTTCTACTCATCAAAAGAACCCTCCAGCATTTTTTTTTGAAGTTGTGAAAGGTCTGGGTGAAGCATCTTGTGGACTGGAAGAGGAATAAAAGCTTTTCTCTCTCTCTCCCTGTGTGCCCTTAGCAGAACCCCACCATTTTCTGTGTAGTATCGGAGAGGAATAAACGATTGAACTCCTAACATTTTATTACAATCACAAGTGGAGTGTTCTGACGATAGAATCATTAGGGACTGGAAGGGACCTCGAAAGATCATCCAGTCCAATCCCCCAGCCACAGCAGGATCCCCTAGATCCAGTCATTAGGCACTGGAAGGGACCTTCAAAAACCATCCAGCCCAATCAATCCCCTGCCACAGCAGGATCCCCTAGACCAAGTGGCACAGGAACGTGGCCAGGCGGGTTTTAAACCTCTCCAGCCGTCAAGGAAGAGCTCTTCCTTACATGAATGGCAAAAAGAACATCAGTAAATAGTGTTGATTACTCTGAAGAGATAAAACCAACAAATAAAGCCCAAAAGAAGTCTCTGAAGTTCTGTAAAACAGATGAGCGTGGAACTATACTCCAGCATCACCCAGCTTGCTTGGGAGACACCACAGCCAGGCTCATAGGGAAACACTGCATAACCTGCAGGGAAGCGCCGGGCTCTCCTTACCTCCATGGGGTCAGGCACTTCAAGTCTTGTTTCTGGAGGAGCTTTCACAACGATAACAGTTTGGTCTTTAAGGCCACTGATTTTTCGGATATCTTGGTACGTCACATAAGCTAATGTGATGGCTGTTAAGGAGTGCTCCAGTCCAGGCTGTGATCGATCCACACTATTAGAAGAGGCTGAAGCCTTTGAATTCTTTTCCCATTTTCTCGTGGCTGCTCTGCTCTTAGCCCAAAGCTTTATGTTCTCTCCACTAGCTGTGAAACTGGGGGAGACCTTCCCTTGGATCTAACCATTAAACACTGTTCACAGAATCACAGAACATTAGGGACTAGAAGGAACCTCCAAAGATCATCTAGTCGAGTCCCCCTGCCTCAACAGGAGGCAGAAGGCTCAGTCTTTCCTCCAAAACTATCAGCCTGGATGGTCAGGCAAAGAGGACCTAGGAGCTTTAGAAGATCACAGAATCACAGAACATTAGGGATTGGAAGGGACCTCAAGAGACCATCGAGTCCAAACCCCCTGCCACAGCAGGGTCACCTAGATCCAGTCGCACGGGAACATGTCCAGGAGGGTTTTAAACATCTCCAGAGAAGGAGCACAGCTGAGACACTACCAGGTGACCAGTTCTCCACACCAAGCGCTTCTCTCTCTTTCTGTCTCTACATGGGTGCAATTAGAACCCCCCTAGTACCTTTCTGCCAGAAGAGACCAGCACCAACCTCACCACAACCTCCTTTTAGGTAGCTGTAGAGAACAAGAAGGTCTCTTTAGGTGGAAGAACTCTCCTCGCAGCAGGAGAGCAACCACCACTGGGTTTTGGCACAAAGGATATCTTTGATTCTCTGAGTCCTCCGTTAGCAGCTTGAGGTCCAGGGTGCAGCTTTGGATTAGCTCGTCCAGTTTCTTCTCTTCCTGAGTCAGTTCAGTGACCTCCATCGTGAGGCCTTGACGCTGCGCCAGCATGCCGCCGTCCTCCGACAGGCTGCAGCCCCTGCAGACGAGGGAGACACCCGTTCAGCCTTTGCCCAGCTCGAGCTGATGCAGCAGGAAGGGGAAGACTCAGGATTTCATGCTGCAGATCAAGCTCCTGGTCCTTTCTCTATAAACCAGCCCGTAGTCAATCAACATAAAAGGTGCTTTGCACAACAAGGCAGCTTTCTCATAGAATCACAGAACCATTAGGGATTGGAAGGGACCTCGAAAGATCATTTTATCATGACCCCACCTTATGGGAAAGATGGAAGAGCCAAATCACAGAGTCACAGCCTTGTAGGGATTGGAAGGGACCTCTGGAGATCATCTAGCCCAATCCCTCTGCCAAAAGCAGGATCACCTGGGGCAGGTCACAAGATCATCTAGTCCAATCCCCCTGCCATAGCAGGATACCCTAGATCCAGTCACAGAATCACAGAACATTAGGGATTGGAAGGGACCTCAAAAGATCATCCAGCCCAATCCCCCTGCCCCAGCAGGATCACCTAGATCAAGTGGCACAGGAAAATATCCAGACGGGGTTTGAATGTCTCCAGGCAGGAGACTCCAGACCCTCTCTGGGCAGCCCCTTCCAGTGCTCAGAATCATAGAACCATTAGGGATTGGAAGGGACCTTGAAAGATCATCCAGTCCAATGCCCCTGCTGGAGCAGGATCACCCAGACCAAGTCACACAGGAGCACATCCAGGCGGGTCTTGAATATCTCCAGTGAAGGAGACTCCAGAACTCCCCTGGGCAGCCTGTTCCAGTGCTCTGTCACCCTCAGTGTGAAGAAGTTCCTTTTCATATCCTTCTCAAGCAGTTCCAAAATCTTGCTTCTAGCTTCCTTCTCTTAACCCCATGCTGACAATGACTGAGGAAGGCAGCAGGTGAGAGGTGTGTCCCTGCAAACCTCCTCTGCTCGCAGCAGCCAGACAAGATTCCCAAACAAACACTACTTGTCCACCCAACCCTGTCGAAACAGAAGGCGTTATCCTGACTGGAGGTGCTGTAGAAGACTGCTTGGAGCAAAGCACTGGAATGAGAGGCTGGAGGAGAAAATCACCGCTGAATCCGGCCAGCAGGCACGGGAAAGGCTGCCGGATACTCACATCCACTGGATGTTGTTCTTGGATTTCTTCTTAATGAGATGGATGCCTTCCAGCACGTTGGTGATATCATAAATCCTCCTCTTCTGCACCTTGAGGACCTCTGCCGCTCGGTTCAGATCCAAGACCCCATCGGGAGACTGGCTCAGCAGCTGAATGAACTTCTTTGTAAGGAGGCCGAGCGACGTGTCATAGCGAGTCTTTTCCGAAGGGGATTTCGGAGCTTGGAAAGGAAAGGGAAAACAGATTAAAAAACCCCAGAACCACCCAGATAAATCCATTTCTTTTCCAATTTTGATCCGAAAAGCAGCATCTAGCAACGAAAGGGTAAAGACTCCAGAGAGTGCCTACATTTGGACTCAAGAAATCCCTCAAACCTGAAAGAGACAGCTCACCCCTGGCTACGTATTTGCATTTCCAGATGTTCTTTTCCAAAAGTCACAGGTACACGAGCAAGCACAGACACTTTAGTGAAGGCAAACGCTGCCAGTAGTTGGGTACCTGTATCACAGAATCACAGAACGTCAGGGATTGGAAGGGACCCTGAAAGATCAGCCAGCCCAATCCCCCTGCCACAGCAGGATCCCCTAGATCCAGTCACACAGGAACATGCCCAGGTGGGTTTGAAATGTCATCCGAGAAGAAGACTCCACAGCCTCCCTGGGCAGCCCCTTCCAGGGCTCTGTCACCCTCACTGGGAAGAAGGACCTTCTCATATTGATGTGGAACCTCTTCTCTTGCCCCTTGACCTATCAATTGATGTCCCTGAGCATCCTCCTGACACCCACCCTTCACTTATTTATAGACATTAACGAGGTCACCCCTCAGTCTGCTCTTCTCCAAGCTAAAGAGACCCAGCTCCCTCAGCTTTTCCTCATCAGGGAGGTGCTCTACTCCCTTCATCATCTTCATGGCTCTGCATAGCAATGTTCTGCTTGGGTTTTGGCTATGTGAGGTCTTAAATGTATTTTGTGGAGTCTCCTTCTCTGGAGACATTTAAAACCAGCTTGGACATGTTCCTGTGCGTCTTGGTCTGGGTGACCCTGCTGTGGCAGGGGGATTGGACTAGATGGTCTTCAAGGTCCCTTCCAATTCCTAATGATTCTATGATGAACATCTAGTTATCCTGGGAGCTGCACCAATAATTCTCCCGTGAAAGTTCCTCACTGAGCTGATAGCCAACTCTCATCAGGGGTTGAGGTTCCCCTCCTGTAAAGATGCTTCACAAGCAATCAAGCAGGATGCTGGTGTAACTTCAGTGGGTGAACTGATTCCACCAGCACCAGACAGGAGGCTGAGGTACAGTGCAGCTGATAATCATCGTGCCTCCACAATCAAACCTAGTGCGGCTGGTTTGTGCTGATCTCATGGGAGTAAAATCAAAACCCCTTGTGCCACACGACCAGTGCTCTTACTTCTCGGACTATCTGGACTCGTTGCAGCTCTTCCTTTCCCCTTTGGAGTCTTTAGTCCTTCAGCAAGGTACTGGTGGCCACTTTCTCCTAGCTCCAGCCTTCGTTTTGCCTGTTAAGAGAACAGAAAACATCTTTCTTTAATGGATAAGAAATGTGTTTCCCTTTATCAAGCAACATTGGGGCTACAGGAAAGGCAGGTGGCAGCAAACTTTTCACAGTGAGGTGTCAGCACAGGTTTGTACCTCATATCCACAGAACATTAGGGGCTGGAAGGAACCTGGAAAGATCAGCCAGTCCAGTCCCCCCAACACAGCAGAATCCCCTAGATCCAGTCACACAGGAACATGCCAGGCAGGTTTTAAATGTCTCCAGAGAAGGAGACTCCACAACCCCCTGGGCAGCCCCTGCCAGTGCTCTGTCACCCTCACTGGGTAGAAGGTCCTTCTCACATTGATGTGGAACCTCCTCTGTTCCAGATCACACCGGCTGCCCTGTGTCCTATCAAGGGAATCTGACTATTTCCTGGGAGACAATCCTCAGGGGGATGCACATCGCTCTCAAAAGGGAGGTGGACGAGGTTGTTCTATGTCAATTCAGCAGCTGTTTATGAATCTGAATCTCTGAAAGCCACGCAATCTATCGCAGTCTAGTCAGGACCTTCTCAAACCCACATGAAGAATGTCCATTCTCACTGGGGAACACTTCAGCTAAGAAAAGCAGAGGATCTCTCAAGCACATCCATCTCAATCCAGGAAGCCCCATTTTTTCTGACAAACTGCTTTGATCCACAGAAGTTTGCACACAGGTAGAACACTGCCGGTTCTCTTTTCCCTTCCCAGTCCTCTCCCATTCCTTGGAGAGGACCAGTACCTTGCACTGCTGTAAACTTTGCATCAATGAAATACGAGGCTGAGGGAACTGGAGTTAGTCAGTCTAGAGAAGACAAGGCTGAGAGGAGACCTTCTTGCTCTCTACAGCTACCTCAAAGGAGGATGGAGTGAGGCTGGTGCTGGTCTCTTCTTCCAAATGACTAAGGACAGGACAAGAGGAAATGGCCTCAAGTTGTGTCAGGGGAGGTTTAGGTCGGATCTTAGGAAGATCTCTTTCCTGAGAGAGTGGTTGGGCACTGGAACAGGCTGCCCAGGGAGGTGGTGGGCTTGTCCAAGTCTCCTGTGCTTTAACTTGCCTTTTAATGAGTCTGAGGTTTGCGAACGGCGCCGGGTGTCAGCTAGCAACACCTCAACAAAAGCGTCGAGATGAATTGACTTGGAGCCTTCCGCTGGTCCCAGACCCCAAGTGATACCCAGCAGCACAATCCACGACGCACAAGGACCAGCGCTCAGCCCGCGAGCCCGAGGTCTTGTCTCGGATCGGTGAGGAGCAGAACACGACCCAACCCCTCGGGGCAGGAACAAGCAAATGAAGCCCTTGGAATTACTCTGCCTAATTGAATAAACATCATTTGGCTGAACTTCATCAGACATAAAACTCCCCTTTTGTCTTTTTCCCGTGTCTTCCCAGGTAATGTTCTTGCTACTGTTGGGATAACAAGTATCCCCAGGTCTAGTTTCAGTAACCCGAGAAGCAGGGCAGGGTCTGGAGTTGTTTCCAGAGAGAGTAGATTGTGTTTCTGTCTAGGCACAGAACTCTTGGTGGTTCTCCTCGCAGGTCTGCTCCAGGCAGGTTCCAAGGGGAAAGGGTTCCAGCCTCAAAGAGGGGAGATTGAGGTTGGCCATGAGGAACCAATTCTGTGCTGTGAGGGTGCTGAGATGCTGGAACAGGTTGCCCAAGGCAGCTGTGGCTGCCCCATTGGGCAGGTTGGCTGGGACCCTGAGTAACCTGCTCTACCTGCATGGACACGTTCCTGTGCAACTTGGTCTAGGGGATCCTGCTGTGGCAGGGGGATTGGACTAGATGATCTTTGGAGGTCCCTTCCAGTTCCTAATGATTCTATGTTTCTATGATCCTTCTCTGGCAGAGGGATAGGACTGGATGATCTTCTGAGGTCCCTTCCGATCCCTAATGATTCTATGATCCTTCTCTAGCAGAGGGATCAAACTAGATGATCTTTCAAGGTCCCTTCTAATCCCTGATGTTCCGTGATTCTTCCATCCAGCACAAGCACCCATCATCGGCGGCACCTTCTGCTGGTGTGAAGCACCTCTGCCCTTCTCCCTGAGCCATGGGCTCTCCAGTCCAAGGACGGAGCTTGCAGAGGTCAGCTGTTAACCACAGCACCCAGCTAACACGTAACCAGGGTAATTGGATTAAACGAAGGTTCCAGCTACTCCACGGAGAGAAGGACATCTCGCCCTGTTCTGAGCACGCGGGGCTCTTTCCAGCTACAAGGGAAGAGGAAGGAGGGTGAAAAGGCAACGGTTCAGGGTGTGAGAAGACTAGGTCAAAGGGGCACAATTAAAGATAAAAGAGAATCTCAAAACCAGGTGTGAGAAGGAGGGCAAACACTAAAGACTTAAAATCCAGGGATTTGCAGCAGCTCCCTCTGTCAGAAGACAAACCCTGGGCTTGGACGGCTACACTTGTTGTCTCAACTTGTTGGCAAGGCAAGAACCGCAGCGTTTTGCCCCTGCTTTTGGGGCTGAACACCCAGAGCTTTCTCCTGTGAACCTGAATTAGGCTGGTTTGGTAGGGAGAGGACCCAAACAGCAGCACAAGTTCATCCAGAGAGACCACAGGCTCACAAAGCATTAGGGACTGGAAGGGACCTCGAAAGATCATCCAGTCCAATCCCTCTGCCAGAGCAGGATCCCCTAGGCCAAGTCACACAGGAACACACCCAGGCAGGTTTCAAACCTCTCCAGAGAAGGAGGCCCCACGACCCCCCTGGGCAGCCCCTTCCATGTTCAGAAGAGCTTCAGAGAGCCTGGTGAAGTCACTGAGAGGCAAACCCTGGGGAATGTTTCATTTCTGGCCAGATGTTCCCTATCACTCAGCAAGAGCTCTCTTCCCCTTCCTGTTCTACAAACTTCATCCCTGCTAGGAAGCAGGACCACAGTGGTACATTCTCTCAACAACTTCTTCCTCGACCCGCAGAGCAAAGGCTTTCTAGTGCCTTTTCTTTGCACGGGAGGTCCTGAGCGACTCCGTTTCTCAGTCCCCTCTCCACAATCATTCCCTGCTGTCTATTCATATCAATGACAGACACACAACCCTCTACACGTGCACATTAAATACCCATCATTCACCCTCAGAAAGCTCAAGCTCTCTGCCCAGCAGCTGTGACCCTTAAAACCCTTATCACCCGAGTGATAAGACAAAGGACGCACCCTGAAGTTATACCAAGGGAGGTTTAGGGCAAGTGGAGACTGGCATCTGGGCAAGAATGTCCTCAGGTACCAGTATAAGCTGGGGACTGACCTGCTGGAGAGCAGTGTAGGGTAAAAGGGACCTGGGGGTCCTGGTGGACAGCAGGATGGCCATGAGCCAGCAATGGGCCCTTGTGGCCAAGAAGGCTAAAGGTCAGCAGATCAAGAGAGGTTGCCCTCCCACTCTCTTCTCCTCTGCTGAGACCACAGCTGGAATGTTATGTGCAGTGCTGGGCCACTCAGTCCAGAAGGACACAGTGCTGCTGGAGAGAGCCCAGCACAGAGCCACAGAGATGAAGGGAGGGGACCATCTCCCTGTTGAGGAAAGGCTGAGGGAGCTGGGGCTCTTGAGCTGGAAAGAAACTCCAGTTTAGGGTTGGCTGGGCAGGAAAAATGGGAAGAGTGGAAATGATGGAGGACAGGGAGGACTAAACTGTGTCTATTGAGCGAGAGCTGCTGGTGTGGTGCCTCCGAGCACGAACCGAGCGAGTGAAGCCAAGGCAGATGACTAAGCCCGGCAGAGCCTCTAGAAGATACTACAATGGCTGGGGGCAGATAAAGCAGCAGCAGCTTTTCTGGATGCCACCACAACGCTGCTATTACTAGGAGGGGATGGCAGCCCATCCCGAGAGCACAGATAAATGCTGACCGCGGCGAGGAAGCCCTGGCACACACGCTTCACCAGTCCCCACACGTCTCCCGCTGGCTGGCCACGGTTTCAAAAGTAAGCAGTCACTTCACAAATGAATTTCAAAGCCAAGGTTCTGGGGCACTGAACTCTAGAAGGCTGCTCCAGAGGCTGGGAGCTGCACAGAATCACAGAACGCTAGGGATTGGAAGGGACCTCCAAAGATCATCCAGTCCAATATCCCTGCCAGAGCAGAACCAACTAGACCAAGTCACACAGGAGATACCAGTCTCTGAGAACTCTAAGATCCCCTAGATCCAGTCACACAGGGACACGTCCAGGTGGGTTTTGAAAGTCTCCAGAGAAGGAGACTCCACAAACCCTGGGCAGCCCCTGCCAGTGCTCTGTCACCCTCACTGAGAACAAGGTCCTTCTCAGATCAATGCAGAACCTCCTTTGTCCCAGCTCACACCCATTGCCCTTTGTCCTATCACAGGTTGCCCCTCAGCAGAGCCTGGCTCCATCCTCCTGACACCCATCCTTCCATATTAACATTCATGGGGTCTCCCCTCAGTCTCCTTCTTTCCAAGCTGAAGAGCCCCAGCTCCCTCAGCCTTTCCTCATCAGGGAGATGCTCCCCTCCTTTCATCATCTCTGTGGCTCTGCGCTGGACTCTCTCCAGCAGCTCTGTGTCCTTCTGGAACTGAGTGGCCCAGCACTGGACATAATATTCCATACGTGGTCTCAGCAGGGCAGAGTAGAGTGGTAGGAGAACCTCACTCGATCTGCTGACCACCCCCATTCCAATGCTCCCCAGGATGCCGTTGGCTTTCTTAGCCACCAGGACCCTCGGGTCCCTTTCTCCCACAGGTCAGTCCCCCAGAGAGCAAATGTCTTACATGAAAGGGTAAATTACGCTGGAGCATGATGAGGAGGGAACACAAGAGAAGAAGGGGAAGAAGATGTCACCTTGGGGTGCATGCACAGAACTATTCCTGCACTGAGGAAGTGTCTCCACCAATCGAGGTGGTAGAGGCTGTGCTCCAGTGAACCAGCTCTGGCATGTGGAGAGCCCTGAGAGCCTGCCAGGGCACTGCTCCAGCTGAGGGCAAACAGCAGGAGAGGCTGAAAAATGGGAGAGCAGCTCTCAGCAAGGACGGGACTGAGCTCTGCAGGTCTCCTCACAAGCTGAACCCCTCCTGGGGCCAGGCAGAAGGATGCAAGAGGACTGTGGAGGTTCCTGCTGTTGGACTCCTGGTGACAGCTCCTCATTTGTGGGCCCCTCACTTCAGCAAAGGGATGGAGGGGCTGGAGCAGCTCCAGAGGAGCAACGAGGCTGGGGAAGGGACTGGAGGGAACGTGTGATGGGGAGAGGCTGAGGGAATTGGGGGTGTTTAGCCTGGAGAAGAGGAGACTCGGGGGGGACCTTCTGCTTCTTTCCAACTCTCTGAAGGGAGGTTGTAGTCAGGTGGGGGTCAGGCTGGATGTTAGGAAGACCTTCCTCATGGGAAGGGTGATCAGACTCTGGGATGGACTGCCCAGGGCAGTGCTGGAGTCCCCATCCCTGGAAGTGTTTAAGGCTAGCCTGGCTGTGGCCCTTTAGTGCCCTGGTGTGGCCACTGTGGCGATGTCAGGTGCTGGGCTGGGCTGGCTGAACTCTGAGGTCTTTTCCAGCCTCAGCCATTCTGTGACTGTTGTTTCATACTGGTTTCTCTGGAGTCACAAGGAGACAGATGTGCAGCTCCAGCTGCCCGAATGCAGAGGGATTTGAGGTTTCAGGGAAGAAAGAGTCACCCCAGCAGTCTACACGCAGACACCAAGCCCTTGCACCACATCACCCTTGGTCTCAGGAGTTCCCCCTCACTGCAGAGAAGCATTCGGCGAGAACTTCAGAAAAGAACACGAGGAGAAAGCGGTGGGAATTCAGCTAATTGCATGTGAAGGCAATGAATGAAGTCCTTGAGAGGGGAATTCTATGGGAATGGTTCTCTGGTCCATTCCCACAGAGGAACACGACCAGGACCAGCTCTGGAAGGAAAACACCACCTCACAATTTTCACGCAGAGCCCATTCATTAGACTGAGGTAAAAACATAAGGAAAAGACTCTCAAAAATAGAGCCTGGAGAAGTGAACACACTGCAAAGGCAGCCCCAGGAAGAAGAGGAGGCTGAAATATCACTGCTGATTAGTCAGGATTATTAGTTGAGTGACAAGCAGCTGGTATTTAAAGCAACATTTAAAGAAGCATTTTACCAGCCAAGGCAAACACAGCGCTCAGAAATCATCCCCATCACCCTCCTCCAACACAAAAGCCCCAAATTTTCTTCTCAGGAGATGGCAACTGCACTAAACAGAGGACAAAAAAGTCCCTTCCACAACAGCAATTTGTGTTTCCTACACTGCTCTTATTTTCCAGCTCATCAGGTACCAGCTCACCACAGTTTTGACTGAGCAAAGCCCTTCTCCAGCTCCTGCATGGAGATCATTCATTTGGCTACAGGCAAGGTGTGTTTTTCATGCAGAGGGATGTGAACCTCAGACCCTGTTTGCAGGTGTCAGTCAGGTTTGTAATTGATTGAGAGACACCGCATGACTATCGAACCCCATTCTGACTGGAGCAGGCTGCCCGGGGGTTGTGGAGTCTCCTTCTCTGGAGACATTTAAAATCCGCCTGGATGTGTTCCTAATGTCTGGATCTAGGGGATCCTGCTGTGGCTGGGGGATTGGACTGGATGATCTTTCATGGTCCCTTCCAATCCCTAATGACTGGATCTAGGGGATCCTGCTCTGGCAGGAGGGTTGGACTGGAGGATCTTTCAAGATCCCTTCCAATTCCTAATGATTCTATGAATTCAACCATCCCGTTCCCACAGATCTTCCATTGTCACGATTCACTCAGCAGTATCAGGACTGTCAAGGAAGCCGCAGACTCTCAGCACTTAAATATCAACCTGTATATCAAATCTGCAGCAAGACCCATCTGTAACTCAAAATGTGGTGGCCAAGCTTTGGTGGTGGCTTCTTGTTGAAAGCAGGACCCAAGGCAAATGACTCCCTAGAAGAAGCACGGCAGCGGAGCGCAGAGGGAAGCGAGGAGCTGTCACGGTGCCTCCCCGTCATCGCTGCAAACGTCACACAGAGCCATCTCTGACACCCACCGGCAGGAACACGTTAGCTCCCAGGTGAGTCTGTGTTCAACAGCGAGAGCTTGGGGTGCTCACTCCCACTGCTCTCACCTCTGTCCTGTCTGAACAGAACATTTTCAACTGCTTCTAAATCGGCCACAGGGACCTGAACCAACCCAAGGAAGCAGCAAAACACAGCAATGAGAAACAATGGTTTGTCCTAGACAGACGCAGGTTCTGACTGATGCATCATAGAATCATCAAGGCTGGAAGACCTCTAGGATCTGCAAGTCCAATCCCTCATCCCAACAGCTATCTCACCCCTTGACCATGGCCTCAAGTATTCTAGCTATTTGATTTTTAAACACCTCCAGGGGTGGGGACTCCACCACCTCCTTGAGCAGCCTCTTCCAGTGCCCAACTCACTGGAAAGAACTTCTTCCTAAGATCCAACCTAAACCTCCCTTGATGCTCTCATCCCAGCATCTCCCTAACGCCTAGACCATGGCCTCAAGTATTCTAGCTATTTGATTTTTAAACACCTCCAGGGGTGGGGACTCCACCACCTCCTTGAGCAGCCTCTTCCAGTGCCCAACTCACTGGAAAGAACTTCTTCCTAAGATCCAACCTAGACAACCTGAGGCCATTTCCTCTCGTCCTATCCTTAGTAATTCGGGAGAAGGATAAACTCAAGGTACCAACTCCTGTCGGTTGTCACCCTGATCTCTTGCAGGGCGATGACCTGGCAGAAGGTTAGAGCAGCTCATGGCCACCACCCCTAACCCAGCTGGGATAAGCAGACAACCCACTGGATGTTAACCCATCTTCTGCTCATGGCTCTGCTCAGATGCCAGGGGATCAGCCCGTGCCCCACCAGCCCTGGGCTCACACCAGCAGCCGCCGCTGAAACACGCGGCTTATCTCGTTCCCCACCGGCGCAGCACCTCGTATCTTCTTTGCACTAGAAGGGGAAGGACATTGCAAGGGTTGTGCAAGCAGGAGGCACTTCCCAAGCCTCACACCAACAGAACTACACCTATGCTGCATAGGAAATGAATCACCCGAGGGCTTTCTCTTGCAAGTTTTCCCACCACACACGAAACCACTGCTTCGTACTGGAAGCACTGGCTCTGCACTGCGCTAAGCGTGAAGGCTCCAGTTACTGCCTCGTGTTGAAAGATGAGAAGTTGTCCTCAGGAAACTGCACCCAGTTCTCATCTCAACTGCTTAACTGCCTAAGGTGAGGAGCACACGTGCCTCTGAGTTGTTCTGAAAGTGGCTCCATGAAACGGCTGCTCCTTCACCCCAACAGCTGCGGGAGGCTGAGCTGCAGCTGCCTGGACAAGGTGGGAGCTCTGGGGATAAATAGTCTGGAAAACTACGTTCCTGTGTGACTGGATCTAGGGGATCCTGCTCTGGCAGGGGGTTGGACTGGCTGGTCTTTTGAGGTTCCTTCCAATCCCTAATGACTTGATCTAGGAGATCCTGCTGTGGCAGGGGGATTCAGCAAGACAGTTCCCCTGCTGTTCTCTGGGAAACATGTTCAGGGGTGGGGTGGCAAGAGCAGCCCTGCCTCCAGCAGCTTTTGATACCAGCCTGGCCACTGGAATGGGCTACCCAGGGTGGTGGTTGATGCTCCATCCCTGGATGAGTTTAAAAGATGCCTAGATGCGGTGTTGGGGGACCTGGTTTAGGAGTGACCTTGTAGAGTAGGGTTGGTGGTTGGACTCGATGATCCCAAGGGGTTTTTTCCAACCTGAATGACTTTCTGATTCAGAACTACTGGCCATTCCCCCACCCCTGCTCACAGAAACACCTCTTCAGCAAGGCTGCTGCTGCCTGCAGAGCAAAGCTTGAGGGCTTTCGGTTGCGCTTCACGTCAGTGACTTCTCACCACAGACACCCTCTGCAGAAAACGAGACTGGCACTGAACCTGCAAACTGATGGGAAGCAGCAAGGGGAGGATGTGACAACAGAGCAGCTGCATAAGGGACTCCTTGGGGTGCTGCTTCGCACTGCTCCGGTACGATGACACCCACATGGGTCCACTGTGCATGTCACTCATCAAAGTCAGCGTCAGCCAAGTGAGGTGGTAAGTTCACACGGTGGGTGATTGGGCACCACTTCATTGCAGGGCTGTCTGCAGAGTTCCAGCCCTTCAGGAGACTCCATTGTTCATCTCACAAGGAACAAGTGATAGGACAAGAGGAAATGGCCTCAGGTTGCACCAGAGGAAGTTTAAGTTGGCTCTGAGGAAAAACTTCTCCCTGGAAAGGGTCCTCAGGCCCTGGAACCAGGTGCCTAGGAAGGGGGTTGAATCGCCATCCCTGGATGTGTTTCACAGCCGTGGAGATCTGGAGCATTGGGACGGGTTTTAGTGGTGGCCTTGGAACAGTTGGGCTAGTGGTTGGACTCGATGAGCTTGAAGGTCTTTTCCAACCTAAATGACTCTACGATTCTATAACTCATGAGGCAACTGCTGAACCCAACTACGGGAAAGAAATCCTTCGTATCACTGTAAGGTTGTCCCAAAGAAAAACCATCCCAAAGCAGCCAGTCCCAAAATATATCCTAGAGATTATTCTGTCTTTTGTATTTAAGGACCCTCTTTTTTTTGAGTCCTCTTTTCAAAGTCACCAACTCACAGGGAAGATTTCCACTGGATTAGTTCCACCGAGTGGATTCCAGTCTGTGAGCAGAAATGAGCACAGCTCCTCAAAAAAGAACAGGCTTTCAAACAACGTCAGCTGTCTGCCAAACCGTCTCCTAAACAAACGAGCCATGGGAGTAGAGAGGAAGGACATTAGGAGAGCTGAAGAACAGCCTCGGATGAATTTCCTTCCAGGAAATTCCAGTCCACGCCATGAAGTATCGGACGCACAGGCTCAAGCGTATGGTGGCTCCATGTGGGACCTCTAGAGCAACGTAGGAATCGGGAGGAGGGCTAGTCCTCACTTACAGAACGTGTAGAATATAGGGATAAAAAACAGATTCTATGGAACCCCTATAGACTGCAGGGATCATATATTCTATTGGGAGTCTATGATCTGCAAAGATCGTAGGATCATTTAGGCATGAAAAGACCTTCAGGATCATCTAGTCCAACCATAGAATCATCAGGGATCAGAAGGGACCTTGAAAGATCGTCTAGTCCTATCCCCCTGCTACAGCAGGATCACCTAGATCCAGTCACACAAGGACACATCCAGGTGGGTTTTAAATGTCTCCAGAGAAGGAGACTCCACAACCCCCCTAGGCAGCCCCTTCCAGGGCTCTGGCACCCTCACTGGGAACAAGGTCCTTCTCACATTGACGTGGAACCTCCTCTGTTCCAGCTCACACCCACTGCCCCTTGTCCTATCATTAGATGCCACTGAGCAGAGCCTGACTCCATCCTCCTGACACCTGCTCGTTCCATATTGATCACCATTATTTGGGCCACCCCTCAGTCTCCTCCTTTCCAAGCTCAAGAGCCCCAGCTCCCTCAGCCTTTCCTCATCAGGGAGATGCTCCCCTCCCTTCAGCATCTTTGTGGAGCAGTTGAGACACCCCCTAACACTCTTTTCATCAGTCTAATATTGCTGAGGTACTTTGCACTGGTTCCTTCAGACCCCAGCTCACTGTAGGGTACGTCCTTGAGACCCCAGACCCCAGCTCACTGTAGGGTACGTCCTTGAGACCCCAGACCCCAGCTCACTGTAGGGTACGTCCTTGAGCCCCCAGACCCCAGCTCACATATGCAGCCCTATTTCCTAGAGTCATTAGGGATTGGAAGGGACCCCAAAAGACCATCTAGTCCAATCCCCCCACCACAGCAGGAGCACATCACCTCCTCTTCCCACCGCAGTCCCCTCACAAAAGCCGAGCCATGTGTGTTACTCTAAGGATCAGCGGCACCAGGACTGCTCCCCGAAGCAGAAGCACCCCACTCCCAGCGGCTTGCTCCCCTTGCCCAGCGCCACGGCTCCTCGCACCACGCTGGGAGCTGGCCGGCGGCTGCGTGCTCGCTCCAGCCTTCTCCCAAGCGCCGCTTTCCAGGATACAGGACCCCTTTCATGAGGCAGGGCGCGCGCTGCCCGTGCTCTGGCACACGCGGCGTGGCCTGTGGCGGGATGGAGGAGGCAGCGTGTTGGAATGTGCCTCCGGAGCCGGGCTGGGAGAGCTCCATCCTCATTTACTGTTCCGCTGGCAGCTCCTGTCACTAACAGGTTTTGTGTTTACTGCTGGACAGCGATGAAAGCAGCCCACAGTACCGGGCTGGGGGCAGCACCCGCTGCAACCAAGCAAAAGGACCCTTTCCCTGTCCTTTAGCCCATTATTAACCCAGGGCCCCACTGATATGGGGCTTGTTTGTTAAATCAAGATGCATCACAAAGCTAAACATCTGCTCCACCAGCCTCACTCGCATGGACAGCTGCGTCCCTTCAGGTTCTGGTTGGAGAGGAGGAAAGGCAGGAACACAAGAAGGGTGAAGGTGGGACCAGCTGGCTAGTGAATAGCTGAGGAGACACCACAAGCCCTTTTTGCTGGGCTGGTACGAGGGCTCCATCCTGATAATTCCACACTCAACTAAAATCCTACTGAAAGGGTTGTTTCCAGACTGTCACCAGCTGAAGCTTTAGGGAAGCTGGACAGATGCCAGAAAGCGACCAGGACAGCAGAACATCAGCAGAGAGTGAAGAGACAACACCTAGGACTTCAGACTTGGTCTAGGAGATCCTGCTGTGGCAGGGGATTGGACTGGAAGATCTTTTGAGGTGCCTTCCAATCCCTAATGTGCTGTGGTGACTTTAATGTCTACTCACTGCAACCTAAAGACCCCAGAAAGCCCTCTGGCCTCTTGCAGTGCTGCTGCCCAAGCCACCCTCCCTCTCTGCTCCCTGTCCTGCCACACAACCCTCCCATCCTGACGACTATCCTGTAGGCAATGGACAGATTTTCCAGAAGCCTGGAGAAGCCTTCCAGCGGAACCCAGCGCTGAAATCTCACCTATTAAAGGCTGCACTGAAAATTCCTTTCTTTAAATAGATTTCTTCTCTTCAGAATTGTCTGTTCAGGCTCAAGGGCTCTTCAACAGACGCACCGTCGTCTGCTCAGAAGATCAATGGCCAGAGGATTTAATTGAGCCTTCTGCACAAAGCCCAGAACCCTCTCTCTCTTCTGACCCACACACCTGGATCCCTTTAATTTCGCAGCGCAGCCCCACTTCTGAGTCATCTCTCCCTCTTCTCACACACACACGTCCCAGTCTCTCCTCTTCCTCCTTTTTCCCTCTTGTTTTAGTGAAAGCTGTAGGTAGGGCAACCAAAAATAGCAAGTTTCACAACTGGACATGAGACACCCTCAAATTTAGATCAAATGAGCCCTTTCAGAGTGCACGGAGTCCTTCCATCCAGACAGATTTATAGAAGCTCCATATAATTAGGGAGAGGAATAGGATCAAAAATAGCCGGCGGGTGGTGGCCTTTCTCGGCGGCGCACAGACGGGAAGAAGGGCAGCCCCAGTCCCTCAGCAGCAGGAGGAAGGGCAGCGATACCTCAGGACATGGGAAGACCCCACCATCAAAAAAGCCTCAAGCATGGAGGTTCTCAGGGAAAAACAATGATTGTAGAATCATACAATAGGATCACAGAGTGTTTGAGGCTGGAAGGGATGGCTAGAGGTCATCTAGTCCAAGCCCAACCTCCCCACGCAGGGACAACTCTCCACATAAATCGAGAAGGAACTTAAACATAGAATCATTAGGGATGGGGAGGGACCTTGAAGATCAGCCAGTCCAATCCCCCTGCCACAGCAGGATCACCTAGACCAAGTCACGCAGGAACACATCCAGGTGGGTCTTGAACTTCACAGTGAGGATGACGGAACATTGGAAGGGGTTGCCCAGGGGAGTTCTGGAGTCTCCTTTGACTTGGTCTAGGGGATCCTGCTGCAGCAGGGGGATTGGACTGGGTGATCTTTCGAGGTCCCTTCCAATCCCTAATGTTGTGTGAACTCTACCTAGGTCATGTCGCTCAGAGCCTCATCAAACCCGACCTCAAATGACTCCAGGGATGGGGCCCCACCACCTCCGTGGGCAGCCCATTCCAGCCATCAGCCACCCTCACACTGAAGAACTTTCTTCTAGCATCCAGCCTAAATCTCTCCTTTCCCAACTTGAACCCACTGCTCCTTGTCCTGTCTGTACAGACTCTCTTGAAAAGCCTTTTCCCCTCACTTCAAATCGGCCCTCCTCAGGTGATGGAAGGTCAAAAGAAGGTCACAGAATCATCATAGAATCATTAGGGATTGGAAGGGACCTGGAAAGATCATCCTGTCCAATCCCCCCACCACAGCAGGATCATCTAGATCAAGTCACACAGGAACATGGCCAGGTGGTCTCCAGAGGAGGAGACTCCACAACATCCCTGGGCAGCCCCTTCCAGAGCTCTGGCACCCTCACTGTTCTTTCTCATGTTGATGTGGAACCTCCTATGTTCCAGCTCACACCCACTGCCCTCTGTCCTATCATTAGATGCCCCTGAGCAGGGCCTGGCTCCATCCTCCTGACACCAACCCTGCACTATCATCACCACTCAGAAGAAGCTCTAGGAGCCTTCCCACATTTATAACTCCTGTGAGATAAGGCCATCAGCTGTGGCTAGTGACAGCCGAAGCGTCCCCAAGTGCTCTCTCCAGGGGTTCCATGACCTCTCCTGGGAGACCACAACACACGCATCCGCGGCAGCAGCACAGCCAGTCCCTCCTCAGGAGCGATGTCCCGGGAGCAGAGCTCAGGGAAGGCCTCCAGCACCACGAGCACCCCACACACGTAGCTCCCAGGCACAGACCACATCTACATCTTCACCTAGTTCAGTGCCAGATGGTAATTAAACTCCACGTAGCCCGAGAGCCTCGGCCGGGGCCACCAAGGCGAGCGCACGAAGCAGGGGGTGAGCGCAGCACCAGGGACACACAGAACCGGGAGGTTTCCATCTCCTCCATGTGCAGAGCCCCCAGCTGAAAGGTGCCCATGGGCACAGCGGGCGAGTTCCCTGCAGCCCTGGGGCAGCTGCAGGCTCCAGGTGACTGAGGCAGCAGGAGGTGCCTGTTTGTCCCCAGAGTCATCTGCTGGGCTCTGGTTCTGCACAGCTCCGATGTCTAGGAGGGTCGCACGGGTGGCCAGGCGGCCCACGCATGGCCAGTGAGCTGCCGGCACTTGCAGCTGAGGGTCCACCCCAGCGCCCAGCTGCCAAGGGAACAGTCCCTGGCAGCCTCCCCACCCTGGTCGTGCTGCCAGCCAGGAGCTGCAATGGAAACTAGTTGCTCTCCCAGTGTTAGCTTTCAGCTGGGGCGGGTTCCAGGCTGGCAGGGAGGAGGCGGGACGGGGTGAGCAGGGAAGAGAGGGCGGCTTAACCCTGCTCACAGCAGCGGCATGGCCTTGGGCTGCCAGGGAATGGATGAAAACCACGTCCCTGAAGCATCTCCTGCGATGATTCCAGGGAATCATCTGCGTGACGGGAAGTGCTCCTGGTAGTGCAGCCCCAACACCTAACTCCTCTTCAACTTTCTTTCCAAGCAGGCAGCTGAGGTGACCCAGCGGTGAGGGGATGGCATTTCATGGCTGAGGACGTGCAGAGAGAAGCCAAAACGATCTCCTGCTTCCAACAGCCATGCCCATGTGGCTGAAGGGCTGGGCTGGGGCATGACAGTGAGGAGCAAGAGGAAGGCTTCTGCATCTCAGCTCGAGACACCCACTGACTGGACTACTTTGTGTTTCAGTCCCCACATCAAGCTAGTGACCACCTGAAGGGATCTGGGCACCTCAGTACAAGACAGACATTGAGAGTCTCGAGAAGGTCTAAAGAAGGGCAACCAGGTTGGAGAAGGGTCAGGAGGACAAACTGTGAGGAGCAGCTGAGGGAGATAGAGCTGGTTAGTTTGGAGAAAAGGAGGCTGAGGAGAGACATCAGAGGAGGTTGAGAGGTGGGAGTTGGTCTCTTATCACAAGTAACAAGACAAGAGGGAATGGCTTCAAGTTGCTCCAGGGAAGGTTAGCTTGGCCCTGAGGAGAAACTTCTTCAAGTAAAGGGTCATCAGACCTTGGAACCAGCTGCCCAGGGAGGGGTTGGATCACCATCCCTGGATGTGTTTCAAAGTCCTGGGGATCTGGAGCTCAGGGACAGGGTTCAGCAGTGGTGATGGTTGGACTCCGTCCCCTTGAAGATCTTTTCCAACCCAACCAATTCTATGATTCTATCTACTACTTTTCTACACGTTACTGCCTTCAGACACCCCAAAGGGTCTGCCAAGCAGCACACCCGTTCCAGAACAGCAGGTAACTGGTGAAGTGATGCTGCCTCTACTCCCGATAGCATCCTCCAAGTGCAAAAGGGATGAAACTGGAGCCATCAGGCACTGACGTTGTCACTGTCCTCTCACAGCCACACCCATCAGCGAGCAGAGCCAGGCTAATCGAGCGCCACCACCTCTCTTCCTCCCGCCCGGTGCCTCCCCCGCGCCCGACCGCGTTTGTGGTTGCTCGCAGGGCGCCGGGCTTCCCGCAAGCGGCATCGGTCGGGCTCCAGATTTCCACTGTGGTTCAGCCCTATCGCGGCCCGGGAAAGGGGAACTGGCAGAGGCTCCAGCCACCGCCGCGGCTCAGGAGGCGAGAGCACCCCACATCGCTGCTGGAAAAGGGTCTCGCCCCGGTCACTTGGCTGATCCACACCCACCCTCTCAGAGGTCTTCACATCGAGCTTGAATGAACTACTAACCCTTGCTGAAGGTGGTCGTTGGGACTCGGTGGGACTGATCGCTGCGCTGGGGAGATGCCAGCAGCTGCTTCCACAGAGCACAAATAGGCCCAGCTCCTCAGGATCCCCAGCACGCACCTCGTTTCACTGGCCACAAGGACCCCTGCTCAGCCCTCACAAGCCCCAAGGCTGCAGATGTCCATGTTCTCCCCTTCTTGTCTCAGAAACCCAACACTAGCACCAGTTCTTCTGCAATCTGAAGCTCTCATCACCAAGACTGATAGTCCCACGTCAGCTGTGGATGACAGCACAGAGCCTATGGGGTTGGAAGAGACCTCCAAAGAGGTGCAGCTGGCTGATCCAGGAGCAGGACAAGCAGCTGGGCCCCTCAGAAACCACGGCTGAAGATAATAGTCTCCACAAACTCAGAGGTTCTCCACCTTCCAGCGTGTTCTCTATATTTTAGTGTCTCTATTTTCAAGTCTCCACAAGCTCAGAGGTTATCCACCTTCTTAGGACAAGAGGAGCTCCTAAGTTGATCTTTGAAAGGGGTCAGCTCAGTGCTAAATGGACTAGGTGAAGCACAACGGGTTTTGAGCCCCTTTTTCTGAAGATCAGGACGCCACAACCATGTGGTGGCACTCAGAGCAGATCTAAGATGTGGGGAGTTCCAACTCTTTCCCTGAAAGCAACAGGAAGCCAAGTGCAGGACATCTCTGACACTGGGGAAGAAGGGAAACCCTGGCCATAGGTGCTGCAGCAGAAGGAAGGATACAAGTAGGTGCTGCAGACACAAGAGTTACCAGAGGGTCTGGGGCTGGACACAGTATCCAACACCAGCATTTCAGGAGGGAAGGAAACCTTGCCAGAACCACCACAGCTGCCAGTAGAAAGCTGCCCCCCCCCCATTCTTGCAGAGGACAACAGGATTGCACAACTGATGCAAGAGCCAGGGGTTGCCCCAGTGCATCTTCATGCTGCTCTTCCAGTGTCACCACACTATTGGGCAAAGTTCAAGGAGTTTAAAACTTCCAAATCTGTTGGCTTTTTGCATTTCATGGGTCTAACAGTGGACTCAGCAGAACATGTGGTTGGACTTGTTGATCTTTAGGGTCTTTTCCAACCTAAATGATTCATGGAATCTTAGAATCATTAGGGATTGGAAGGGACCTCGAAAGACCA
The DNA here is from genome assembly GCA_013400115.1 of Rhinopomastus cyanomelas. Taxonomy (NCBI): domain Eukaryota; kingdom Metazoa; phylum Chordata; class Aves; order Bucerotiformes; family Rhinopomastidae; genus Rhinopomastus; species Rhinopomastus cyanomelas. Next base: position 511,888 of record VXBP01010662.1, read on the forward strand.
TCCAGTCCAATCCCCCTGCCACAGCAGGATCACCTAGATCCAGTCATTAGGGATTGGAAGGGACCTCGAAAGACCATCCAGTCCAATCCCCCTGCCACAGCAGGATCCACTAGATCCAGTCATTAGGGATTGGAAGGGACCTCGAAAGATCATCCAGTCCAATCCCCCTGACACAGCAGGATCCACTAGATCCAGTCACACAGAAACACGTCCAAGTGGGTTTGAAACATCTCTAGAGAATCTCTACAGAGTCATTCTGATTCCTTCTGATTCACTCTGGGGCAGAAGGACCTGACCTGGGCTTTAAAGGAGCCCATCTTCCTCCCTGCAGATGAGAACAGGCACATTTTTTTGGCTCTCTTGTTGCTGAATTGATGCTTCTCCAGGACTGGGAAGGAAGGAGAAGGGATGGAGGAGATGAACACCCTCAGAGAATTCTTCTGAGGTGAAGGAAGGAACGCATCTTACTTTTCCTAGCAACCTTCTTTCCCAGTCCTGAAGCAAACAAACCACCCTAAGGATAGTATCCTGAGCATATGGCTTCCTCTGACGACGGGGAATTTGCCTGCCTACGGGCGCTCGCTGTTCTTTGCTCTCCTTTTCGCTGAATTAAACATGTCAGTCTCTGGAATCCCCTCCGTGGCAAAGTGGGTTTCTGCCCCCTCGGCCCAAAAAAACCCCACACAGCCCCAAAACACACGCAGAGCCCAGCTCTACACATACCTGCCCACGGAAGGCTGCGCCTGCGCTCAGCGCCCAGCCGCCAGCACACGACCTGCCCGGAGCTGGTGCCTTCCCTGGCCACGTGTCGGGCACAGGCACTGCATTAGCACGGCGAGGCACAGGAAGGGCTCAGTTCAGGGGACGGGCAGGTGTTTGGCCACCTCCTTCTCCAGGCACAGGCCACCCTATGGTCAGGGGCTCTGAAAGCTTCTCCAGCTGTCTGCAGAGCAACTGGTGCAGAGGACCACTGGGAAGGATGCTGCCAACCCCTAGAGTGGGAAGAGCCTTCCCACAGGGACCCTGCAGGCTCCTCATCACCAAGTGGTGGTTGCAAGTGCCCTGGGAAGGGGGGTGAGTGTCAGGAGGATGGAGCCAGGCTCTTCTCAGTGTCATCTAGTGACAGGACATGGGGCAGTGGGTGTGAGCTGGAGCAGAGGAGGTTCCATATAAATATCAGAAGGAACTTCTTCCCAGTGAGGGTGGCAGAGCCCTGGAAGGGGCTGCCCAGGGGGGTTGTGGAGTCTCCTTCTCTGGAAATGTTTAAAACCCTCCTGGACATGTTTCTGTGTGACTGAATCTGGGGGATCCTGCTGTGGCAGGGGTTTTGGACTGGATGACCTTTCGAGGTCTTTTCCAGTCCCTAGGGGGATTGGACTGGATGATCTTTTGGGGTCTCTTCCAACCCCTAATGTTCTATGATTCTGTGAAATACCCCCTGTAGTTCCTCTCTCCTCTGCCAGCACTCCAAGGAGGACATTGCTGGGCACGCAGAGGACTGTCACAAGCATTCGCCAGCAGGGATCAGAGGAACATGAAGCTAGAACCATAGAATCATAGGGGCTTGGAAGGGACCCCAAAAGATCATCCAGTCCAATCCCCCTGCCACAGCAGGGTCACCCAGACCAAGTCACACAGTCAGTCAGGGTTAGAAGGGACCACAGGATCATCCAGTTCCAACTCCCCTGCCAATGGGCAGGGACACCCCACCCTAGATCAGGCTGGCCAGAGCCCCATCCAGCCTGGCCTTAAACACCTCCAAGATGCCCAGAAGCGACAGCAGGCAGCTCCTTCCTCAAGCAACCAAACTATGATGGGCGACCAAACCCAGAAAGGACTCTGCAGTGATTTTGCAGGAAGAAGTGTGACCCCAAGCCCTGCCAGAAGGCACCTGAGCTGTTCCCTACCCATCACACCCCGACTCCCCAGGATCCCTCCCGTCATCTTCGCGGCGGCAGCTTTCGAGAGAACAACTCTCAGCTCAGCACGCCGGAGCCGCACGAGCGACGGGCGGGCAGAACGTTATAAATAAACTGCTAATTCGAGGTAGGGATGAAAAAAAACCTCATCAGGACAGCTCTTCATGATTAAGAACCAGAGAAAGAAATGAGCAACTTGCTGCTGCTTTCGGGACACCAAAAACCCCGCCGAGCTGATCTAGCCCCGGTGGAATAAACGCCGGGAGACACTGCCAGAGCAAAGCCGAGCGTGGAAGCGCCGCTCTGACCTACAGAGCCCTCCCTGCGCCCCCACCTCCGGCTCCAAGCCGGCTCTTCCACCGGCTCACAAGTGGTTTCGTGCTTGGAGAGCTACGGCAGCGCTGGGAAGCCCGGGCTACCTCGCACCCAGCTCCCAGGTTCACGTAAGCCGCCAGGGCTTGTTCCTGGACTACTCAGGGCCACTCGACAAAAGCCTCACCATGAAAAGCCTCGACGTTGCTCCGCCGAGCGGGCGGTCAGGAGTCCTCGCGCTGCCGATAGCCCCGATCTGCAGCCTCCGTCTGCCCCCACGGGGCTCCCGTCCCCTCCCCGCGGCCGGTCTGCGAGGACAGATAACGGCCACCTTGGCTGCTGCTGGCGGCCCACCCCGCTCCCGCAGCGGCCTGCCACTTCCTCAGCATCGTGCCAGCTGCCGCTGCGAGCGGCCGCGCGGGCTGCGAGCGGGGCTAATGGCCTCGACAAAAGCCCCAACAAGACAGCTTTCAGACGCGGCCACACAAAAGCCTTCTGTGGGAGCTGCGAGCGCCGTCAGTCCCCGCGACAAGGCGACGGCTTCGGGCAACGTGTGAGCGAGCTCAGTGCGCGGGGACGAGACGCTGGTGGTCGGTGCGTGGCACCAGCGCTGCCTCCACACACACAGAGTCATCAGGGAGTGGAAGGGACCTCCAAAGACCATCCAGTCCAATCCCCCTGCCACAGCAGGATCACCTAGACCAAGTCACACCGGAACATGTCCAGGTAGGTTTTAAACGTCTCCAGTGAAGGAGACTCCAAGGCAGCAAACCCTTCAGACCTGCTCCATGAGGCATCTCTCTTCCTATACACGAAGCCCTGTTCCATGGCCAAACCCTTTCAGAATCACAGAGCACTAGGGGTTGGAAGGGACCTTGAAAGATCATCCAGTCCCATCCCCCTGCCACAGCAGGATCCCCTAGACCCAGTCACACAGGAACATGGCCAGGAGGGTTTTAAATGTCTCCAGAGAAGGAGACTCCACAACCCCCCTGGGCAGCCCCTCCAGGGCTCTGTCACCCTCAATGGGAAGAAGTTCCTTCTGATATTTATAAGGAACCTCCTCTGTTCCAGCTCACACCCACTGCCCCTTGTTCTATCACTAGATGACACTGAGAAGAACCTAGCTTCATCCTCCTGACACCAACCCCTCACATATTTATAGGCATTAACAAGGCCACCTCTCAGTCTCCAGAACCTCCTCTGTTCCAGCTCACACCCGTTGCCCCTTGTCCTGTCATAGGATGACACTGAAGAGGAACCTGGCTCCATCCTCCTGACATCCACACACTTATAACCCCTGAGGATGGGAGCAAGTCCACACTCCACTCTACACAAGGCCAAGGTGAAAGTGAAGTCCTCTAGAGGACGAAGCACACTCACCCCACAGGAAAGGGCTCCTCTCTGAAGCCACATCTGTATTTCCAGATGTGCCCAACTTCTGAAATCCTACAGCACAGACTGAGGAAGACTTTGTAATGAACAGGTGGAGCCAATACTAAGAGAAAGTTGTACAAAGAGAAAACTGGCAGAGAGCATCAAGACTTCGACAGCCACCGCGGCGACCTAAACCAGAGCCTTTCTAATGTCACCTTAATTAACAGGGAAGGAAGTTTGCCAACGAGCTTCCCCCCACCCGCCCCACTTTCTAGCAGCCAGTTATGCAATAGGCACCAACCTTTGAACCAACAGCTGTACAACCACCAAAAAAGAAGCAGCCCACACAACAAACACCCCAAGAGGACCGCGCTGTGCAGAGAGGCTTTCAAGGAGTTCATTAATGGAAGCTGCGTCTGGAATCTACGCATTCATTACCCAACACACACACACCCCACCGCCTGCAGCCGGAATGCTGCTGCTGAAGCAGCCAAGGGCAAGCAGGCACCTCTTGTTACCCAGTTTCCCTACATTTTTTACCAAAAATATTTGTTTTCTACACTTTTTCCACAGAACAAGTAGTGGGCTGCAACATCCACGTGATGAGGCTCCACAATCCCATTGAGATGCTGCAAAAACAAAAGCCAAAGTGACAGCAGCCCCTGCTTTGAGCGGTGCCTTGTTCATATAAGGCTCAAGACACCAAAGACCCCACATCTGCAGAGACACTGGACATCACAGGAAGCAGCCAGAGTCTGGGACTGGATGATCTCTCAAAGTCCCTTCCAATCCCTAATGACTGGATCTAGGGGATCCTGCTGTGGCATAGGGACAGGACTGGATGGTCTTCCGAGGTCCCTTCCAATCCCTAATGACTGGATCTAGCTGGTTCTGAGAGATTATCTTCAATGCTCTGTCCTAGCTTGGTCCCTTGACCTTTCTCCATCTGCTCCATCCTAGCTCAGTCCCTCAACCTTTCTCCATCCACTCCATCCTAGCTCAGTCATAGAATCATAGAGCCATTAGGGACTGGAAGGGACCTCAAAAGATCATCTAGTCCATGTCACACAGAAACACATCCAGGAGGGTCTTAAACATCTCCAGAGAAGGAGACTCCACAACCCCCCTGGGCTCCATCATCCTCACTGGGAAGAAGGTCCTGCTGATATTTATATGGAACCTCCTCTGTTCTAGCTCACACCCACTGCCCCTTGTCCTATCACTAGGTGACACTGAGCAGAGCCTGGCTCCAGTCTCCTGACACCCACCCTTCATATATTGATCAACATTAATGAGGTCACCCCCTCAGTCTCCTCTTCTCCAAGCTAAAGAGACCCAGCTCCCTCAGCCTCTCCTCATAAGGGAGATGTTCCACTGCCTTCATCTTTGTTGCTCTACGTGGGACTCCCTGCAGCAGCTCCACATCCCCCTTGAACTGAGGGGCCCAGAACTGGACGCAATGCTCCAGACCCTCGACCTTTCTCCATCCAGTCCATCCTAGCTCAGTCCCAGGCAAAAAGCCTTTGGCCCCAAAGCCTGGGAGCTGCAGGACACGCACAGGCAGCACCGACTGAGCTGGCGCCTTAGTTTTGACTCAGCGACAGGTCCACAGGCCATTAACACCGGGAAGCAGGACTGCAGAGCCACAGCACATGCTGCCCACCTCAGGCAGGCTCAGTCTGCAGACAGGTACCACCACATCGCGTGTGCGCGGGAGGGAGGCCAAGCGCACGCGGCACAACGCTCCTGCCGCACAGCAGGGGCTGCACGCGCACCGGGCCACCCTCTGAAGGGCTCCCTTCACGGGGCTGGCAGACAGACACATTCCCCGCAGCTCACTCGAGCCCGCAAGGCACGAAGAGCTCCACGGCGGCCAGCAGAGCCAGCAAGCAGCAGCCCCATCCAAGCAGACAGCCTAGTCCTTCAGGAGGCTCCCCAGCCAGGCACAAGCACTTCCAAGTGTGGTTTTGGACGGACTGACTAGAGAAAACAGAAGTGAAATGGTTCCCTTTTAAAAAAGCGATAAATTGGGCAACTCTGCCAAGTCCTGTCTTCAGACAGAACTGAAATTGAAACCAAGTCCAAATGCTTGAGGAGCAGCAGCCCCGTAGCGGAGGCACCGGCAGCCCCCTCCTGCCCCCAGCATGCGAAGGGGGTCTCGTCTCATCTCCTCCTCGCAGCAAACACAGTCCTGCTCTTGGAAAATAAAGCAGCAAGTGATTAACTCCGGCAGCCAAAACAAAAGCCTGAAGTCCAACTTAGTCACTTGTAAGGATGAGAGCTGCCACCACACAGACACGCGTGCGGCACTGCCGGCTGGCAAAGGAGCTCGTCGGCAGAGACTGGAAAACCTGGAGACTTGGTTACACCAAGAGCTTCCCATCGGCTCTAGGGTTGCTCTGGCCATGGTTGCATCCACATTACCACCATCAGTGGTAGAAGCTCATCTGAACTGAAGTAACAGTCCCCAACCTATCATAGACCCCCTACAAGGAGATTCTATGATTCTAAGTTGGCTCTGAAAGGGTCTCTGGCTCCTGACAGCCCTACACAGTGGTTCTACCATGCCTTCATGATGCCTCTAAGCCATCCATCCCCAAACGCTTCAGGTCAGAACTCAAAACCACAGACGTGTTGGTTTTCACACCCCTGTAGTTCTTTTATACAGGAACACAGAATCAGACCCACAGAACATCAGAGGTTGGAAGAGACCTCAAAAGGTCATCCAGTCCAATCAAGGTTGCCCTCAACCTTCAATGCTTCAGCCAGACCCTCCTTGTTGGTGAGAACAAGATCCAGCAGCACCCCTCTCCTAGTGGGCTCCTCCACCATTTGCATCAGGAAATGGTCACCAATGCACTGGAGGAACCTCCCGGACTGTGGATGGCTGGCTGAGGAGGACTTCCAGCAAATATCAGGGTAGTTAAAATCCCCCATGAGAACCAGATGCCACAGCAGGATCCCCTAGATCCTGTCACATAGTAACATATCCAGGCAGGTTTTAAACATCTCCAGAGCAAGAGACTCTTTAATGCCCACAGCTCTTATTTCAGAAGAGACGAAGTGGTCTTAGCACTCTTCAGCATGGAGAAGTCAACCGGGTATCGTAAATGTGTAGAGAAACACAGGTGAGGAGACAGTTTTCCCCTGGTACCCCTAGGATCACCCAAGAACAAGTACAAAAGGCCAAAGCCAGGAACAACAGAAAGCCCCTTCCACACAAAACAACTACATCCTAGCTAGAACCTGTTGCTATCCCAAGTCAGAACTACAAGAAGATTAAAACAGGGATTAGACCTAAAACAAAGTAAAAATCACAGATCAGTGGAAATCACAAAACTAATTGCAAACCCTGACCCTCAAAGCAAGGAGGGGATGGGCTGTCCTTCTTGTGCTCCTTCCTGAAGCACAGTCACTAGTCAGACAAGCAGTGGGAAAACCTCTCATCTTACAAAATACAGCTGTGCCTAAGTTTAAGACTTGTATTTTGAGTTGCAAAAGCTCTCACAGCCTCCCGAACGAGCCCACTGGAAAAACGACCAGAGCAGCACCAACGAGCTGGAGAGGAAACCATGGGGAAAGAAAATGCCTCTTATTGCCCCGTCAGGTGAGGCAACCTCTACAGAAGAGTAAATGGGGTGCAAGGTGACCCACCTCTGGCTGTTGGCAGGTGGCACAAGGTACCTTCATGGTGGGAACAGGCAAGAGCAGCTTCTGGGAATCATGACCTGGTGAGATGGATTACCACCACGGAACGGGGAAAGCACCTGTCACCTTCCTTCATCTTCTCACTCATCCCATCTTGGGCCACCTACGCCCAGTCCCTACTGCACACCAGACCTCAGATCCAGCTGTTTCACCTTGTTAAAGCAGCAGAAAGCCAACCCACCAGCGCAGCTCAATGCTCCCCCCGGTACAGAGATGGAGGAAGAGCGTTGCCTGGCCTGCAGCAGGGCAAAGGCGATGCCACAGCAGAGGCTGCAGATAGGAGCAACAGCAGAGCCTTCGAGTGGCTCAGCTGCTCGTGGAAACCTGCCAGAAGCCCTTATCGTGGTGGGGCTGCCATCCCTTCAGCAGCTCTGGTGCAGACGGCGTAGCTGGCCACTGCGCGAGGGCAGCGGAGGCACCGTCGGCGAGCTCAGGAGGCGGCGGGCTATTCCTAGCCCCTTTTTGTTCGGATGCCTGCTTTCCCCTAGATGCCTGTTGGCACGGCTCGGGCAGTTGGGATTTGTGGCTCTTTGAACTCTCCTCAGGCGCCTGTGCCAAAGGACCATGTGGTACCTCCTTGGGTTCAGAAACAGGCTGTCGCTGGAGGAGATGGATTTAAACCAGCGCAACTCCCTTCAACACTCTACAAAGAGCAGAGAGCCCAGCCTCGTGCTGCCAGTCATTCCCAGCAACACCAGCCACCAGGGCAAAGAAACAAGGAGAAGGGGCTGAATAGGGAAAAACATCTCTTCACACAGAAGCCTATTAATTCCTGCAAAATCAGCTGAAGCTCCTAGTTAGTTACTCACTTCCCTTAGGAGCTCGCAGGGCTTTTCCCCTCTTCTCATACCTTAAACCCTCACTGAGGACCTGGCCTGCTGCTCCTTTACCGACCATCTCGGAGAAAGACTCTGCCTTACCCTCTCCAGCTGTGTCTCACCGGGAAGGAGGGAGGGCAGAGGTGCCAGGACTGCTAAAACCTAAAGGAGAGAGGTGCTAAGTAGTCCGTTTGGCCATGTAAATCCTCCCACCCCCTTCCTGAAGCACCCGAACCCGCCTCGCCAGAGCTCATGTCACCGAAAGGCCACAGGAGTTCTCTAAAGATATTCTTGTTAAGAGGATTTAGCCCCTTTTAAAAGGGACTTAACATGTGGGTGGTGTCTCCATTTAAGCATTTTCTCATGGCTAAGAAAATGGCCCTCTTCTTAAAGGCTTATCTTTGTGACCCAAAGACAGTAGGAAACTCCCCGCTCTTCGAATCCCAAACGTTTGGAGCAGCTGGATTTTACAGCAGCCCCATCTCCAAGTGCTCGGGGATTTGCAAGCGGGAGGGACTTTCTCACACCGAGGCAGAAGGCAGCACCAGCGAGATGCTTTCGGGGCACCTCGTCAGGCACTCGATTAGAGCCCATGTTTTCACAAGGAGCTGAGTGGACTCACAAGCTCACTGCCACCAGAGCCTCAGGGTGTCATTACCTCTGTGCCCTCTCTCTCCCTGGCCACCGCCTTCCTTTGATGGTCCCTGGCACTTGCCAGGCCTTCCACTAGCTGGTTCAACCTGCCTGCCCAGCAGAAGAAAACCTTTATTTATTTAGGTCAGGGTTAATTTTCCATCCTGGGGATCCCAACCTTCCAGAAGCTTGGTCCTTCCACCAGCCAACCAAGGAAAGATGGGAAGCAGCCCCAGGCAGCGTGTAGGAGAGAACATGGGACCACTCACCCCTCACAGCATCTCTGACCCTATCTCCAGCGGCCCAGACCTTCAGTGGTTGCATTGCAAGAGTTAATTCTTCATCACCACTTGTGTTGAAGCCATGGCAGGGGTTCAGAACCCAAGAACCCTTCCTATTGACCCCTCAGGAACACTTAAAAAGCTCCTCAGGTTGAAAGGGAGTCCTAGCCCTCCAGAACCTGGGCTCTCCGGGGTTCCAAACCCCAGTTAGGAGCCCTCAGGCACTGGGCAGGTGGTGACATGGCAGGGAGCAGGCTCTGGACAGTGTGAAGACACCTGCTTGGGAGACAAGCCAATTCTCACCAGTGTGGGGCCGGAGCCCCTGTTGTTATGGACTAGGCCACTTCTCCAAGCCTCTCCAGCCTTGCTGCACCTCCACAACCATAAAGCACTAACCAAATAAAGCACTAACCACCCTCCAGGTGGGGAGCAGGTTGCTTGGGTGAAAGCAACTCTCTTATTTGCTGGTAGAGTCAATCGAGCACCACCCTGAGCAGCCTGGCCCATACCGCTGCACCAAGCCTTTCCCAGTCATGCCACAGCTCATACTGGGAAGCGACTGGTGGCCAGCACAGTTACATCTGCACAGCCAGAGCGTTTTCACAACCCCCACCGGTGCAGGTGCACTGGGCGAGGTTTAGACTCTTCCCTGCAGCCTTTTGCACAGCAGGACCTCGCTCTCGATCGCGGGGTCTCCGACTCAGTGTGCTACTCGTGACTCAGCTAGTCCAGAGCTAAATTTGTACGGGCGCTGCTTGCTGCCTCAACCACCCAGTGTTTCCCTCTGATACCAGTTTCTCTGAAAGCCACGAGTCAAGTGGGGACCAGACAGTGAAAATCCTCTAGGAGTCCTGGGGAAAACCAGGTGGGAGCTGCAGAACTCCAGAGAGGGCTGGATGGTCTCCCTGCCCAGCAGCTGATGGAGCAGCAAGGACAGCACTAGAGCACTTCAGCCTCACAGCCAAAAAGGACACGGGCAGGCATGTTATGGCCAGGAGTTTCCCCCCC
>VXBP01010662.1:525203-614646 GCA_013400115.1 Rhinopomastus cyanomelas
GCCACTCCCCGGGTTTCGGGTCCCGCCCTGGTTGGCTCCGAAAGGCAGCGGCCGGCGCAGGAGGAGGTTTTCAGGAGCCATTTAAAGGGGTCGCGGTGCGGGATGTTGGAACACGCTGCTCGGGGAGGTGCTTGAGCCGCTGTCCCGGGGCGCGTTTCAAAGTCACAGAATCACAGAGGCTTGTTCGGCTGGAAGAGACCTTTCAGATCAACAAGTCCAACCTTCGGCCCAGCACTGCCAGGTCACCACTAACCCACGTTCTTCAGCACCGGGCTCACAGCTTCGTTTAAACACCCCAGGGATGGGGACTCCAGCCCTGCCCTGGGCAGCCTGTGGCAGTGTTTCATAACCCTTTCAGTGAAGGAATTCTTCCCAACATCCAGCCTGAGGCCATTTCCTTGTTGTTAAATGACAGAAGAGACCAACATCCATTCACACGTCTACAACCTCCTTTCAGGTTGCAGAAAGCGAGAGGGTCTCCCCTCAGCCTCCTTTTCTCCAGGCTAAACGACCCCAGTTCCTTCAGCTGCTCCTCATTCCCTCAGTTATATAGATCTGGGGTTTAGGGACAGGAATTAGCGGTGGCCTTGGGCCAGCTGGGTTAGTGGCTGGACTCCATGATCTTAAAGACCTTTTCCAACCTAAATGATTCTATGACTTCACACTCTGATGCGTGAAGAAGCACCCTCCGCATGCCTGCATCCACAGATCTCCAAACCAGTCTCCTTCAGGTGTTCCATTTCACTTCTTTTTCCACAAAACACAAACACTCATAGTATCATCATCACAGCTGGAAAGGACCTCCAGGATCACCAAGTCCAGCCCTCCTCCCAACATCTCCCTACCCTCTAGAACATGGCCTCAAGTGCTTTAGCTACTCATTTTTTAAACCCCTCCAGGGATGGTGACACCAAAATATTCGCTTCACGGATGTCCCATACGACAGCGGAACTCTGTCCACCAGCTCTTTCCATTTCCAATGTCTTCACTCATCAAGTGTTCTCTTCATTTATTAAAGGCTCCCTTCACCTCCTAAACACCCCACTGATTAAATACCCCCTAAATGCCTTCCTAGCTTATTGAATGTCTCCTTAATTTATTACAAACCCTCTTAATTTATTAAATGCCCCCCAACAGACATATCCAGGGTGACCCTGCTGACTTGGGCAGATGGACACCAGCTTTCCCTTGGTAACATTCCCAAATCTTCATTATAGTCCTTCTGGACCAGACAGGAGCAGGGCTTGGCTGAAAAGTTTCATGTCACAGAATCACAGGGCATTAAGGATTGGAAAGAACCTTGAAAGATCATCCAGTCCAGTCCTCCTGCTGCAGCAGGATCCCCTAGATCCAGTTGCACAGGAACATGTCCAGGTGGGTTTTAAACGCCTCCAAGAGAAGGAGACTCCACAACTGCCCTGGGCAGCCCCTTCCAGTGCAACTTGGTCTAGGTCATCCTGCTCTGGCAGGGGGATTGGACTAGATGATCTTTGGAGGTCCCTTCCAGTCCCTAACATTCTGTGGTTCTGTGATTCCTGTGCTCTGTCACCCTCCTGCTGCAAAACCTCAGCAGCCTGTAGTGTCTTATCTAAACCTGTGGGCTGCTCACAAGGAGTCAACCAGTGACGCCCAGCTCTGTGTCTGGAAACGCAGAGAGCTGTGGGCAGCACGGCTGGTCGAGCAGCATCTTGCTGCCCAGGTGAGCTTCAGCCACATAGGGTCAAGAGAAACACAGACCTCCCCAGCGCAGGCTTTGTCTTCTGGAACAGCTTCTTTTCCTCTCCCATGGCCTCTCCAGCCAAGTGCCCACACGTGAGGTCACCCTACACCCAGACTCACTGCCCCGTAGCAGGGGAAGGTTACTGGGGCAGCCCCATGGGCCAAAGCAGGGCAGAAGCTGAGGAGTGAGGAAAGCAGGTGAAGGGGGAGGGAAAAGTCCAGATATAGAGGAGCGTGTGGGCAGGCAGGCAGAGAGCTCTAAGCTTGCTGATAGTTGAAAATAAAGATCTCTCTTCCCATGTATGGAAACAGCAACACTCCATTGCCTCTGCATATCCTGGAGGAAAGGGAATGGAAATAACAGGGAAGAGCGGCAACCGTGGGCAGCTGTGAAGGGAAAAACAGGGAGACTCTTTGGGAGAAGGAAAAATGGCACCTAGGAGATGACATGGAGAGAGACCAAGGTGTAGAGAAACAAAACAGCGGGGGAGGAAAGGGGAATAATTAAGGCAGGCTGAAAAGAGGAGACACGGGCCACGGTGTGACACCATAAGGAAAGAAAAGCAACGAAGAAAGACGCGAGGTCCAAATATAGCCAAGTGACAACAGCAAAAATAGACAGGACTTGGAGCAGACCTTAAAGGGAGAGAGCAAAGAGGGGCTAAAGGAGAAGCAGCCACGTAGATGGTGCAGGAACAGCCAGGATCTCCAGAGCGGAGACAGAACAGAGCAAGAGGAGGAGGTAGAGCTCAGCCTAAGGCACCACCTGCCCCTGGGGCATGTTGGTTCTTTCACTGAGTTTCTAGTGGGTGATTCCTCTGTAAAGGGCACCAGTCAACCTGTTGAACTCCAGTAAAGCTGAACCATTAACAGTTCAATCCTGTGCTGGTCCCTGGTATGAGTTTTCCATTGAGATGGAAAAGGCTCTGGCTGAAAGCACAAGGAAGGAGAGGGTACAGAAAGGGTGAGTGTCAGGAGGATGGAGCCAGGCTCTGCTCAGTGACTGGATGACCTTTCAAGGTCACTGCCAATCCCTAATGTTCTGTGAATCTGTGAGGGACAATGAGTGTGAGCTGGAACAGAGGATGTTGCACATCAATATGAGAAGGACCTTCTCCCCAGTGAGGGTGACAGAGCCCTGGCAGGGGCTGCCCAGGGGGGTTGTGGAGTGTCCCTCTCTGCAGATGTTTCAAACACTCTGGGCCATGTTCCTGTGTGACTGGATCTAGGGGATCCTGCTGTGGCAGGCGGACAGGACTGGATGATCTTTCCAGAGTTAACATCCACAGCAGCCTCCTGCACAGTGTCCTCACACAAGAATCAACTGCAACCTTGTTCATCTTGATCAAATGTTATTTAAAACAGAGAAGCAACTAAAAAACCAGCTGCCATCTAATTATTTTAACTCTCTTACTCAGATCTTCAATCTTCATTTTCCTTCAGGCTTTGTATAACTGAACCAACTGCTGTCTAGAAGAACAAACCAGCCCCTCATAAGCATCAAGAAGCTACACGACGGGAGCCCGAGCTGGAAATCAGGGCAGACAGAGGGTCAGAGGCTACACGACGGGAGCCCGAGCTGGAAATCAGGGCAGACAGAGGGTCAGAGGCTACACGACAGGAGCCTGAGCTGGAGGTCAGGGCAGACAGAGGGCTGGAGATAGAGCAAGAGTATCGATGGCTGAGCATCCGGGGGACTGTTCCTGACTCAGGACCTACAAGACAGGCACCACCTCACTCAGCTTCCATCCCCTGTGCTGAAGCAGATTGAAATGACCTCCTGTTGGAGGTAGCGCAGAGGAGGACTGCGTTGGGGCGCCGTCTCTTCTGCAGGCAGACTTCCATCTCCATGCACACAAGGTCTCCTTTATGCATCTTGCTGCAGGGAAGCAATCCCTTCACCCAAGCCAGCCTCACCAGCTTTCTGCTCCACATCCACCCAGATCAGATAAGTCCCGCGCTGTATTTACCCTCTGGAGCGCCTGCCCGCGGAACCAACGCGCCGAGGCTGCTTCTCGGGACGTGCCAGCGTTTGGAACAGACTCTATTTGCAGGCTCTGGCAAAAAGGGTTCAATTTATTATTTATTAACCAGAAAACCAACAGCCCTTCTCTTCTGGACAGGCATGGAGCTGCGCGAAGCACGGGGCAACACCAAGACAACGAGGCTCGTCCTGGGTTCTTCTGCACCATTCCTGTGACCTAGGGTTCGATAAGAGGAGTCCTGACCGACTTTGGAGTTGGAAGTCCCTCTGCCTTCTTCTCTCGCCTCCACATTTCCAGAACTTCTCGTTGCATCAAGAATTTTTGTGGAGTTGGGTCTGAAACCACAGCTGGACACGTCTCACGTCTCTCCAGAGATGCCTCTGCAGAAGGCCCTGCTTTGGGAGAAGTTAGGTCTCTGTAGAGAAACCCACTTCGCTTCTCTCTGGGTTTCTTTAAGCAGTGTGATATCAGAGAGTCATTGGGGATCGGAAGGTACCTTAAAAGACCATCCAGTCCAGTTCCCCTGACAGAGCACAATCCCCTAGATCCAGTCACGCAGGAACACATCCAGGCAGGTTTTAAACATCTCCAGAGGAGGAGACTCCACAACCCCCCTGGGCAGCCCCTTCCAGTGCTCTTTCACCCTCACCAGGAAGAAGTTCCTTCTCATAATGGTGTGGAACCTCCTCTGTTCCAATGGATACCCATCACCCCCTGTCCTATCACTAGATGACAGTGAGCAGAGCCTAGCTCTATCCTCCTGGCCATGTGCCAGGAGGGTTTTAAACATCTCCAGAGGAGACGACTCACCTTGGTAAGGGAGCATCCTGAGCCACCTTCACTGGGGGCTACAAAAGGACAGTGTCAAAAGAGATCTATCCAGTAACCAGAGTAGTGTTTGGAAACAGTACTGAGGAGCAGCTTTTGTTGGGCAACTCCATCCTTTATAAAGTGGCCATCTAACCCTGAAAACAGAAGGACTAAGAAAGAAAAGGGCCTCCTAAGTACTGAAACCAAGCAGAACCTGATGAACATGACTGGTTGTAAACCTGGAGTAAAGTCCAGTTTTGAATCCAGAGTGAAAACAGTTAAACTTCGATCCTCACCTGCTCTGATGCATCGGAGGCAGAGCTGGCCCCTCCATGAAGGTCAAGGCTCCCATGTAGCCTTAGGCCACAGACCCACAGAGTTCACAGAGTCGCGATGAAGAGTCAGCGCAACCTTTCTCAAATGGCTAATCCATTCCAATTTCTAATTAGCTCAGCTGGTCAATGATTTGCCCCCCTCAGCACACGGCTGGCCATCAAGAACTTTGTGGTCATGCCCCATGCAACAGTCACTCCGGACTCTTGGCATTGAACTTCCCTTTCCGCACTTCAGCTGGTTCTGGAAGTGTTTCCAGCTCTGAACTTTCTCGCTCCTCTGGTCCAGTGGTGAATTCAGGATGAACTTGGAGGGCTCAAAGCTGTTCACCTCTACTTTTAAGCAGTAAATAACAGGCTCGCTCCCACTCAAACACAAACCCAACACAATTCCCATCTTGGGAAACACCAGCTGGCATTTCCTTATAACTGGGAAGCAGTGGTTGGGTTCTCTCCTGTGTTCAGGCTGAGGAATCCCCAAGACAGCAATGTGAAAGCTACTCAAACCCACCTGGAGATGTTCCTGTGGGGGGCTAGACTGGATGATCTTTCAAGGTCCCTTCCAATCCCTAATGACTGGGTCTAGGGGATCCTGCTCTGGCAGGGGGATTGGACTAGATGATCTTTTGAGGTCCCTTCCAATCCCTAATGACTCTCTGATTCTATGTCCATTATCTGTGTGTTTGTAGCTCCTTGCCCCATCCAGAAATGAAGATGCTCTATCTGCAGGGATCTAAAACCAACAGGCTTTGGCTTTCAGATGGACTTCTTTTAGCATCCTGATACCTAAGCATGCAAGAAACCAAAAGAAGAGCTTGAGCAAGCAGTCAGCTCTTAATTACCCACACACCCAGCCCAAGTGGAGTTAGCAAATTTGGGTGGGAGCTGCAACACTGGGTCATGTTTTACCATGCTTCTGTGGAGGGAAAACTTGGGCAGGTAGCAAACGTCAGTGGGAAGCCACAGGACTTCAGTATCTGTGCTATGATGGCCATGTTTATTGCCAACCACAGCCACGCACAAGATGGAAAAGCTGATGAGTGGCAAGACACTGGCACAGACTACCCAGTGGAGGAAGCCCCATCCCTGGAAGCATCGCAGGTCAGGTTGAACAGAGCTCTGAGCAACCTGCTCTGAAGGTAGAATCATTATGGCTACAAAAAGACCTCCAGGATCAAGTCCAGCCCTTACCCCATCAGCTCCCTAACACCTAGACCATGGCCACAAGTGCTTCAGCTACTCTGTTTTTAAACACCTCCAGGGATGGGGACTCCACCACCTCCCTGGGCAGACTGTTCCAGTGCCCAACCACTCTCTCAGCAAAGAGCTTCTTCCCAAGATCCAAACTAAACCTCCCCTGATGCAACTTGAGGCCATTTCCTCTTGTCCTATCATTAGGAATTTGGGAGAAGAGACCAGCACCAGCCACACTACAACCTCCTTGTAGGCAGTTGTAGACAGCAAGGAGGTCTCCTCTCAGCTTCCTCTTCTCTAGACTAAATAACCCCAGTCCTCTCAGCCGCTCTCCACAGGGCAGATGTCCCTGTGTGCTGCAGGGGGTCAGGCCTCAGGAGCTCTGCAGGTGCCTCCAACCCAAAGCGCCCCGTGGTTCTCCTCATGCTTCGTTACCTGCACAGAAGGCTGTCGCTCCGGCAGATCCCGCTCACACTCTGCCAAGTGGGACTCAACGTGTCAGCCCCGTGCAGCAAACGGCGACGCCAGCAGCTTAAACCCGTGTCTGGCAGCAGCCAGCCGGCAGGAGCATTGTGCGCTGACCCGTCTGTCACTGCGGTAAGTGGGTCACCCCCTTCGCAAGAAGCTGTGCTGCCTGCGACAGAAGCAACAGCCTCATGAGGAAAGCCTGTGTCACACCAAGGGTTCCAGCAGCGGGGCAGAGACAGCCATCCCCATCAGGCATGAGTTCAGCTGAGACTGTGGAGCAGGTCTGACTGCACCACGTGAGCCACAGAATCACTCGGGTTGGAAACGCCCCTTGGGGTCATCAAGTCATCATTAGAACCACAGAACCACCCGGGCTGGAAAGGACCCTCAGGATCATCACGTCCAGCCCTCACCCCAGCATCTCCCCTAACCCCTATAACCATGGCCTCAAGTGCTCTGGCTACTCTAGCCCTGCCCTGCCCAGCCCACAACTAAGGAAATGGGCTCTGACACTTATTACAGAGGGAACCACAACCCACCAAAAGGGAGGGTTGCTAGAAGAGTCTCCTTGCCCAGGGCTGCAGACCACCAGCTTCCGCTGTCTCCTTGCCCACAGCTGCAGACCACCAGCTTCCACTGTCTCCTTGCCCAGGGCTGCAGACCACCAGCTTCCACTGTCTCCTTGCCCAGGGCTGCAGTGACAGTGAGAAGATGTCCCACCATCACCCAGAATGTGATGGTGTTGGAGGCAGATTGGACTAGGTGATCTTTCGAGATCCCTTCCAAACTGTAGTGATTCTATGATTCTAAGTCTATGAAAATCTGCTGATAGATCACAGAATCCCAGAACATTAGGGATTGGAAGGGACCTCAAAAGATCATCCAGTCCATTCCCCACTGCCACGGCAGGATCCCCTAGATCCAGTCATTAGGGATTGGAAGGGACCTCAAAAGATCATCCAGTCCATTCCCCACTGCCACGGCAGGATCCCCTAGACCAGACTCGAGCATGGCAGAGCAGTGGTTGCAGCTAACAGCATCACTGGACAGCGGTTGTGGACCAAAACCTTTCTAG
This sequence comes from Rhinopomastus cyanomelas, assembly GCA_013400115.1. Lineage (NCBI taxonomy): Eukaryota > Metazoa > Chordata > Aves > Bucerotiformes > Rhinopomastidae > Rhinopomastus > Rhinopomastus cyanomelas. Next base: position 532,787 of record VXBP01010662.1, read on the forward strand.
ATCTTGGCTCTGTCAGTCCAGGCACCAGCACTGATCAATTCCTGCAATGAAATTTAATCTTCTCCAGGTGACTTTTAACTGCAGCTGAACAGGCTGGTTTGCTTCTACAGGTTTAACTTCTCACAAGAGAAGGCAGTAGCATCACACCTACAGCTTCAAAGGCAGTCCCAGCGAACTGCCCCTCCAGGCCGGCTTCAACATCCCATCTCCCCCCTAAACTACTGCACCCGAGCAGCTTCCCAGAAGCCCCTTTCGCAGTGAAGGGAAGGAGCAGGAGCTCTGATCCGGCTGGAGAAGAGACTCTTCCCTGTGTTGGACCGTTTCCCCTCTAGATGGTGGCAGAGAACAGACTGTCAGGTCCTCGCCCTGGGAGGAGCTGGGATGATCCCAGAGCCAAGTGATGCTGTCGGTGGACTACGAAGGTGTGAAGTCACGGTGTGTTGAACCGTGTGTGTGTTCTGATTCCATCGGACACGAGATTGATCCTGGGTAGAGGGACAGGCAGGAATCACGCAGGAACATGGCAAGGTGGGTTTGAAATGCCTCCAGAGAAGGAGGCCCCACAACTCCCCTGGGCAGCCCCTTCCAGGGCTCTTTCACTGGGAAGAGGTTACTTCTCATATTGATGTGGAACCTCCTTTGTTCCAGCTCACACCCACTGCCCCTTGTCCTGTCACTAGATGACACTGAGCAGAGCAACCACAGGACAGTCAGGAAGACTCTCTCCTGTACTATTTGCTGTCTCAAAGGAAGTCAACAGAAGGTGAAAATCAATTGGAGAACCATCATCCAGGTTGGAAAAGATCCCTTCCCCCCTCCCCGGAACATCAAGTCCAACTATCAAACCTCCTCCACAAATACTGAGCTGGAAACTGATCTGAAGGGAATCTCTCCAGTTAAACACATTTTTCAAAGAGCAGATGAAAACACCAGGTCAGGGAATAGATTAGCAATAGAAGCAGGATAACCAGAGCTTCACTGAGTGGATCTCACAGGGGTGTGTTGGGGGGCAATTTAAAGCCTGGCAGCACTTAGCATTAATGAATCAGTAATGATGGGTGGGAACAGGAAAAGGTGACTCTGGATTACACAGCAGCAGGTTGTAAGTTACCTATTAGCTTTGAGACAACAGACTTTGGCATCACTGGGGACGATACCATGAACTGTGAGTAAGAGGGTGTAGAGCAAGATGCTGCAACCACATCAATCAGCAGCATCTCTCTTCCAAAAGCAGAGAGGGAAAAGGGTGAATAGGACAGACAAGGACCCCAATAACATTCATGTATTGGGGGATAAATCAGACTCCTCAGTGCAGATAGGGACAACACCAGGGATGCAATCTCATCAGCAGCACGGGGAGGTAATTAAGCAGCAGTTATTCACTTATTCCTCCCACAACAAGCAGAAGGCAGCACCCAATGAAATTGAAAGGCAGCTGCTTGAAAACAAAGCAAAGGAAGTGCTTCTTCATGCTTCATGCAGTTCAACAGCAAAGCTCAAGAGTGACAGAAATATAAGTGGAGTTAAGAAAATCATCAGAGATGCTACACTGGCACCTTGGTGGCTGTTGAAGTGATGCCCCAAACAAACTTCCAACCCCCAAAAACACCTGGGGGCTAAAAGCTAAGAGGATACCCAAAGTGAGGGGCTTGCTTTACATCTGCTTCGTTGCTGGTGTTAGCTCATTGCAGTATCAAAAAGGGAAGAAAACCAACTTACTCTTTGTTGTAACAGCTTCTGGCTACTTTCACAGCTTCTAGGCAGTCCTTCTGAAGATGTAAGGACCATCAGAGAACCACAGGCAATGATTAAACACAGCAGTGCAACAATACCCTGGGTAAGTTCAGTAAGAAGGGCTCCTAGCAGCAGACAGAAGAGAATGTGAAAGGGTTCCCCACCCTCATTGCCCTGGCTTTATTGGGAGAGAATCCCACAGCAGCTGTGAGCGGTTTGGGATAAGCTGCCCCAGCTGGCCCTCCCAGGTGGGTCCCATCAACACCACCTTCACTATAAAGGGGGAGGTTGAGGAGGGAGGACTTTCTTGATGCTACTGCTGCTGCTTAGTCTGCTGAGTGACTCTTACTGCAAGGGTTCTTTTTCCAGGAATACAGAGGAACACGGGTGAGTAGTGGTGCCCCGGGTGCTGGAGCTGCCCCAGGTGTACGTGATGCTCTGGTGACTGTGCTGATGGGAGCTCAAGCCAGCCTTTCCTGCTAGTAACTCAGGTTGAAGGTGGATTCTGTGTTCTTCTCTGGGGTCTACTGCAGCATTCTGTGGCGATAAACTGCAGAGCTGATGATGTTTTGAGTGTGTGTTTTGTGGGTATGAGCTGAAGGAATTCAGGAGTAGTAATTCTCAGCAGTAGCAGTGTGTCTAACAGGAAGTCCTGTGTTGCTACTCTCCTCTTAGCTTCTTCTCTCTCTCCCTAGTGCTTTCACTTCTGTGTTTTTATCTTAGCATTGCCTTGCCTTTGCTTTCATGCTTCTGTTCTACTTTCTTCATGCTGTTATACTTCCCTCTCAGGTTGTGTCCTAACCCCAGCTCCTTCTGCTTCTGTTCATTGATCTCTCTAGCCAGCCTTGCTCTTGTTCCTTTCACTGGGCTTCTTGTTCTCCCTTCACAGTTGCCACCTTCCTAGTCTCTTGCTGTTGGTTTTCTCCATCTGTCCTTGTTTTTCTTCCAGCTGTTTTCTGGGGCAGCTGTTCTGACCACAGCACAAAGCCCAGATGGCTGAGCAGTGACTGTAGAGCCAGGCATGTTCTTCCCAGTCCCTGTGCCTGGGGCTGTGATAGCCCAGCCTGCTCCTGTAGGGACAGAAATAGATGGAGCCAGTCCTGTGGAGGAAACTTGAAGGGCTCAAGGGAGATGCTATGCACTGGTCTTCTGAGCCTCCATGTGGGTTACATGTGGCTTTTCCCCCAGAGCTCCAGCAGCTGGTGGCTCTTGAGTAGCTGTGCACAGACACTGTAAGGTCTTTTACAGAACGTTAGGGTTGGGAAGGGACCTTGAAAGATCATCCAGTCCAATCCCCCTGCCACAGCAGGATCCCCTAGATCCAGTCACACAGGAACATGTCCGGGTGGGTTTTAGATGTCTCTGGAGAAGGAGACTCCACAGCCCCTTCCAGTGCCCTATCACCCTCACCGGGAAGAAGTTCCTTCTCATATTGATGTGGAACCTCCTCTGTTCCAGCTCACACCCATTGCCCCTTGTCTTGTCACTAGATGCCCCTGAGCAGAGCCTGGCTCCATCCTCCTGACACCCACCCCTCATGTATTTGTAGAGATTAATGAGGTCACCCCTCAGTCTCCTCTGAGCTCAAGGGACCCAGCTCCCTCAGCCTTTCCTCATCAGGGAGGTGTCCTGCCTTTCCTTGATTCCAGCAATGCCACCATGTCCAAACCTGAAGTCACCACCCCAGAGGCACAAAGTTTCCCCAGAGCCAACTCTTTGAGAGCCTCTGTAGTGCTTGCAGGTAATAAATCACATTTATGCTCCTCCAGAAGGAGGTCAATGCTTTTAGCTGAAATTCCACAAGCAGCTCGTGGTGGACAGAACCCATGGAAAGTTCCATCTGGATAGTTTTATGTGTGTAAATGTTAAACAACTGGAAAAAGGGACTAAGGATGTTCCTCCTGCAGGTCAGGGACCATAGAGCTGTGGGTTGGGTTGGAAATGAATTTTAAAGGGAGTTTCACAGGTCACCTAGTCCAACCCTCTGCAGGGAGCAGGGACATAGAATCATTAGGGATTGGACAACTTCAGCCAGAGCAGGTTGCTCAGAGCCCTGTCTAATGTGACCTGGGGTGTCTCCAGGGATGGGGCTGAAGCACCTGGGGCAGCGTTTCCCTTCTGACCTGGGCAAAGGACCATTTCAATGGTTGCATTTTGCTCACAGGATAAACTGGTCACTGAGAGCTGCTGCTCCTTTTACCTCTCCTGTTCCCCTAAGAGATGAGGGCACCATTTCCTTAAGTTGCACACGTCTTCATCTGCACCAGTGTGACTCTCAGGCTTGGTAACTCATTTTAAACAAAAAATCGTCATTAAAAATATTCAAAAATAGAAATTATGTTAAAAGACAAAAATTAAAATTTTATTTTAAAATTAAAATGATGATTTTAAAAAAGAGTAAAAACAACCGGCCATATTGTTACTTTAACAAAATAATCGAAGTCTCGTTGCGTCTGCTTTGGCTGTGGATCTCCACCCACCGCTCCCCACTCCACCCGGGACAGGCGGCAGGTGGGGCCCGGCCGTGGCGGCGCCGCCCCGCATCCCCCCGGCCCCGCCTCTCCTGGCGCCCTCTAGCGGCCGCGGCGCGGCTGTGCGCGGGCGAGGCGGTGCGGGCGCGGCCAGTGGCGGGAGCGGACGGCGGGTTGCGGGAGGAAGGGAGGGAGAAGTGGGTAGGGGAGATGCAGCATGGCCGAGCCGCCCGCAGCCCCGCACCGCACCACCGGCTCCACGCTGCTGCACCCGCTGAGCGCGCTGCTGGGCATCCCGTTGGACCAGGTGAGGCTGCGCGGCGTGTGTGTGCGGGGACGCGGGGGCACTGCGGGACGCGGTGTCCCCTGGAACACCCTGGCGCGGAGCCGGTGGTGCGGTGCGGCGTCTGGCGCCGCCGGAGTGTCTCAGCCCCGCGTTGTGCCGGTTCGGTCCCCCCCTACCCCGGCCGCCGGCAAAGAGCCGCTGCGGGGAGTGGTGGTGCGGGATGCTGGAAGTCCCGGGCTGAGCAAACTGCTGCGAGTCGAGTTGCTGAGGAAGTGCGGCAAAGTTTGAAACGCGTGACCAGTCCAGGTGCTCTGGTGAACTGGGACTGAGTGGGACGGCGGGGCATCGGCATCTTCGGGCGGTGGCTGCGGGGCTGCAGGGAGGGGGCTCGGCGGACTCGCCCAGCCCGGTTACAGTTGCCTTATGGATTTGCAAAGGCACGTGGAGCCGAGAGCGGTCTGGAGGCGACAGAGTTCGTGTGAAAGGCGAGAGCGGTGACCCGGGAGCTGGAGCCTGCTGAGGGGAGGCCGAGCTCCCACGGGGGTCTCGTTAGTGCTCATGATTATCTAAACGATGAGTGTCCGGATGATGGGACCAGGCTCTTCTCGGTGTTTACCTAGAACAAGGGGCAACGGGCACAAACTGGGACACAGGGACATCTGAACATGAGGAAAACCTTTGTCAGGGTGACAGTGACAGACCCCTGGCCAAGGCTGCCCAGAGAGTGTGGAGTCTCCTGCTCTGAAGACTTTCAAACCCCACCTGGACATAGCCCTGTGGGATCTGCTCCAGGGGATCCTGTTAGCTGTCAAGATCACAGAACATCAGGGATTGGAAGGGGTTCTGCTAGAGGGGTTAGACAAGATGATCTCCAGAGGGCCCCTTCCAAGCCCTATCAACAAACAGGGGATTTTATCAGTCCTATAAAAGCAGTCTAGTTTGGTCTGTGGCTGTTTAAAGGCTCTCGGGCACAAAACATTCCTGCTTCCCCACCCCAGCGCCTCTCATTGTCTCTCCAGCCCCGTGCTGCACCTGCTGCCTTCCTGCAGCAACGAGGAAGTTGGGTCTGGGAGTTTGTGCTCCTCAGAAAAAAGGCTCCGAGGAGGCTGAGCCGTGCCCTGAGAATCCAGGGCAGCTGTAGGCTGCTGTTAAAGCCCAGCGGATTGTGGAGGCTCACTTGCTTGCTCCTGCTTGCGGAGCGGCTGGTGTCCGGTTTTACCACCGTTTGCTTGTTAAGGCTGGGTGAGAGGTCAGTCCCTTTGCAGACTGAACCCCAACACCTGACCACACTGGGTGCTTAGCTGATGCTTTACTGCAGGGGGAGGCACAGGAGTAGGGAGGGATTGAATACGGGAGTCATGAGGTGATGGATACGGGGACACCCAAGGACCCAGGGGTAGCACTGTTTGCTGTCCCAGTGTGCGGTCACTGGCTGGGCCAGTGAACGCTGCGGGGTTCCTGTCTAAGCTGTCCTTGTGTGCAGCCAAGGGTGATACAAAGGTGATGCTGTCCATGGAGGAAATTCTCCTCTGCACTTGAGTCTGCTTCACTGCGTCTGGTTATGGGCTGGATTTATCCCAGGGGTGACTCCAGCCCACACCAGTAAGGAGCCCGGGGAACACGTGCTCTGGGGTGACCACCATACTGGGGCTATGTGAGCCAGGGTGCAGGTGCTGCCCCTGTGGATGGATCCTAGGAAGCTGCACTTGAACTGTTGCAGCTGAGTTACTTCTGAGGTTTCAGCAGCGGGGAATTCAGACACTTGAGAAGCAGCTGGGTGGTTCCTCATGATAGGAAACTCGGGCTAAAAGCAAAACAAACCCTGACCAGAAGCAAACTCAGGGAGAAACACACAAGCCTAAATGTATCAAGAGAAACACCAAGGGTAAACATGAGGAGAAACTTCTTTACTGGGAGGCTGACGGAGCCCTGGCCCAGGTCTCTCGTCAGATAAGAGAGGGAGTTTTCTAGGAGCAAAAGGAGAGCTCACTTGCTCTGTGGGTCTCCTCACACGAGGGACTGTTTTGCTGGGTGTGGGGTTTACACCCCGCGTGGAGCAGGGACTGGTTGTATGTGGGTCTCTTACTGCAGGGTTAACGAGCTCTCAGTGTCTCCTTTAGAGAGAGGTTTTCCTGTGAGAGATGTCAGTCTGTGAGAAAGATCAGGAGGAAGAAGGAAGGTTGGGCTGGAAGTCTGAGGAGATGAAAATCCTAATCATTGCTGTGTAGTAGCAGAGGCAGGAAAGCTGTGGTGATGGTAGGTGGAGAAGGTTTTACTACCTCGTGGAAAGCAGTCTGGTAGAGAGGGACCTGGGGGCTCCAATTGAGAGGTGGCTGAATATGAGCCAGCAGGGTGCCTAGGTGGCCAACAAGGCCAGTGGCATCCTGGCCTGGATTGTGAACTGTGGGTAGGGAGGTGATTGTCTCCCTAGACTCAACACTGGTGAAGCTGCACCTTGAGGACTGGGTCCACTTTTGGGCACTTCACTTCAAACGAGATACTGAGGTGCTGGAGCAAGTGCAGAGGAGGGCAACAATGCTGGGGAAGGGCCTGGGGAATCGATCTGATGAGAGATGGAGGGAGTTGGGGCTGTTTAGTTGAGGAAGAGGAGGTTGAAGGGAGACCTCATGGCTCTCTACAACTCTCCGAAAGGACCCTGCAGAGATGCTGGTGCTGGGCTCCTCTCACAGGGAAGTGGTGACAGAAACAGAGGGAAGGGCTTCAAGCTTCAACATGGGAGGGTTAGGCTGGTTATCAGGAAGAAATTGTTCCAGGAGAGAGTGGTCAGGCAGTGGGATGGGCTGCCCATGGTGGTGGTTGAGTCCTCATCCCTGGATGAGTTTAAAAGTCACTTAGACGCAGTGTTGGGGGATCTGGTTTTGGGGTGACCTTGTAGAGTAGGGTTGATGGTTGGGCTCGCTGATCCCCAGGATCTTTTCCAACCTGAATGACTCTGTGATTCTAACAAGCAGGTCTGGTGCTGGTCACCGTGGGGTGAATAGGAAAAGATGACTCCTCACCATTGTCTTGGTTTTAGAAGCCTGCAGCTTCACCCTGAGGGCAGCGCAGAAGGGCAGAGGGTGCTGTCCCTGCCCTGGGCTCCTGGCAGGTGTGTTTAGGCTAAATAGCACTTACTTATCTTGAGGAGACAGGGAGCCATGTGAGAACAACTGCAGTGGCTGCTGCCCGGGTGCTAAAATAATCCTGACGTCTCGGTTCGTGTTTCTGTCCCTTCGATGGATGATTCCTCTTTGAATTTAGCACCAAAATCTGCATTTTTTATGGAAGTGCTATAATCAGTAACAAGATTAATGAGCTTGACAGGAGATGAAAAGGCTCTCTCTCCATCTTCACATCCCAGGAAAGCAGACTTTGAAGTTGAGCTCACTTGTGGGCTAAAAATACCCGGCTAGGTCAATGCCATACCTCCAGCAGCACTTGGAAGGGAGCGCTGGGGTGGGTTGTGAGATTGGACTGGATTGTCCTGAGCCACTGGGTCTGGTCTAGGAGATCCTGCTGTGGCAGGGGGATTGGACTGGATGATCTTTCGAGGTCCCTTCCAATCCCTGATGTTCTGGGGCTCTCAAGGGTGTTTGGCAGAGCCCTTGCTATCCAGGCACCTCCTGCCTTATGTGAACCTGCAACTGCCCTGGTGGGTCTAACAGAGGAAGACATTGAGTTCAAGGGTTGTCTCTTGTAAAGCAGAACCAGGCAGTCAGATCATCTTGTGTCTGCACCAGAGGGCTTCTCTCTTGGTGGTTTCAGTGATGGGGCCACTCGTGCTTCCCCAAAGGGGCAAACTCCTGCCTTTACAGTGAGTTCTGGATGTTTTGTCAGCTGGCTGCCCACCACCTTTTTCATGTTAATCCTTTTATGGGAGCTGGGCTGTGTTTTTATTGCTTTGGCAGCAGTTGAAAAGACAAACTCTGTGGGGGGACGGTGGGACCTTGACTCTTGGGATGGCTGAAGTACTTAGGGATGTCTTCCTGCCACCCCTGTGCTGTGAATAGCACTTCTCACACCCCTTTGAACAGGAGAAGGAAGGGAAAACATCAGCATGGGTTCTGATCCCAGGATCAAGGGCTGGTTTTGTTAAAGTCAGCATTTTTCAGCTCTGTGACTCCTGTGCTGCCTGGTTTTGCCTAGTCAGCAGCTGTGTTAGCCCCAAGTGTCTCTCCATGGCTCTTCCAGTCCTTTCCATGGGCAGGGAAGAGTCAAATGAATTAGCTTTCCAAGACCTGAATGGACTTAGTCTGGGAACTTTAGGGTTACTGGAGTTGCTCTTGGAGTAGAAGAGGTTCTTTCCTCCAAGGCTGAGGAAAATCACAGAACATTACAAATTGGAAGGGACCTTGAAAGATCATCCATTCCATTCCCTCTACCACAGCAGGATCACCTAGATCACACAGGAACATGTCCAGGTGGGTTTTGAACCTCTCCAGAGGAGGAGACCCTACAACTCCCCTGGGCAGCCCCTTCCAGTGCTCTTGCATGCTCACTGGGAAGAGGGTCCTTCTCATATTGATGTGGAACCTCCTCTGCTCCAGCTCACACCCAGCGCCTCTTGTCCTGTCATTGAGTGCCCCTGAGCAGAGCCTGGCTCCATCCTCCTGACACCCACCTCTTCCATATTGATCAACATTCATGGGGTCATTCCTCAGTGTCCTCTTCTCCAAGCTGAAGACCCCCAGCTCCCTCGGCCTTTCCTCATCAGGGAGATGCTCCACTCCATCTCTGTGGCTCTGCACTGGACTCTCTCCAGCAGCTCTGTGTCCTTCTGGAACTGAGGAGCCCAGAACTAGACACAAGATCCCAGATGTGGTCTCACCAGGGCAGAGCAGAGAGGGAGGACAATCTCTTGTGATCTACTAAGCACCCCACTTTTGGTCCACCCCAGGATGCTGTTGACCCTCCTGGCCACAAGGGCCCATTTCTGGCTCCTGGCCACCAGGACCCCCCAGGTCCTTTCTCCTCAGCTGCTCTCCAACAGGTCTGTCCCCAGCCAGTTGGTGACTGTTGAAATGAGGTAACAGAAGACCCAAGTTCATTGCAGAGCTAAGCAGGGTTAGTGTCTGATCTTCACCTGAGGAAGCTACCCGGAGGTGGCAGCCGCAGCTGCCCCTGTTTGGCAGGAGCTGTGAGACCGTTTGGTTTCCTGATGACAGTTATTTCACAACTGCAGGCTGTTCTCACTTTGGATTGCAGCAGCACTTGTTGGGTTTGATGCCCAAGGCCCTCAGACGCGAGAAGTGTCTGTTAGTTTCAGTTATTGGAGAAGCAGCCAGCGGTGGTCCAGTTGGAAGTCAACATCCCAAAAAGCATTTAGAGGAGGTAGCAGTGAGACATGTCCCTGCCCATGGTGGGGGGTTAGGAGCTAGATGATGTTCAAGGTCTCACAGAGTATTAGGGATTGGAAGGGACCCCACAAGATCATCCACCCCAATGCCCCTGCTGCAGCAGGATCACCTGAGAACATGAAGTGGAGGATGTGTCCCAGGAGCCTGCAGAGCTCCAGCTGCTAAAAGGCACATGGCCCACAGCACCAGGGTTCAGTGCTTCTCAAGTGAGACCCTGCAGACCATGAGTTATGTGAACATGGGCTCCTTGTCTGCAGTGGTTTTCTTCTCTGGCCCTGCTCTGGCAGGGGCATTAACTAGAAGATCTTTCATGGTCCCTTCCAAACGCTGATGTTCTGTGATTCTTCTGCTGCACCACAGCCCTTGCTAAGATGAGTGAAATGGAAACCTCTGCCCTTCATCTGTTGGTTTCTTCAGAGCCCAGCACCGGTCAGGCTTGTTTGGTCACTTCTGCCAATCCAGTCTGTTCTGCACAGGGCTCAGCTGGGTCACCCTGTCCTCCCTCGGCACGCGGTGGCGGGGAACCAGCCGAGGCGAAACCCTCCGGGTGGTCCTTCTGCAGAGCAATGTGGGGTTCTTCATTCTCCTCTCTTACAGTCTTGGCTGGGAATGTTCCCTTCCACCTGTTATTCCCCTGGCTAAAGGCACCTTAAGCAGTCAAGTACAGAGGAGAATTAATTCTGAAGCCTGAATTTGTAATGTGAAGGAGACAGATTCACCGGCCTGGAGTCGTTTCCTTTTTTAAAGAAGGAAATTACAGTCATCGCACTGGATAGAGGAGGTCAATCAGTAGATGTTTCCATGGTGTTCCTGGGGGTTTGGGTGACTGGACAGTCTGCCTATGTCCTCATGTGACTGGACGTGTTCCTGTGTGACTTGGTCTAGGTGATGCTGCAGTGGCAGGGGGATTGGACTGGATGATCTCTTGAGGTCCCTTCCAATCCCTCATGTTCTGTGACACTGTAGGGTAGTTTTCTGCAAGCTGGAACAGAAGGTTCCACATCAATACGAGAAGGAACTTCTTCGTGGTGAAGGTGACAGAGCCCTGGAAGGGGCTGCCTGGGGAGGTTGTGGTGTCTCCTTCTCTGGAGACATTTAAAACCCACCTGGATGTGTTCCTTGTGTGTGACTTGACCCAGGAGATCTTGCTGTGGTTGGGGGGGTTGGACTGGGTGGTCTTTTGATGTCCCTTGCAATGTTTTGTGAGACTGCCTGGATGACTTGTGCAGATGGCAGATAGACCTGGGTGTGTGGATCTTCCCAGTAAGTCACAGAATCCCAGAAGGTTAGGGACTGGAAGGGACCTCAAAAGATCAGCCAGTCCAATCAGACTTGAGCAGTTTCCTTGTGGATTCTTGTTCTAGAGCAGCCTGGCCCTGGAATGCAGACAGGGCAGGAATGGGGAAGATAACAGGCAAGTGAGAACCTGAGAGGTGTGAGGGCACCCCCTGCTCCCTGCATTTCTGGAATAGCTGCCGTGCTCAGGGATGACTCTCACTTGAAATCACTTTCTTAGGAAGAACTGCTGAGTAGAAAAGAGTTGATGATTAACTCCTACAGGGAGCCCAAATGCCTTTGTGGGCTGGGAAAGTAGCTTTTCCCCTGTTATCAGTGTTAGAAGCAGATCCGTGTTGACTTTGTTTATCTGCTGTGTGCACAGGGGGCAGGTTCAGATCCCTGACTCCCATGGTTTGTAGTCCTGATGCCAGCAAATTCCAGCTGAGAGATCATATATGATCACAGAACTTTAGGGATTGGGAGGGACCTCCAAGACCATCCAGTCCTACCGACACAGCAGGATCCACTAGATCTGGTCATTAGGGATGGGAAGGGACCTCAAAAGATCATCCAGTCCATTCTCCCTGCCACAGCAGGGTCCCTCAGATCCAGTCACACAGGAACATGTCCAGGTGGCTTTTGAACTCCTCTGCAGAAGGAGATGTCACTCCATTCCCCTGCAGCCATCTCACTTTAATGCTTCTCATCCATCAGAGGTTCTTGGGGTGTTGCTTTGCCAGCTGAGCTGAAGGTGAAACCCAAGTGTGGACAATCAGTTGGGAGGTGGTGCCTGGGCAGCTGAAGGACTTTTTGAATCAAGCCCAGCTCTGGCAGGGGGATTGGACTGGATGATCTCTCGAGGTCCCTTCCCATCCCTCATGTTCTGTGGTTCTGCTGGTAGGCACCGTTAGCACCAACAGCTGCTTGTGCCTGTGTGTGTTTGTGTTCATGTGAGTTCTCTGGAGGCCAAAACTTGTGGTCTGTTGTTGCTGTGGCAACGACAACAGGGCTCGCGGTGCACGGGTGGGTTTTGCCTGGTTCGTACGAGCGCGCTAAACGCGTGGGCACGGCGCTGTGGTGTGCCGAGCGCTGCGATAGACTCCTGGGGGAGGACACATCTGCTGGCTGCTATATTCAGAGAGCGGTAACTCCAGAGCTCTGCTACCTTTCCTGCGACTTCTCTGCTCCCAGTTGCAACTGTAGAGAGGAGAATGGGCCACAGAGGTGGCTGAGTCACCATCCCTGGAGGTATTCAAAGTTAGGCTGGATGAGGTGCTGAGTGGCATGATCTAGATGTTAGGTTTACTGGGTTTTTTTGGATTTAGGTTGGACTGGATGGTCTTTTCCAACCTTATCATTACTGTGGGATCAGCAGTTGCGAAGAAGAAAGTTGTAGATGTGTCCTGCTGATGGCAACCTATGGATGAAATGGGGGTTAGAAGACAGAATAGCAACTAGGTGATGGAATGGTGATGATAGAATCATTCAGGTTGGAAAAGAACCCTGGCAGCAGCGAGTCCAACCATCAACCCTACTCTACAAGTTCACTCCAAGACCAGATCCCCCAACAAGCGATGTTTAAACTCATTCAAGGATGGGGACTCAACTGCCACCCTGGGCAGCCCACCCCACAGCCTGACCAGTCTCTCCAGGAAGAATGTCTTCCTGATGGCCAGTCTAACCCTCCCCCTGTTGAAGCTTGAAGCCCTTCCCTCTGCTTCTGTCACTAGTTCCCTGTGAGAAGTGACCAGCACCAACATCTCTCCAGCGTCCTTTCATGTATTTGTAGAGTGATGAGGTCCAATCCCCCCACCACAGCAGGATAAGGGTATAAGGAACTACCTACTTTCTAGACAAACTAAGAGAAGGACAGCTGTAGCTCCTGGAAAGGGAGATGCCAGGGAAGTGAACTCTCTTGGCCATTGGCTGATCTGCCCTACAGAGACCTGCTGCTTCCTAGGTGATTCTGCTGTGGCTGGGGGATTGGTCTAGATGATATTGAGGTCCTTTCCCATCCCTGATGTCCTGTGGTTCTGTGTAAATGTAGGAGCAGGCTCTTCATTTCTTTTTCCCAAGCTTCTGAAGTGGGGAAAGAAGAAACCAGACTGCCTCCTGTTGCTGAATGATTGCTGTCCTTTGTAAGAGCAAAGCGAGTTCAGTTGTGCTCTCACTGACTCATAAGCACGGCGAGAGGACGCCTGGGGGAAAAGAGAGCGCTCCGGTTGAGTAACGCAAACGTGGGTGGGTTCTTCTTACTCCCTCCTGATACGGCAGTTATCTTTGGAAAATATCTGTGGTAGAACCCAAAGTTCTACTCAAAGAGAAGTGGGGGAAGCTATTGACTGCTTGTAATGAGGTGAGGAAATGGAACCTTCTGTTGCAGAGGAGGTTCCACATCAGTGTCAGAAGGACCTTCTTGGCAGTGAGGGTGACAGAGCCCTGGCAGGGGCTGCCCAGGTGGTTTGTGGAGTCTCCTTCTCTGGAGATGTTTAAAACCCACCTGGCCATGTTCCTGTGCAACTGGATCTAGGGGATCCTGCTGTGGCAGGGGGATTGGACTGGATGATCTTCAAGGTCCTTTCCAATCCCTGCTGCTCTGTCATTCTGCGGTATCTTACTTCTTGCGCTGTTTGCATTTCTCTGGGCTCATTCACCGACTGACAGCTCGTGCTGAGCCTTTTCCTGTTGGTTTTTGTTTTGATTTGGTTGCTAAGTCTGAAGTCATGTTTCACTTTTTTTTCCAAGGGGGGCAGCCCCTGGAACTCATCCAGAGCCTGACTTTTAGAGAGGAACTCGTGGTTTCCAGATGGTGTAGTTTAGCCACAGTGGAGATGTTTGATTTGTGCCGAGTCCTGAACACTTGGCATCTCCAAAGGTGCTTGTTCTTGACTGCATCTGGAGTCTGCTGCCTGAAATTAGACACCTTCCAGCTTCCAGGAGTATTTGCTGTAGATGCAGGGTGCTGGCAACGCAGCCATCGCGACACAGCTGGAGCTGCCTTCTTGCCTGGGAACCTCTTCCCAGTGAGGGTGCCAGAGCCCTGGCAGGGGCTGTCCAGGGGTGTTGTGGAGCCTCCTTCTTTGGAGAGATTTAAAACCCACCTGGACATGTTCCTGTGTGATCTAGGTGACCCTGCTGTGTCAGGGGGATTGGACTGGATGATCTTTCAAGGTCCCTTCCAGTCCCCAATGTTGTTTTCTGTGAAGATCTGGAATAAATGAGAGTGCTGCACATTGAGAGCTGAAACAAGGAAGGAAAACCCCAGCCACCACAGGGTGTTGTCACTGTGTGTGTTTTATTGGTGCCTTCTCTTCCTGCCTCCGCGATGGAGGGATTAAAAATAAGCCTGGAAGTTAGATAATCACAGAGCATTAGGGATTGGAAGGGACCTCAAAAGATCAGCTAGTCCAATCCCCCTGCCAGAGCAGGATCACCCAGACAAATGGGTGACAGCAGAGTAACTGTTTGACTTCTAAAACTGTTGATCAACAGGGATTCCAGCAGACTCTGGAATCTCAGGAGTGTGAGAGTCTCTGAAGGTGGCATTTGTGGAGGGTTGATAATTCTACACAGGCACTGTTACAGCAAAGCAATGAGACAGAGGAGGTTCAATGTCAGTCTGAGAAGGAACCTCTTCCCAGTGAGGGTGACAGAGCACTGGCAGGGGCTGCCCAGGGGGGTTGTGGAGTCTCCTTCTCTGGAGATGTTTAAAACCCACCTGGTTGTGTTCCTGTGTGACTGGATCTAGGGGATCCTGCTGTGGCTGAAGGATTAGGCTGGATGATCTTTCCAGATCCCTTCTAATCCCTAATGTGCTCCTGTGTGACTTGCTCTAGGTGATGCTGCTCCGGCAGGGGGACTGGACTGGATGATCTTTCAAGGTCCCTTCCAATTCCTCATGTTCTGTCTTTCAGTGAAAGAGAGAACTGTGCTTGAGTTGGAAAAAACCCATCCCCAGCTCTTTGAAAACAGGCTAAAAAAAGAAGGGGAAAAGCCATCTAGAAAATTAGCTTGCCAGCAGAATCAAGGGCCACGGGGGAAATGTGGGATAAAAGGTTGTGATTGTTTACAGAAACAAAGGGTGAGTTACTGGCTGTTGTGTTTGCAAAGAGAATCACCCAAATATAAACTGAAAAGGTGACTTCTCCACTCACATAAATATCTCTGGCTACACTGCACTTCCCACAGCTGTGGTTCTGCACAGCAGAGAGCCACAGACTGGTGGGGGATTGGGAGGGAGCTCTGGAGATCCTCTAGTCCAGCCCTCCTGCTAGAGCAGGATGCCCTGGAGCACATTGTGTGAGAAGTGGCCTAGCAAAGCCCTCGTGTACATTTTCAAAGCCTGTCCTAATGCACTCGTTTTTCCAGGGCTCTAAGTTACTGTGGATGTGGTTGAGGGTTCAATGTGCAGGAGGTCCCAGACTAGTGATGTTTGAGAGCCTAAGAAATGATTCCATAAGTCCATTTTGCTGTCTGAAACATTTAGTCTTTGATCAAGCTACTTCATCTCAGGGATCGTGTGACAGAAGCAGAGGGAAGGGTTAGACTGGCCATCAGGATGAAATTCTTCATGGAGAGAGTGTCCAGGCACTGGGCTGGGCTGCCCAGGGTGGTGGTTGAGTCCCCATCCCTGGATGAGTTTATAAGTCGCTTAGATGTAGTGTTGGGGGATCTGTTTTAGGCGTGAACATGTAGAGTAGGGTTGGCGGTTGAACTTGATGACCCCAGGGGTCTCTTCCAACCTGAATGACTCCATGGTTCCCATTCTAGTGAGGGGCTGTGCTGGAAGCCCACTGGTTTGTTAGTAAGTTGGTGAATCTGCCCTGAAAGCTCAGAGTGTTTCTGACTTGGGGCTTCAGAAGCATCACTGTCAGGATCCTGCTAGTGCAGCTTTGTTGGTATTTGGGGAGCACAATCCACATTTAAGCCCCAGAAGGAGGGTGGGCAAGGTGAGGGACCTCCTCTCTTTCCTGTGAGCTGGGTGAGATCCCAGTGACTTCCCACTTGCAGCAGAAGCCTTTGGGGAAGCACAGCTGGTAGCCCTGCTGCTGTGGGTGGGTTTGTTGTCCAAATTCCCATTTGGCTAATGCTATTTCCCTCCTGTTTGCATTTTCTTACTAAAATACCCTCTGTAGTCAGACCTGCTGTCTGCAGCTGGGCTTTTGGAGGTGTCTGTGACGTTACACCGTGCCCTGCTGCAGCTGCACAGGGCTATGTCAAGGGGTTCCTATGGAAGGACCCTTTTGGGGTTAAGGGCTCTGTGATCAGCCTGAAGAAAGAGGCAGCAGCAGCCCTCCTGACAACCCTAAAGGCATCTGGTTTAAAAACAAACCCACCTGAATGACTAAAGGCTCCAGCTGGTTTGGTTTTCCTGCTGCTTCTAGGGCAGGTAGGAGTCGGTGCTGTCTGCCTGGGGTGCAGGGGGTCATCACGTGATGCTTGGGCATCGCTCGGTGAGAGAACAGGAGCCCCTGGGTCACAGGTAGTGGCACAACCCTGAGTGATCCCCGCGTAGACATCTGTTCAGTGTAAACCTCTGTGCTCATCACAGGCTTCGTGGTTCTGTGTGAGGGCTGCTGACAGCAGGCTGGGCTTGGATCGGGTCCATGGCTAGCAGCCATCGGAGGTGAACCGATGGCCGTGTGGCGGCACGTTTGACTCCTCAGCCTTCTTTGGCCTTGGGTGGTTTTCTCGTTAACATCTGTGATGACTGAGGGTTCCATCTGCCCCACGGCTCTGTGTGTGTGTGCCCTGCTACGGATGGCTCTGCCAGGGGCTGCGCAGAGGTGATGCAGAAAGGACATCTGCTTTGGGTTTATAGTTGGAATTGGGGAAGGATATCTGACTCTCCGAGCAGGGAAATGGCAGAGTTTACCAGGGGAGCAGCACAGCTGGCCAAAGCACTGTTGTTGTTCTGGCACATTCTACTTGACCAGCTTCATACTCCACATCTGGAGTGCTGTGGCCAGTTCTGGGCCCCTCAGTTCAACAAGTCCCTTCCTCAGCCTCCTAGAGAGTATTTGTCCTTATGGTTCTTAAAAATAGTCTGGAAGATCCAAATATTTTGAAAAATGTCAGCAGGTATCAGATATCTTGGAGATGATCTGGTTCAAGGACACCCCATCTCTCGTTCTTACCACACCCATGGTAAACATCACCGTGCGGATGGTGCGAGATGCTATCCTAGCAGCAGGTCTGTTTTTCATCTTCAGAGGAGAACTGTCTGCAGTAAAGTGACCTTAAATACTTTGTTTGCCAGGTACAAAATAGCCCCTTGAACATGAAAACAAGTCACTGCAGCTCTGTGCTTCTAGCTTTATTCTCTGCAGAAAG
This sequence comes from Rhinopomastus cyanomelas, assembly GCA_013400115.1. Taxonomy (NCBI): domain Eukaryota; kingdom Metazoa; phylum Chordata; class Aves; order Bucerotiformes; family Rhinopomastidae; genus Rhinopomastus; species Rhinopomastus cyanomelas. The sequence continues at coordinate 550,246 of VXBP01010662.1, forward strand.
ACACTGGTTCTGGAAGATGGGGCTGATCTTGGGCAGAGTGGAATGTCCTGCTGTGGCAGCCCCTTCCAAGGTTCAGCCCAACTGCTCCTGGGCTCCACAGAGAGTGGTTTGATTTCAAAAGGACTTAGTGTGTCTGTGGGTAGTTGTACTAGGGTTCCTTGTTCTTTTGAACTACTGAAACGGGCTTTTTGGGGGTCTGTGCTAAGTTGGAAATAGAGGAGGAAATCTGATTGACCAGATATAGACCTTGTGGCAGCCACCTAAACTGACCACAGAATGTTAGGGATTGGAAGGGACTTTGAAAGATCATCCAGTCCAATCCCTCTGACACAGCAGGATCCCCTAGATCCAGTTGCACAGGAACACGTCCAGGCAGGTTTTAAACCTCTCCAGAGAAGGAGACTCCACAACCCCCCTGGGCAGCCCCTTCCAGGGCTCTGTCACCCTCACTGGGAACAAGGTCCTTCTCATGTTGATGTGGAACCTCCTCTGTTCCAGCTGACACCCGTTGTCCCTGGTCCTATCACTAGATGACACTGAGCAGAGCCTGGCTCCATCCTCCTGACACCCACCCTTCACATATTTATCAAGATTCATGAGGTCACCCCTCAGTCTCCTTTTCTCCAAGCTCAAGAGACCCAGCTCCCTCAGCCTTTCCTCATCAGGGAGATCACAGAACTTTGGGGATTGGAAGGGACCTCAAAACATCATCTAGTCCAATCCCCCTGCAGCCTGCCTGCTCTTTGTCCAAGGGCTGTGTTGTGGGGCATCAGCACTTGTCATCCAACAAGTGGGCAAGTTTAGGTTGGCCGTGAGGAAAAACTTCATGGAAAGGGTCCTCAACCCTTGGAACAGGCAGCCCAGGGGAGGGGTTGAGTCACCACCCCTGGGTGGTGGAGATCTGGAGCTTAGGGACAGGGTTTAGTGGTGGATTGGGAGAGTTGGGTTAATGGTTGGACTCAATCCTCTGAAAGGTCCTTTCCGACCTCAGTGACTGTGTAAGCCAGCCCTGACTTTCGCAGTGCCTGAACTCGGGCGCGAGTCGGAACCGCGCTGACGGAGGTGCAGAAAACTGCACGGTCAGTTTGTAGTTTCCTCCTGGATTTCTGGAGAGTGAGATCAGATTTTCTGCTGGAATGAGGGAGGAAAAAAGGAGTAAAGTGTTTTTGTGGTCAAAACAGAAGGCAGGATTTTTCCTCTTGATACTTAACCACAAGGACATATTAAAAGCACCAAAATAACAGACCATGTGCCTGGTCTTACTTAGTTTTTCTCTTCCTAGGGTTGCTCTAGTAACCCCCAGGTGCCGGTTACCCTACTGTGCTACCTAACCCATCACACCCACTCAAACATCTACGGTGATGATTTGGTGGAAGGGTGTAAAGTCAGCCTTTGCCTTTTATTTTCTGTTTCCCATCTTGGGAAATGCTAGGAAAAGCTCTGGTGTTTTCTCCCAGTAAGATTTTTGTGGGCTTTTTCTCCAGTGCATCAAACACCATCTGTATCTGTCTCAGCGAGGGCAGAGGAGGGCAGTGAAGCTGGGGAACCAATCTGATGAGAAGCTCAGAGAGTTGGGGCTGTTTACTTGGAGGAAGATGAGGTTGAGGAGAGACCTCATTGCTCTCTACATCTATCTGCAAGGATACTAGAGAGATGTTGGTGCTGGTCTCTTCTTACAGGTCATCAGCGAGGGAAGGGCTTCAAGCTTCAGCAAGGGAGGGTTAGACTGGCCATCAGGAAGAGAGTCTTAATGGAGAGAGTGGTCAGTGACTGGACTGGGCTGCCCAGGGTTGTGGTTGAATCCCCATCCCTAGATGTGTTTAAAAGTTGCTTAGATGTGGCGTTGGGGGATCTGGCTTGGGGGTGACCTTGTAGAGTAGGGTTGATGGTTGGACTCAATGATCTCAGGATTCTTTTCCAACCTGAATGGTTCTGTGACTCTGTGTTCTTTTGGAAATGCCCCGTGGCTCCAGGATTTTCCTGTCCAAGGAATTTGCAGGTTTCTTCTTGTTGCTGTTTTAACTTCCACCATGGATGCAGTTTACAGTGGGATCTTCTCAGTGTCATCCCATCATAGGACAAAGGGCAGTTGGGTGTCAACTGGAACAGAGGAGGTTCCACATCAATATGAGAAGGACCTTGTTCTCAGTGAGGGTGACAGAGCCCTGGAAGGGGCTGCCCAGGGAAGTTGTGGAGTCTCCTTCTCTGGAGAGGTTTAAAACCAGCCTGAACATGTTCCTGTGCAACTGGATCTAGGGGATCCTGCTGTGTTGGGGGGATTGGACTGGGTGATCTTCCAAGGTTCCTTCCAATCCCTAGTGTTCTGTGATGACTCTCCCATATAATAAGTCCTGCCTGTTGTGGATCGAGCTGATGGACAATGTAGCTCCAGATACTTATGAGTTAGTGTTTCCTCTTCCTGCAGTACCAGTCCCACACCTGTCAAGCTGGCTTTACCCTGTTGGAAATGGAGGTGCAAAGGCTCTGAGGCAGATGAAACTGATGTTTTAGGTACTTTAAAGGGGATCTTAAAACCATTCTGCTTGGCTGTTCATGTGTTGACTGGTTCCATGATCTGACCTGGTCCCTGGCTTTATACACAACATGGATTTGCAATCTAAACATAGCTTTGAGGTTGTTTTGCTTCAGATTTTGGCTGGGCAAAGGGAGGAACTATGGTTTATGGGATTTTCCTTGTTGTTCATCCCTGGTGTTTATACAGTCTGGATCCATCTGGCCTTTTAAAGTCGAGACGATTAGATGTCAGATAATTCCTCCAGCAGACAACTATCAGCCTTGTTGGGCTGGAGCTGCTCCAGATTTCCTCTCTCCAAAAGTGCAGATATCTTGTTTGTGCATTGCAGGGCTGCTTGCATCTGGCTGTGACTGGGAGATGACACTTCCAGATGTCAGTGCAGGATATGGTCAGGAGGATCCTTTTCTCTCTTCCACATTTAATTATGGAAGGTGAAAGGACAACAGTGACTTCACAGGATCACAGAACATGAGGGGCTGGAAGGGACCTCAATAGATCATCTCGGTTTTACCAGTAATTATTGTATTTACTGAGGTTTTAGGTTACTTTAACAGTAAATAAAGAGAACCAGGTGTGCAGCATGTTGAGTCTCAAGGCAGTGCTGTCTGTCAGACACACATGGCCATGGGGCAGAGGGAGCTGCAAGGCTGCTGAAGAGCTGTGGTGGCAGCAGTTGAGAAGGGAGGACAAAGGCAGGATGAACATTCTCAGCCCATGAGGGTGAGTCTTCTGCATCTCAGACTGCTTCATTGTTTTCATGACGAAGAGATGATCTCCCAAGTAGTGCGTTGGGTGCAGCTTCTCACTTCCTTCATGTCAAGCTCAAATGATGCTTGAGATTCCTGATGTGTGTGTCCCTGACACCACCACTGTCACGTATGGATCCCCAAAAGGAGTCTTTGTATTTGCTAGTCAGCTCTCTGCTCTCATGTTCTGCCTTGCCAGGGGAGTTGGCACTTCATTCTGCTGTCTGTGTGAACCTCTGCAGTCCTGGCACCTTTAACATCTCCAGCTGAACTCGCAAGAAGTGGATGAAAGTTCAAAGCAGACTCTTTCTTATCTTGATGGTTTTTACTGGTGTAAATCTTCCGTGAGTGAGGTTGCACAGAGGGGTTATTGTCTTCTAAACAACTGCTCACATCAAGTTTCTTGGAGCCCTTTCCTCCTTTATACTGAATCAAGGAGGCTTTGAGAGTCAGGGTTGTGCAGCCCTGAGAAGGCTCCAGTGAGAATTACTGTGGCCTTTTGGAACTTAAAGGGGGCTGTCAGAAAGATGAGGACAGAGTTTTTAGCTGAACATGTTGTGACTGGATGAGGAGTGATGGTTTTAAACTAGAAGAGGAAAGATATTTGCTAGATACCATTTTTAGAATGAGAGTGGACCCAGGCTGCACAGAGGTGGTAGAAGCCCCATCACTGGAACCATTCCAGGTCTGGTTGGGCTCTGAGCTACCTGCTCTGGTTGAAGATGTCCCTGCTCACTGAGGAAGGTTTGGACTAGATGACCTTTAAAGATCCCTTCCATCCCAAACCATTCAATGACTCCATGCATGCCACAGAGCTGAGCTGCACTAGATATCCCAGTACATCCCTAACTAGGAGCAAGATGAGGTGTGATTAGGGTTCATCAGATTGTCTTTGATGACTTGGCATCCATCAGTCTTGGCAACTCGTGTGGAATGCATAGAGTCAGAGCAGCTCTGAGGGGATGTCCTCTCTTCAGCCATTCCTGTGGTGCCTCTTGGCTGCGGCAGGAGCAGAGAGGACTCAGTGCAACAGTAGAGTGATAGATCAGATGAGAGTTTGAAATCTGTACTGCAGCATCTGGGTTGTGTGAAACCAGGGCAATTTGGTTCTCTTTTTAGATCTTGCATGAAATATAAGAGCTGTCTGGTTTAAACAAAGTGTAAAGCATTGCTGTAATAAACCATGGCTAACGACTCGCTGTTGGGCAGAGTTCTGTGGTGCCGTCTGTTGCCGGCTGCGTACGAGGACGAGAAATAAATCAGCCTGGTCTAGATCCCACAGCAGCCAGCGGGGCCGAGTACTGACGTGCTCGCAGCGCTCTGCTGCGCGGCCGCCCGCATCGTTGACGTGGAGGGACTGCGTCGAGGTGGCCAGCAAAACCTGTGGCTGCCAACACCGCGCTGGTCGCAGTCCAAGGGAATAGAAGCAGTCTGGGGTTGTAAAGTCTTGTTAAACACGTTGTCAATGGTTTTTGACAGGAAGCCGGGCTGGACAGGCAGCATGTCGTGGCATTTCCAGATGAGATGCATCGCCCTGCCCTGGGCTGATAGCCTTGGGTAAGCCTCTTGTCCAAGCGATTGCTTGAGTGTTGCAGCCTATTTAGCTTTTCTCAGTCAGGCTGATTTGATGCTGGAGAGCTCAGGATGAATTATTAAAAAAGAAAAGAGGAGCAAAAGGACAGCAGCTGAATAAATGAGTCCAGCTCCAGCTGGACTTAGGGATGCTGTATTGCTCTGTTAGAGCTCTGTGCTTCCTCTGACTTCTGGAATTTTGCTGAGGCTGCCAAAGAGAAGGTGATTTGAGGAAGGCACCTTGGTGTCAGTTCTGCTCTGAGGAGGTCTGAAGCTTTGGCTTGTCCTTGTGTCTGACAGGAGCAACCTCTACTCACAGGATCACAGAACATTAGAGATTGGAAGAGACCTTGAAAGATCCTCCAGTCCAATCCCCCCCACCACAGCAGGGTTCCCTAGATCCAGTCATTAGAGATTGGAAGGGACCTCGAAAGATGGTCCAGTCCCCCCTAGACCAAGTCACACAGGAGTGTATCCAGGTTGGTTTTAAACATCATGTAGTAGCTGTCTGGATACACCTGCTTGTGCTCCCACTGCCATCACTACACCTTTACAATAGGACCAGACCAGTTCTCATGCTCTGCAGACACGTGTAGGTGCCAAACAACAACTGAGAAATGTTTTCCCTCAGCCGGCTGCGTGATGGTAGAGCAAAGTTGGTGACTTTGTGCTCTTGAACTGCAAGAAGATCATGGGTTGAAGTTCAACTGGAAGGACGCTCTGGAGCGGATCTCAGGGGGCTGGTTCAGTGATCGCTTGTGAAAGAGGGTCACATCAGGATTGTTGCTTTTGTTCTTGTTTTGGGGTTTGTGAAGGAAGTCAGATACCAGGGCAGTGCTTCAGCATCTCAAAAGCTTCCTGGCCTCTGCCTTCCTTCAAGAAGACAGGATGATGCCCCCTGTGCCTCAGCTGGGCTCATGTGATCCCTTGAGTGAGAAGGCTGAGCAGTGAGAGGTTGGTTGCTCTCGAATTCCGCCCCCACTTTCCTGCCTCTGCGTGTTGCTGTGCTGAGAGTGGACAGATTCCTTTCCCTCCTCCAAGAATCACAAGGGCCTTTTTTGGTTTGTCTGTTGCAGATCAATTTTGTGGCCTGTCAGCTGTTTGCCCTTCTGGCTGCCTTTTGGTTCCGGGTTTACCTGGGTCCCAGCCACGCCAGCTCTGCTGTTCGCCATGCGTTTGCCACCCTCTTTGGAATATACTTTGCTGTCTTCTGCTTTGGCTGGTGAGTGTTCAGGCCCTGTGTAGGGGTTTGGGTAAAAAAACCCCAGTTTTAAACTTACTAGCAGCTTTTCTGGGTGATGTCCTCTACTCTGCACTGGTGAGACCCCACCCGGAGTCCTGTGTCCGGGTCTGGAGTCCCCAACATCAGGAGGACACAGAGCTCCTGGAAGGTCTCCAGAGGAGAGCAACTCAAATGATCAGAGGGCTGGACCACCTCCTCTAGGAGGATTGGCTGAGCAAGTTGGGGTTGTTTGGCCTGGAGAAGAGGAGGCTCCCAGGTGACCTTTGAACAGCTTTCCAGTGTCTGAAAGAAAGGGGCTACAAAGCTGGAAGAGGGCTTTTAACATGGGTGGTAGCAAGAGGACAAGGGGAAAGGGTTCCAGATGTGAAGAAGGGAGATTAAGGTTGGACATGAAGAATTAATTCTTTGCTGTGAGGGTGCTGAGATGCTGGAACAGTTTGCCCAAGGCAGTTGTGGCTGCCCCACTGGGCAGGTTGGCTGGGACCCTGAGTACCCTGCTCTATTGAACGTGTCCCTGCCTGTGCAGGGGGGTTGGAGCTAGATGATCTTTGAGGTCACTTCCAGCCCTAGCCACTCCATGATTCTATGTCTTTTCAAAGGCACTTTCTGTGCCATCCTAAAAAAACAGATACATTCCTAACCAATGTAAGCATCCCAAACCCTGAAAGTAAAATGAGCCACGAACAGTATTTCTAAGTGAGGTATTAAGTCTGCGATGTTTGTTCTGGAAGTTCCAGCCTCACCAGTCTACCTCGTTTGGAAAGGATGTGCCCAGTTTGAATGTGTGTGGTGAGCCAGGCTGCTGCAGTGAAACAGTGTCTTGTCAATAAGAGTGACTGTGTGTTGGGTGTTCAGGCTGTAACGGTGTCGCTGTGATAGTCCGTGTTTGCTGGTACTCAGCTACGGCATCGCGTGTCTGTTATGTGCGTGGAGAAATAGTCCCTTGCTCTGAGCTGTCAGCCCTTCCAGATTGTGTAGAAATGCTCCAAACCCTCCCTTTGTTGTCTTCAAGGTACTCCATCCATCTTTTTGTCCTGGTGGTGATGAACTATGGCATTATGAACATGGCGAGCATTCCCAACATCCACAGGTGAGCTCACGCGGCTGCGAGTCGGAAGCTGGCAGCTCTCGTGGAGAAGCATGAGGGCTTTTTACAGAATCACAGAACATTAGGGATTGGAAGGGACCCTGAAACATCACCCAGTCCAATCCCCCTGACACAGCAGGATCCCCTAGATCCAGTCACACAGGAACATGGCCAGGTGGGTTTTAAACATCTCCAGAGAAGGAGACTCCACAACCCCCTGGGCAGCCCCTTCCAGTGCTCTGTCACCCTCACTGGGACAATGTTCCTTCTCATATTTATATGGAACCTCCTCTGTTCCAGCTCAAGCCCACTGCCCCTTGTCCTATCACTGGGTGCCCCTGAGCAGAGCCTGGCTCCATCCTCCTGACACCCACCCCTCACATGTTGATCAACATTAACGAGGACCACGTTCTTTCCCTCTGCTCTTGCCCAGTTTCTCACAGAACCTCTGCTCACTTGCTGACAGCAGCAGCTGTGATCCCCATTTGTGGTTTTTGCATTTCCCATGGAGCTGCTGCCCTCAAAACTGGCTTTTTGCAGCCTTAATAATTCATGCCCAAATCTCTGGTTTCTGAAACCAAATGCAGTCACATTCTCCTTAGTGCTGAGGATTGCTTGTGATGATCCTTTTTAATGTGTTTTTCCCTCTTGCTGCTTGGCCTTTAGGTATTTTCCACTTCTTCTCGAGTCAGGGAGCTTGGATAAGGTCACAGTAGGTAGTTTGGATAAGGTCGCTCTAGCAGCTGAACGGAGTGACCTACAAAATCAGACCTTGGGCTTTGAGCCTGCAAAAGAAGAAAGCACTAGAAATGTCACTGCTTTGAAGCAGAAGCTTATGGCATCATCCTGAGAAGTTCTCCACCATGGGATCTTCCTTTTCCATATGTCTCAAAAAAGAAAAGGCCAGTTTAAGGGCTGGACCTGCTCACAGGATCACAGAACATTAGGGATTGGAAGAGACCTCAAATGATCATCTAGTCCAATCCCTCCACCACAGCAGGATCACCTAGATGTTCTAAGAGCACTGGATCCTTCATAGTGGGGCTTCTAAACTCAGTTTTTTTCCCCCCTCTGCAACACAAGTGGAAGTGAACAAATGGAACAAAGAAAAGACATAGTTGAACCCACGTGCTCTTTTCCCTGGCTACCTTCTGCTGGCTTGCTCTCTGGTGGAGCTGCCAGCCTTCAGGGACAATCAATGGATAAACTAATGCATCACCAGAAACACTTCCAGCTGCAGCAGCACATGGGTGTATGCTCCCTGCTCTTCCCACTTTCAATCTAGGTGCTTTACACTTAAGCATCGAAGCTTATTTTAGCTGCCTCATCTCATCCATCACCATTACATGCCGGAGCTGGGTGACTTGCCCTTGAGAGATGCTTGTCATTCTCTGCTGATGAGAGAGCCCAAGGACCTTGCTGAGGCTGGGCTGAGTGCTTGACCCAGATAAAATAAGATAAATTCTGCTCTGAATCTCCTGAAGAAGCTGTCAGGTCCCCTCAGACCGCCTTTCATCCAGCTGTTTGCTGTGGGCTTCATGACCTGCAGGTTGCCTTGTGATCCATCACTGTCATTCACAGTGCAGTTTATTACTCCTTGGGGAGGAAAACTCATTTCTTTTAAAGCCAGCCATGATTTGACAAAGGCCTGGCTCATTTTCAGTCATCTGGTGACCGTTCTTGTTTGCTTTCACCTCCAGATCCCCACCTTGATCAATCCTGGATCTGGGGGTTGATGCCTCTTGGCAGTGTGTGCTGCTAGCCTGCCTGACCTCCCTGGGGGGCAGGATGGCCAGTTTCATTCGTATGTAGGTGTTGGGCATCCTCTCCTCCATGTGGCTGTTATCTGATGCAGAGAACACAAGTAGACCTGGTCCTGTCCCATCTGTGTGATACAAGCCCTTCGCTCTGGTGTCTCAGCTCTCTGCTGTTCTGTCTAGTTCCCTGTGTTACTCTTATTTCCATCCAACCATCTGCTGCCTGATTCCCCAGTGTCTTCTTTCTTTCTTGGGTAAATACGAGGAGAAGATAGTTGTAGGAAAGGCTGCATCCATCCCACCTAGATAACACAGCACCTCCAGTCCCCAGATAATTCAGCTCTGGAGACAGAGTCGTGAACGGTGCTGCCTGAAGTGACTTTGCCATCGTCTTGAATTTGCCAAGCTCCTCTCCTAAACAAGCCCAGACCCGGCGCGAGCGATCGTAGCTCTTGCTGGCGCCTGCATCGCTAACGCTGCGTCCTGTGTGTTGTGTTTCAGGTACTCCTTTGTCGTAGCCATGGGATACCTCACCTTGTGCCACGTAAGCCGAATATACATCTTCCATTATGGCATCCTCACCACAGACTTTTCCGGGTGAGTGGTCCTGTGTCAGTGACTGCTGGTGGAATTCACTGCCTTTCAAGAGCAATTCTTATGTTGTCTGTGGAGTTCCTGCGGTGCTGTTTCCCCTAAGCTTTATCTGTGACTCGTTTTTCCTAAGGAAGGAATAAAATCAGTGAGAGTCTTGTGCTGTCCCGTTGTTTCTGCTGGACTTTGCTAGACACTCTCTAGTTAGGATGGTAGAGGTTGGCCAGTTAGAGTTCCACCTAGGACAGCCAGGGAGAAGTCTGTGGTCTCAAGAAGTGCTGATGGTCCTGGTGAGCTGTGTGGCTGGTGCTCTGGTCACTGATGGTCTGGCCTAAGAGGTGAGGTGGGCTGCTTTCCTCCCCAGGCACAGCCATGGGCTCCAGGTCATCCTTTCCCATAGGATTCATCATTCATGCCCCAACTGGGAATGTGTTTCCCACCCCATGCTAAAGCTCCTCTGATGCAACTTGAGGCCATTTCCCCTCATTCTATCCTTAGTAATTTGGGAGAAGAGCCCAGCACCAGCCTCACTACAACCTCCTTTGAGGTAGTTGTAGAGAGCAAGGTCTCCTCTCAGCCTCCTCTTCTCTAGACTAACCAACCCCAGTTCCCTCAGCTACTCTTCATAGGAGCTGTTTGCCAGATCTCTCCCCAGACTCGTTGCCCTTCTCTGGCCCTGCTCCAAAGCCTCAATGTGATGCCCAAAACTGGACACATGGAGAAGGCAAACCATGGGATTTAAGGGAATCTTTCAGGTGAAATTAAAAGCCTGTGATCATTGCTGACCTGTAATGAAGTCAAAAGAAAAGTCAAATCACTGCTGACTCGTATTTGAGGTCTCAGGTAACCTTTGAGTCATCTCTTAAATAAACTGGAAAATTAAAGATCAGACTGTGACTCGTCACCTTGAGGTCAAGAGGAAAGGAAATTTGTTTCCTACTGGTGACTAGTTAACTCTTCTCACTCATGCAGAGGGAATTCAGTCACTGACTCCCCCAACCAAAACTGACCTTCAGCCATTTGCAGCAACTTCTTGATTTAAAAGCATTTCCTGTGTTGTATAGTAAATACTTCATTTATTTTCATTTTTAAATTAGCTCTTTTAATATATTTTTAAATTATTATAATTTATACCTATTCTTTAAAATTTATATTTTAAAATTTATTATCAATTTTTAATTTGCTGTATTTACAGATAATGTTGTTTGAGTATAACAGTAGAATAACCGAGTGCTGTGCTTCCCCTTTAACTGGTCGCTGAGATAAACACATTTTATTTCAGTTGGTTTGCCGTGGTTTTTATCCATCATACCCAGGAAAACTAAACCCTAACTCTTTCTCTCTTTTTCTCTCATTTCTTCTTTATGCTAAGAGGATTGTGCTGGTAAGTTGCCTGGTTTCTGTACAACGTTGTAAGAGTGGTGGCTAAGAGTTGTAAGTGGTTGCTAAGAGTTGTAAGAGTTCTTGCTAAGGTAGAACTTTGTGTCAGAGTGGGTGGTGCTGGCAGGGCTTTGGGGAGGAACTAGCCTGAAATCAATCAAGGGGTCCCGTTTGGGAACTAGTAATAGATGTGGTTCCAATCTAGCCAAGGACAAGAGCCAATGCCATGTGTGTATGGTTGTCTGGAGGGGAGTTCAGGGTTGCTCCCCATCTGTGTGGGGATGTGTCTGCTTTAATCCTCTGCTTGATTGAGATCATAGGGCTTGCTGGTTTCCTCTTTGGATTCCAGTGCTCGCAGAACATTAGGGATTGGAAGGGACCTCGAGAGATCATCCAACCCAATCCCCCTGTGATGTCTGAGTGAAATGTCCTAATACTGCAGCTTGTTTGGCAAAGGTCAGGCAACGATTGTGCTGAAGCGAGTTTCTTGGTGCTGTTCCTTGTGGAAAAGAAACTCAGCTTAGGAAAGTCATCATGTACCTGGCATCGCTTCCAGTCTTCTGTTGGTCTAGAGAGACCAGAGCTGAATTATCAGGGGGACCTGAACAGTTTTAGTCGCTATAGATGTCAAATCTGTGTCACTGTGACAGAGCACTGGAAGGGGCTGCCCAGGTGGGTTGTGGAGTCTTCGTCTCTGGAGATGTTTAAAACCTGCCTGGTCATGTTCCTGTGCAACTGGATCTGGGGGATCCTGCTGTGGCAGAGGGATTGGGCTGGATGATCTTTGGAGGTCCCTTCCAATCCTTAAAGTTCTATGATTCTGTGTGATTCTTACAATGAGGGCTTTGATAGACACCACTCTCCAGAAGGAATGGGCATCTACATGCTTTCACTGTACCCCAAAAGCAGAACAGCAGCGGCATCCCCAGCAAACTGTTTATAAAACATGGGATGGTGGTTGGAGGAGCCCTCTTAAGAAGCCACACAGGCAGATGCCTCAGTAACCAGTGTCACTTCAGGCAGGGAGTATTTATCTGGTGGTTAGTGCTTTGTTGCTGGTTTTTCCCCTCTTGGTGGGTTAGTATCAACCACAAAAGGAAGGAACAGAGGTGCAACAGCCTGTTTTATAGAGGAAGTACATTTGTTGATGGAAACAAACACAGATGTGCTCTGGTAACACTTGATGCAAAAACACTACCTGGTCCTGCCAGTTCACTTGGTGATTTTTATTTAGATGCCTTTTAGATGCCCTGTGTTGTTGTTGCTGTGTGTGTTCTGCCAGCTCTGGTGACCCTTTAGCTTGGAAAAAAGGAGATTGAGAGGTGACCTCATGAGTGTTGATAAATATGCGAAGGGCGGGTGACAGGAGGATGGAGCCAGGCTCTGCTCAATGTCATCTAATCCTAGGACAAGAGGCAATGGGTGTGGGCTAGAACAGAAGAGGTTTGAGATAAACAAGAGACAGAGCTTCATGGTGAGGGTGACAGAGTCCTGGAAGGGGCTGCCCAGGGGGGTTGTGGACTCTCCTTCTCTGGAGATGTGTAAAACCCACCTGGTCATGTTCCTGTGCAACTGGGTCTAGGGGGATCCTGCTGTGGCAGGGGATTTGGACTGGATGATCTTTGGAGGACCCTTCCAATCCCTAATGTTCTGTGATTCTGGGTCCTAAAACCTTACCCATCACAGACCCACAGCTTGTCCCCAGAGAGGGTGAGGACACAGAATCACGGACTAGTAAAGATTGGAAGGGGCAATTGACTGCAGCCCCCTTGCTAGAGAAGCATCACCTAGGGAGTGTCACACAGGATCACATGCATGTGAATTTGCAGTGTCTCCAGAGAAGGAGAGGTCAGTCTGTTGTCCATGCCTTCACATTGCTTGGCTCCCTCACAGAGCGTTTGGCTACTTGAAACCACAAAACCACACTGGGGTGGTTAATGCTGGTTACACAGAAGCCCTGCAAAAGCCATAGTCTGGGAACCAGCCAGGACTGGAGCAGACAGTCACTGCCAGAGTGCTCCACAAATCTAGTGCACCCCAAGACACCTCACGGGCAGTAAAGAGCCTTTTAAGTGAAATACTTCTGTGACAAAGTGCAACAAGTGCTCTTTGGGAGCTTTCAGCAGTAAAACCCACGTGAAGTGAATTGGAAGTAGCCCGGAGGGTGTTAAGTGAAGGGTTTGTCCTCCGTGTGCCTCAGCACTTGGTTCTGCTGTGGCAAGCAGAAGAGCCAGCCCGCTGCCTGCAGACAGTATCATAGCAGAGAGCATCGGCGTGAGCTTGTCGGCGCGGCTTCAGGGCTACGGGGTTGGTTCAGGGCTGGTCTGGAGCCTGCTCTGCAATGAGTCTTCTGACTCCACCTCCTCCCTCAGTGAAATCGGGTCAGTGGAAACTATTTCTGGCGAGCAGTGCCAGGCTCCTCCCCGGGATTACCTCGGGTCAGCAGGCTCTGTGTGGTGAACATGGTTTTCTCTCAGAAGCATTGGAGCAGAGGCCCGTCTGTTATATGGGGAGATCCCCACAGCGGGCTACAGGTCGTTAGTTCTGCTGGTCGCGTCTATTCTGTTGGGACAAACCATGTTAAAAAATGACACTGGCTGCTGTGTTTTCATTTGGAAGGTTAAATCAAGGGGGTAAAACGCTCTGTTGAGAGTCTGTGCTCTGCAAATATGTGGGAAATATCCTAGATGAATTTAAAAGACACTTAGATGTAGTGTTGGATCTGGTTTAGTGGTGGACTTGTAGAGTTGATGGTTGGACTTGGTGATTTCAAGGGTCTTTTCCAACCGGAATGATTCTGAGATTCAGAAGGAACAAACCCAGTTGTAGACTTTGTGCTTTGTGTGTCTGTGTGATGAGGAGAGAGGGAGGAGTGGGCCAAGGGTGGTTGTGCAGAGGGTGAGAGTTACCCCAAAGGGGTGCCAGGAGAAGGGAGATCTCCGTCCAGCGCTGCCATTGCTTTGCTGTGCTCTGCCCTCAAGCAGCAAAGGCTTGATCCCTACAATCAGCTCAGGTCCACAGGGGACAGGTGAACGGGTGAGGGAGGAGGAAGATACTCCTTGTTCCACTGAAACCTTGCTTATGCCTTGCTGCAGTGTTTAACGTTACCTGATACTGACCTTGTGAAAGATTTAGAGGGTGTCGTGCCCCAGCACAGCAGGTTTCCACCTTCCTCAGCAGGGTATAGAAAAGATACGTCCACGTGTAATACGATGACGGCAACGGGGAGAGCTGAAGGCATTTCGGATGCACTTGTTCATCCCTCCTGCCCATGGTGTCAGCAGCACTGTTTTTGTACTTCTCTCTGGAGCTGGGATTTCAGGGGGGAAGACTGTCCCTCTTAGCATCATAGAATGTGTTGGGTTGGAAGGGACCTACAACAAGCAGGGCCATCAGTCCCCAAAGCAGGTTACCCACAGCCCTGTTCAGCCTGACCTTGAAGGGCTCTAGGGATGGGGCCTCAACCATTTCTCTAGGCAGCCTGTTCCAGGGACCTACCACTCTCAGATTAAAGAACCTTTTCCCGATGTCTCACCTAAATCTACTCTTCTCCAGCTGTAAACCATCACCCCCCATCCTCTTGTGAACAGTCTTCCCCAACCTTCTGACCGGCCCCGTTCAGGGCTGGAACGTCGCTGTAAGGTCCCCCCAGAGCTGTCTCCTCTCCAAACTAAAACGCAGGAGAGGCTGATTTGTTCTGCTGGGTTACAACAAGGCGATGAATTCCTAATATAGACGAAGAGAACCTCTCTCTTCTCTGTGTTTACGCGTCGTATGACTCCAGCGCGGCCAACACTCCTGCTTCCCTCCATAAATCCGCACATCAGGATTGTTTGTGTTCGGATTCTCTCTGCCTGGTGGGGGCCCAATTTTCTAAGACAAGAGTCTAAATTTAGGCACGTTGAGGCATCCAGTTGTGGCTCCGTGCCTGGGGCTTAAGGTTACCCACTTGAATGTTGGCAGAACGTGTTTGCTGTAAGAACCATACGCGAGGAATTGGAGCAGTTTGGAGTGTTAACGCTCGCCCGTGCAGCTAAAGGGTCAGGCACTAAGGAAACAGCAATCTGGTTGTTGCAGTGGGGCTGCTGGCTGACTGACAGCCTCTCTCTCTCTTTGGGATTAAAAATAATCTGCTTTTTCAGATGCTGAAAGGGCTGGGGTTTAGGTACCTTTACATTTTTGTCTGAATGGTTCAATCCACTTTCAGAATCAGGGTGTCGAAGACAATGGTGAAAACAGCTTAGAAGAGAATCACAGAACTTTAGGGATTGGAGGGGACCTCGAAAGATCATGCAGTCCAATCCCCCTGCCCCAGCAGGATCCCCTAGATCCAGTTGCACAGGAACATGGCCAGGTGGGTTTTAAACTTCTCCAGAGAAAGAGACCCCACAGTGCGCCTGGGCAGCCCCTTCCAGTGCTCTGGCACCTTCACTGGGAAGAAGGTCCTTCTCACATTGATGTGGAACCTCCTGTGTTCCAGCTCACACCCTCTGCCCCTTGTCCTGTCACTGGGTGCCCCTGAGCAGAGCCTGGCTCCATCCTCCTGACACCCACCCTTCACATATTGATCAACATCCGTGGGGTCACCCCTCGGGCTCCTTTTTCCCCCGCTCCCTCAGCCTTTCCGCATCAGGGAGCTGTTCCCCTCCCTTCATCATCTCTGTGGCTCTGTGCTGGACTTTTCTGCAAAGATGGATTGGGATGAAAACTAGAATCACTCTTTGACTCTATCAGAGCTGTCTGGAAGGTGAAGAGTCCCCACTGAACTGCCCCATTCCTCAGCTGCCCCCAAAGTTCTAGGTGACCCAAGGGGAGCTGCTCTCCAAACTCACCCATTTGTTGCGGTTATAGTCCAGATCTGTTTAGATTTAAACTTGTTCTGGATTTGATTGGCAAGCTGGGTTTTTCTCGCACACACATTTCAAGTAGAAGCTGCTGAAATCCTAAAAATAGGTTTTGATGAAGAGATTGGCTGATACTTCACGTTCTGTGTTTTGGGGTAGAAAATGCAAATGACTCTGCTCACCCAGAATTACACGCAGACCCTTGAAAAAGATCAGCCCGTTCTAATAGTAACAAAACACCCCAACCACTTACTATATAAAGATGTCTTTTCCCAGCATTCTTCTGCTTACCATGCTCAGCCTGTTAATTACCTCTGAAAAATCAGTTTGATTTGTCATAGTGGTGTAATTTGATTGCAAACAGTTCATCTTAGCTGCTTGTGCTTGATCGTAGCCAGCGGGTTGATTTAGTCAAGGATGATGCTTGAATGTCTTGAAACTCTCTGCAGAACCTTCCTCATGGTGAAGGGGATGGAGCGCTGGAAGAGACTGCCCAGGGGGGTTGTGGAGCCTCCTCTGGAGATGTTTAAAACCCACCTGGTCGTGTTCCTGTGCTACTGGATCTAGGGGATCCTGTTGTGGTGGGGGGGTTGGACTGGATGGTCTTCTGAAGTCCCTTCCAATCCCTAATGACTGGATCTTCCAACCCCTAACATCCTATGATCTAGGGGATCCTGCTGTGGCAGGGGGATTGGACTGGATGATCTTTTGAGGTCCTTTTAGATTTCTTTAGTTGTTTCCATATGTTGATCAAACTCTGTCAACAGCAGGAACATGAACTGAGGTTTTAATTTCCGAGTTGAAGACCTCATTTGTGTTCAAGCAGAAACCTCCGTTAGTCTTCTGTTGACAATTTCTCACCAAGTTGAGAAACCTTCCCTTGTGTAAATCCTCAGCAAAGACCAATCTATTCTGTGGAACTGGTTTTATGTGTGATCATCGCTGTCAATGCTTTCAAAGTAACGATGGAGCCTCATCAGCCATGACAAGCTTCCAGCTAGTGAGTTTGTGCAGGGCTTGGGTTATGGATGGTCAGCAGTGGGTTATGGTCTAGCAGTTGGGTGAAGGTTGGACTCGATGACCCTGGAGGTCCTCTCCAGCCATGATGATTCTGTGAAGGGCTTTGCAGCACTCAGGAGCTGGATATGGACCATAGTTAGCCCCGGAGCCTCTGCCTGTGAGGGCCTGGTCAGTTGTCCCAACAGTTTTGCCCTCATCTTCTTTATGTATCTCTGAACAGAGCTGATGGTCGGATTTGATGATCCCAAGGGTCTTTTCCAACCTGAATGATTCTGTGATTCTATGAATACTCCTGGCTGTGTCCTTTAGCCTCCTGGGCTCCAGCTGATGATGTCACCAAGCTGAGTTTTGCCTTTTTTCTTACGTCTTAACTGTGACAGCTCCCACTTGCCTGTGGTGCTAAGTTCAGTGATGCTGGATATAGGAAGTGTAAGCAGCCCTACTGAACATGGTGGCTTACTCCTACCTGCCTGGCCCCAGAGCTGCTGGGATGGTTGTAGCCAGTAAGCCTGGCCCAGGTACAGCTAGCTCATGTCTTTTGGAGGCTCCCGAGCCCTTCGAGCAGCTTCGTACATCTTGGACAGGCTGTCTGCACGGCAGTTGTGTGTCCAAGAAGCAAGTGGGAGACTGCTGTGCTGACAGCTGCTCTGGGACTCACACGCAGCCCTGACTGGTAGGGCCGTTCATGTGGGGAAGGAAAGAGAGTGTAGCTGCAGAGCTGAATGGTTTTAGGGCTAAAGGAGAGCAACAAGAAGAGGAGCCAGCCGTGCTACAGCAGCGTTGCTATTCTGGTGTCGCGTCCTGCTGGGCTTGAGTTTGGTCCTTGCCTGAAAGGAAGCCCAGACGGCTGCAGAAGCCGGTGCTGTTTCTTCTCAGTTACAACTGGCACTGCCGTGGGCTGGGGAGACACAAAGTGGGGCTTTGTGAGGGCTCAGCAATGACCCATTCCAGAGCAAGTTACTGCGGAGCTGCTCTGAGCCCGGGCGATTGTCTTGCGCCTGAGCTCCTCTTTTGGCTTTAATTGGATGTTTTCCACTTGCTGCCGATACAGTTCCGCCTTTTACAGGGAGAAAAGACAGTCGGTGAGAAAGCTGGGAATAATTTGTGTTGCAAGACATGTAACTGCTGTTTCTTGCCTCTGTTCCAGTCCACTGATGATAATCACACAGAAGATCACAACGCTGGCGTGCCAGTTACACGACGGTAAGAAAAGGCGTCTCTTCCCGTGCCCTGCGGACAGGTCGTCTTAGTGCAGTGCATTCTGTGCTTGGGCCACAGAGCAGTTTGCTCCAAGAAGTAAAATGACTCTTAGAGGAAAACTTTCAGAGGAAAACATCAAATTTTGCTCCTTTCTCTGGGATCAAACTGTCTGCAGCAGCCAACTTCTTTTCCTTTGGCTGCTTGTTGGAACCCAGCACAGCTAGAACCAATATCTGCTGCTTGGATGCTACAGTGCGTCTCCACTGAGCTCTCTGCAGCTGTTCTAGATGCTCAGAAATGAGGAGTAGTGCTGAACACAGAGGTTTGGTCGTGAATGCAGCAGAAATATGCCATCACTGCTGTCTGCAGTGATAATGTACTGCGTGAGCTGTGAGAGACGCCATTCAACAGCCTCGTCCCGGCGCAGGGACAAGCCCAGCTGTAAGCAAAACAACATTGTCCTCAGTGCTGTGCGGTGACAAAGAGCACTATTACTGCCCTGTAAAAGGCCTGTGACCAGTACAGTGCAAAGGCTACACATGCACATTGCTTGTGCCTGCTGATGCTGCAGCAAGAATTTTGGATGCCTGTTGCGCTGCAAGCTGTGGGTGACTCAATAAGGCGCCGGCTATAGAGTTGTTATGGTCTGCGTGATGGCCACGACACAGGCTGCGGGGTCTGGCATCATTCACACGCTGAGTTTACACAAGTGGATGCTTTTACCTGTCTGTAATCTTCCACCTCTGGAAGTGTTCAAGGCCAGGTTGGATGGGGGTGCTGGGCAGCTTGGTCTGATGGGAGTTGTCTGTGCGCGTGGTAAGAGGTTGGAACTGGATGATACTCAAGGTCACTGCTAATTCGACCTCTTTTATGATGAGTGCAGCTCGTAGCTGGGGTTTTTGACTTTGTCATTGGTGTGCATGTTGCTGGGCTTCTCCTGTTATTGAAGCTAGCCAGCTCAGGTATCGCCGCGTGGCACGCTGATGTGGGGCTGGGATGCACAACCGGTGTGTTGGAGGTAAATGGACAGACTGAAAGGAGAAGGTAACAGTAGAGGAGGCAGCAGTTGAAGTGAAACAAATAGCAGATTCAGATATGTTCTTCTTCCCCTCTACTCTGCTCTTGTGAGACCACATCTGGAATATTGTGTCCAGTTCTGGGCCCCTCAGGTCGAGAAGGACACAGAGCTGCTGGCGACAGTCAAACACAGAGGCACAAAGATGATGGAGTAGAACACCTTCCTTGTGAGGAAAGGCTGAGGGAGCTGGCTCTCTTGAGCTTGGAAAAAAGGAGGCTGAGGGGTGACCCCACGAATGTCGATAAATATCGAAAAGGTGGGTGTTAGGAGGATGGAGCTAAGTGGCACCCAATGATAGAACAAGGAGCAATGAGTGTAAGGTGGAACAGAGGAGGTTCCACATCAATCTGAGAAAGAACTTCTTCCCAGTGAAGGGTGACAGAGCCCCGGAAGGGGCTGCCCAGGGGGTTGTGGAGTCTCCTTCTCTGGAGACGTTTCAAACCCACCTGGCCATGTTCCTGTGCGACTGGATCTAGGGGATCCTGCTGTGTCAGGGGAATTGGACTGGATGATCTTTTGAGGTCCCTTCCAATCCCTGAAGTTCTGTGATTCTGTGAAACAGAAATCCTACAGATTAATAATGATGGAAAAGGCTCGTTGTGCTGCAAACAACCATAGAATGAGCAGTGGATCAAAGGGAGGCAGCTGGAGCATTAGTGACAAGATCCTCTTTGTAAAAATGCAAAGCAGCTGCCCATGAACGGAAGCAGGCAAACTGAGTATCCTGCCCTTTAAGTAATTAAGTGCTTAGTTGTTTCCCTGCAACTCACACCCTCTCAGTATTTGCAAGCTGAAGTAGCGGAGAGAGAATGGAAATGAGCAACTTACCCGCAGTCTTTCTAGGAAATGGGTCTTGTTTGTGTGTGCACTGGTAATTACAGCTGGTACCTCCCGAACAGCAGTGTAGACTGGTGCCAAACCCCTGCTCTTGTGGAGCTGTGCATGTGTGTGCTCAAACTCATCCCCATGGTGAGTTGTTCTGCTGGAGCCAGCGGGATTCCTCACAGCAGGAACTGCTGAAGCTTCAGAGTGAAGGTTTTGAGACACTAGCTGTGAAGAGCATCTGTTTATGCCTGACCACCATCCATAGCTCTGCCACAGTTTTCCTGGGACAGCGAGTCTGTGCCCTGTCTCCAGCCCCAAAGGTCTCAGGCACTCAACAGGAGGTCACCCCTGCAGCCTAGACCTTGTACAATTCCAGTTCATTACTGGTGTGTGTGCTTAGGCTTCCTTCAGCAGCAGGCAGCCGGGCTGCTCGTTCACACCAGCAGAGCTTCTGTTCCCCAAGAGCCTGTTTCTCTTGCTCTGCCCACTCCTCCTGCTGTGAAATGCTCCATTTCTCACCAAGGAGCCAGCGGGAGGCTCCTGCTTAAATGAGCCAGTGGCTTCTGGGAACAGAGTTTCTTCCAGCCCACGACTGTTAGAAGAGGTTGCTGGGGGTCACTCGTGGTGGGAGGCATTGTGTGAGTTGCATTGTGTGTAGGGAGCACTCTGGCTTCTCGACCCAAAAGTGTTTCGAAGGTGAGGGAGGTGGGGTGAAGTGAGGAACTGGGTGGAGAGGTAGGGTAGGACAAGGATCTATGACATCAAGGTTAGGAATTGAGCTGTGTTGCAACAAATGAACCTTGAAGCTTATGGCTTTGGACAGTTGTCCATGGGATGCAAACATAAGGCTTTGGGGGTAGCTTTTGCTGTTTGGCTTTTGGAAAGATCTAATGTGGCTTCTCTTTCTCTCTAGGAATAGGGCGACAAGCTGAGGAACTGACAGCTGAGCAGAATCGACTTGCTGTTAAGTAAGAATTTAATTCCCCTCGTTGATCTGTTTCATTCAAAGAACTTTAGGGTTTGGTTTTTTGTCATGTCAAGACCAACACAGTGACTTCTACACAAGACCCCTCCCAGATCATGACGAGCCAAAAGCCCTGCCTGCTTTTTCTGCTTGCTTGAGCAGCTTGGGGTTTGTGCCCTCCTTAAACAAACACAGCTGCTCTGTTTCTTGTTTCTTCCATCTGGGACTTTGACTTGATCACCTGTGCAGGTCTTGGAAGCACTGAAGTCCTGGGCAACAAGTCAATGACTGCAATGTACACTCCACATGCAATAGAACTAGTCTTTGCTGAATGAGTTGTTGGATGTTCAGGCTAAGCCTGGTAATAGATGGACTTTTGGGCTGTGATAAGTCCCTTTTAAGGTAGAATCCTCCTCTGCCAGCAAACCCCATGTAGTAAAAATCCATTTTGATTTGACTCCAATGCTTCATAGAATCACTAGGGATTGGAAGGGACCTCGAAAGATCATCCAGTCCAATCCCCCTGCCACAGCAGGGTCACCTAGACCAAGTCACACAGGAACATATCCAGGTGGGTCTTTCTTCAAGCCCTTTTGCCATCAGTTTTGGACAGCAAAAGTTGACTGGAAGGCCAATGGCATCCTGGCTTGGATCAGCACTAGCATGACCAGCAGGACTAGAGGTGTCACTCTCGCCCTGTACTGGGCACTGGGGAGGCCTCTCCTCAAGTACTGGGGGCAGTGCTGGACTTCAAGAAGAGGTTGAGGGGGTGGAGTGGGTCCAGAGGAGCAATGAAGCTGGGGAAAGGACTGGAAGGAAAGTCTGATGAGGAGAGGCTGAGGGAGCTGGAGATGTTTAGTCTGGAGGAGACCCTGTGGGAACCTTCTCCCTCTCTATAACTCCCTGAAGGGAGGCTGTATTCAGAAGGGGGTCAGGCTCTTTTACCAGGCAACCAGCACCAGGACAAGAGGACAGGGTCTGAAGCTGCCAGGGGAAGGTAAGGTTGGATGTTAGGAAGCCCCTCCTCACAGGAAAGGTGATCAGATGTCAGGGTGGTGGTGGAGTTCCCATCCCTGGAAGTGTTGAAGGCCAGCCTGGCTGTGGCCCTGAGTGCCCTGGTGTGGCCACTGTGATGATGTTAGGATGATGATGTCTGAGCTGGGTGAGCTCAGAGGGCTTCTCCAGCCTCAACCATTCTATAATATATTTCCTTAATTTCCAAGGCAGAAGGTGCCACCACCAGAAAATCTGCTTGTGAGCAGTAAGACCAGGAAGGGAAGAGTGAAACTGCTGCAGGGGCGCCCAGAACTCGGTGCTGCGCTCTTAGCTCTGCTCTATTTTTGAAGCTCAGGGCAGAGCGTTTCGCTGCACCGGGCCCTTGTGACGGAGTGATTAATTCTAGTCGAATTCTCACCAAACAGGCTTGCTCTTTTTTTCCCCTTTCCTTGTGCAGTAGATGAGCTCAGAATAGAGAAGGACATGCCAACAGCTCCGGTGTCACTGCCAGACAAGCCGTAACTGAAGAGTTTTAAATCCCCGTTGGTAATTCAGCCTTTTGTCTCCCCCCCTTGTCCTTCTTCTGGTTTTGTTTCTCACTCATCCTCTGCACATTCCTGCGGGCATTGCTCATGTCTCCCCACCCACCCCCGTGCAGGAGCTCTGTTCAAAATAAGGACTTTCTTTTCAATCAGAAGCCCTAATATCAGACTGGATGGTCCAGGACAGAAAGATGAGCCTCACCCCAAACTTGGTTCCTGTGTGGGGTGGGTTTTTTTTTCCACCAGAGAAACATCATTCAGCCTCTGACATCTACAATAACCAGCAGGGTGAATGCAGAAAATCCTGGCTGAGCAAACTGTTTGTTCAAACTAATTCTGCTTCAGAATAAAAGCAGCCGATGGCAAATGTTTAACTGTTGCGTTGATCTCCTGCTGGAGACATGTGGTTTGACCTGGAAGAATTGTAAGCACATTTAGGTTTATGTGTGTCTATCCATCTGGGACAGGAGAGCCTGGAAACCCCGTGCCCCTGTTTCTGTTCTCAGCTGGGAACTCCTTGTTTACTTGGACGGTGGCTCTTAGCACATCTGTGGAGAACACTGCACATCTCAGAGCACGGTTTAGATCACAGAAGCACAGAATCTTCAAGGTTGGAAAAGACCTTCAAGACCATGGTGTCCAACCATCCACCTTACACCCCTGAACGACTAAGCCATGTCGAGGTCTCTTCCAGGATGTCCTGTCTGCCCCTTTGCTGAACCCCTCCGGGGACAGTGCCTCCACCCCCTCCCCGGGCAGCCCATTCCAAGGCCTCCCCGCTCCTTCTGTGA
The DNA here is from genome assembly GCA_013400115.1 of Rhinopomastus cyanomelas. Lineage (NCBI taxonomy): Eukaryota > Metazoa > Chordata > Aves > Bucerotiformes > Rhinopomastidae > Rhinopomastus > Rhinopomastus cyanomelas. The sequence goes on from VXBP01010662.1 coordinate 573,418, forward strand.
CCAAGTTTTTCCTAGGATCCCATCTGAACCTCCCCTAACAGTTTCCTGCCACATGAACAGAGCAAGCCCAACTGTTTACAAGTCACATGAGCAGCCAGACCAGTGCATCCTTCTTTTCCATCCTACTGATGTGCTGCCAGGACAGAGGGTCTTCATTTTGCATCTAGAACATTAGGGATTGAAAGGGACTTAGGAAGATCTAGTCCAGTTCCCCCAACACAGCTCATCTAACCCCAAGGAGTGTAGAGGAAATACACTCACAAGAGAAATAGCAAAATGGACTAATTTTTTACTTTAGTCTTCACCTGTCTTTTGATTTCTCTGTTTTACCCTCCACCCCTTCTTTTCATGTTCATGATGCAATGCAGGCAGTTACTTCATTTGCACAGGACAGCAGGCTGCTGCTTTGTTCTCATCCTCTGTGTCTCAAACCACGTTGCCTATTTTTCAAGGGGCTCAACTCAGGAGGATGGAAACAGGCTCTTGGACGTCTCCCTAATGAGGGAAGGCTGAGGGAGCTGGGGAAAAAAGGAGACTTAAACCCCATGAATCTTGATCAATATGGGAAGGGTGGGTGTCAGGAGGATGGAGCCAGGCTCTGCTCAGGTAAGACAAGGGGCAATGGGTGTGAGCTGGAACAGAGGAGGTTCCACATCAACATGAGAAGGACTTTCTTCCCAGTCAAGGTGGCAGAGCATTGGACGGAGTTGCCCAGGGTGGTTGTGGAGTCTCCTTCTCTGNCTGGACGGAGTTGCCCAGGGTGGTTGTGGAATCTCCTTCTCTGGAGATATTTAAAACCCACCTGGATGTGTTCCTGTGTGACTTGGTCTAGGTGATCCTGCTGTGTCGGGGGATTGGACTGGATGATCTTTCGAGGTCCCTTCCAATCCCTAATGTTCTGTGATTCTGTGAACTCAAGGGTGACTGAGGGTCCTGGTTTCAAATGTTCCCTGCCCTGTGGTTCTGTGTAACGAGGTGAAGTCCAGCACTGCGCGGTTTGCAGAGACCGGTGTTACTCAACTTGTGGACTGTTGGCTATGACTGGTCCCTGACACACTGGACACATGCCCAAAACCAGTCACCAGCTTCTCACTCCTGGTGCTGCTGCTCTGTGCAGAATGTCCAAGTCAGTTTGTTTAAATCTGGAGCTAACAAACATGTCTCTAGTAATAAAATGAGAACTTTTCAGGGTGGTAGCTTTGGTTCCCCTGTAGCTGGAGCGCTTCCAGGTCCCCTTGCCCTGACTGCCAGCTAGCAGAGGGCACTGGGATATGAGAGAGGCTGTGCTTCACCACCTCCATAACCTCCCCTATGGGCTGTCAGCTGGGGAAGGGTGGTAGGAGAGCTGGGGACTGAAGCAGACAGTAAACCAAAGGTGTTGGTGATACCCTGGGCTGAGTTTTCCCTTGCTCTTTTCTTTCTCCTCCGCTGTTGCCGTGTGTGCCTGATGTTCACAGGACAAGACCCTCTCTACTGGAGTACTTGAGCTATCTCCTCAACTTTATGAGCATCATAGCTGGGCCTTGCAGCAACTACAAGGACTATATAGCCTTCATTGAAGGGAGGCACGTGCACATGAAGCTCTTGGAAGTGAACTGGAAGCAGAAGGGTTATGACAGACTTCCTGATCCTTCTCCAACTGTAAGTTTTGGGGTGACAAGGGCAGGGGGCAGTACAGGTCATCTCCTTGAATTCCCCAAATGCGTGGGGCTTGCAAAATGGCTCACTGGTTACCAGGTGCCCTTTGTGCTGGGGTGGGAATGGTCTGCAAGTTCTGACAGTCCAGCTCTGAGCAGGTGAGGAGATGTGAGAAGCGCACGAGCCAGAACTTGGTTCTAATCAGAATCTGTAGCTGGTCCAGGTGCTTTGCAAGAGAATCTCACTCTTAAGTACGACTTGGCAGTCACTTTTTGGTGGATTTTTTTGCATACAATGAATTTGACTCTTAGACAGTCATTTAAAATATTTTTTATTTTTGATTTTACTTTGTTGTAATGCAATTTTATTATGTGATAGTATTTCATGTTAAATCTTACATTACTGTAAATATTATTCTTAATATTTTACTATCAATATTTTATTTTAAATGTTACTTTACCTTAAAATATTTTTAACAATTTTCTTTGCAACGTGATTTTGTTTTCAATATTTATTTTGAAGACTGATTTAACCTTTCAAGAGTGGTTTTTACCTTTCAAGAGTGAATTTTACCTTTCAAGAGTGAATTTTACCTTTCAGTATGAAACTTTCAATATTATAATAACAAACTAATAATTATTATATTTATAATGTTTAGATTGTAACAATGCTAATGCCATTTATAATATAATATTTATAGTATTAATTAGAAGAAATATAACAAGAAGAGAGTGAAATAGAACCCAAGTGACGCACAGGGCAATTGCTGATCAGTGCTCAGCCAGTCTTCGAGCAGCAGCAATCCACCCCTCCCAGCCAACTCCACCCAGTTTATATACTGGGTTTGCTATCACATGATCTGGGACATCCCCCTTGGTCATTTGGGGTCAGCGGTCCTGGCTGTGTCCCATCCCAGCTTCTTGTGCCCCTCCAGCCTTCCTGCTGGCAGGGCATGAGGAGCTGAGCAATCTTTGACTCCGTGTAAACGGTGCTTAGCAACAACTGAAAACATCGGCGCGTTATCAGCGTTATTCTCATGCTAAATCCAGCTACTGGGAATAAAACTGACTCCATCCCAAATGAAACCAGGACACCGTGTTACGGAGACTTACGTCCAATACGCTTTGTGTGGTTGAAACCGAACTCCTAACTATTGATGTGATTGTGGACAACATTAACATAGAGATATATTGATACCCAGATATATTGATACCTAGATGTCTATATTAACATATAGAAGTATGTGTGCAATATTAATATATAGCTGTAGCAGTAAAAGAAAACACTGTGGCCTAGCAGATACCCCCTGTCACGGGATGCTGTGTGCTGTACAGGATTTATCCTCTTTGGAAGCATTTTGACCAGGATCCCTGGGTGGTAGCTGGGCAGTAAGACCTGCTGTTGTGCTGAGTACTGATGGGTTTGCCTTCCCAGGGGAATCAAGTCTCTAATTCCAGGAGGTGACAGTCCATATAAGGAAGATGTTTTTGCTTTATATTGCAGGGTTTGGGGCTTTTTGCTTGTTTCTTTTCTCATTTAGGACCTTCATTAGCTTCATGTGAAGTCTATCAGTGGTTTGGACTTGTAATTGTCCTCTATACTCATCTGTAGATACTTGAGTGAAACAGGTGACACCCAAGCTTTGATTGTGGCCTTCTAATTGTTACCTCTTCTCCATGAACTAGAGGTCTAACTATTGTCATTAATGTATTTAATGTAACTAATAAACAACTCTGTCATTGGGGAGTTTATTGGTTCTTGAAGCTGATTAGTTGATGTCGTGAGCGCTGACTCTTTATTCCCCTCAAGCAAAAGTTCCTGATGAACCTTGGTGGTTGTTTCTGATTTTCAGGGAGCAGTGATGTACAAGCTGTGCATCACACTGGTATCTCTCATTTTGTTCTTGACGCTCACCAAGAACTTTCCGATGGCATATATTATCGACGATGAATTTATTGACAAAACCCCCTTCTTGTCACGGCTCGTGTACCTGTACATCGTGACGCAGGCAGCGAAACCAAAGTACTACTTTGCATGGACGTTGGGTAAGTCTGGCTGCATCACTTAAGGGTTTTCATCTTCATAAATGGGGGGAGGTGGGAAATAAATGAATTAGTCTTGAGACTTGCAGTTTCCATTTGAGTTGTGGACATGTTGTGGCCGAGAAGGCCAATAGCATCCTGGGGTGGATCAGAAGGGGGAGTGGTTAGTAGATTGAGGGAGGTTCTCCTCCCCCTCTACTCTGCCCTGGGGAGACCACTGGATCTGTTGTGTCCAGTTCTGGGCGCCGCACTTCAGGAAGGACACAGAACTGCTGGAGAGAGTCCAGCACAGAGCCACAGAGATGATGAAAGGAGTGGAGCATCTTCCTGATGAGGAAAGGCTGAGGGAGCTGGGTCTCTTGAGCTTGGAAAAGAGGAGACTGAGGGGTGACCCCATTAATGTTGATAAAGATGTGAAGGGTGGGTTTGAGGAGGATGTGTTCTTGTGCAACTTGGTCTAGATGATCCTACTGTGGCAGGGGGATTGGGCTAGATGATCTTTCGAGGTCCCTTCCAATCCCTAATGTTCTGCCATCCTTGTATATCTGTCACAGATGAGTAATAAAGGAAAAAATAATGGAAAACACTGTTTCTATCTATTGTTTTATTTTTGTGATTTCGTTTCTGCTATCCAAGGAGGAGCTAGTCTTTCCTTTTGTGTTGCATTATAGCAGTGCCCCTCTGCCAAGAGGGCTTTTTTTGGAGAGAGAGGGTCCTGATAGCTAGGAAGCTGGCTTGAACGTCTACTTGATGCTGTACTGACTTGTAAGACAACGTGGCTCCTCCAGCAGTGGGATGTGACCTGTTGTGCTTTGCCGTTGCAGCAGATGCAGTCAACAACGCGGCTGGCTATGGGTTCAGTGGAGTTGATGAGAAGGGCGCTTTCCGCTGGGACCTGCTCTCCAACTTAAATATCTGGAACATTGAGGTGAGTGAAGGGAGCGGCTGCACTGGCAAAGTTCTAGAGAAGTGGGCTTGATAATGGGGAGAAGCTTTGCTGGCAGGAAAATGAGTCCATGCCACCAGGCTGCCTGTCTTTAACACCTGTTGGGTAGATAAAAAGCATCTGTCGCACCGCCTTCGGTGTGCTCTGTATTCAGCTTGCGTTTCTAAATAGTTTATAGGGGGCTAATAAATGATTAATCAGATGTTTAATAAATGAGCAGTCAATTACTGAGGATTGTGGCTGAGTTCAGCAGGTCAATAAATCGCTTGCAGCTATGACTCTCCACCATCTGTGGTGTATTCTGCTTATTTACTTCTAACAGTCTTCTGCTGTTGTAACCCTGCTGAGGTGGGCGGTGGTGGTTAGAGGCCACCACGAGCAGCCACCACACGGACCTTTGCAGGGGTTGGGGAATGCAGTGGGGAAAGGAGGAGTTGGAGGGAGAACAAGTACAAGCCTGGAGCAACCCGAATGAAAACTGGTGTGGCCACATGAGGCTTAGGTGGCTGCTGATCTCAGAGCTCCATCCAGCAAATCAGCTTAGGACAAGAGGCAATGGGTGTGAGCTCGAACAGAGGAGGTTCCACATCAATATGAGAAGGAACTTCTTCTTGGTGAGAGGATGACCGAGCCCTGGAAGGGGCTGCCCTGGAAGGGGCTGCCCTGGAAGGGGCTGCCCTGGAAGGGGCTGCCCAGGGGGGCTGTGGAGTTTCCTCCTCTGGAGACATTTAAAACCCATCTGGAGATTTTTCTGTGCCACTTAGTCTAGGTGATCCTGCTGTGGCAGGGGAATTGGGCTGGATGACCTTTCAAGGTCCCTTCCAATCCCTAATGTTCTGTGATTCTCCCCAGAAAGGGTCACAAACATCTCTTGTGACTGCAGCACACCATTAACATCAATTTGTCCTTTGCAAGCAGTTTACATTCAAAAAGATGGGCAACAGAATTTGTTTGCCCAAAGAGCACCATGTGAATGCCAGGGGGATGGTAAAACTGTTCTCGTAGCTGAGACTGTTTTGTAAAGGCTCCTTTTCTTTAGAAACAGGAGGAGCTTCCCCCTGTAATTCTCTAGTTATGATTTGAAAAGGAAAAGCAGATGAAAACAAGTCGACGGCTTTATTGCTGAACGATCTGGGAGTGAGTGAATGTGCTGTAATAGCTCTTCTCCAAAATGAAAGAGCCCCTGGAACTCTTCATTGAAAGATGCCAGCAGTGGAAGTGTCTGTTGTACAGTCTCCCTTCCCCAACAACCCTTTTTCAAACCCTTAATTGATCCTCAGTGCTCGTCTCTCCTTGAGTGGCAGAGAATACACAGCCCAGAAACACTTCGTAGCATCGATCTTGGATCGATAGCTGATTCTTCGCTTTTGGGGTAGGAGATGATGGAGAGGGGGTTGAATGCTGGAACAAGTTGCTCAGGGAGGGAGTTGAGGCCCCATCCCTGGAGATATTCAAAGGGGGAGGCTGGGCAAGGCTCTGGGCAACCTAATCGAGTTGAGGCTGCCCCTGCTCCCTGCAGGGGGGTTGGACTAGATGACCTTTGGAGGTCCCTTCCAACCCAGGTCATTCTATGATTCCTGCCTTGATGGGCTGAGGCAGTTCCTGCTTGAAGAAGGCAAATGAAGGGCAGGTAAAGACTCAGTTAAGGAAAATCAAAGCCAAATTAAGGAGAACAGACCCTGTGCTCCTCTACTTGCAGAAATGTAAAGCCCTTCAAAACCATTTTTCTTCACTGGTTATGAGAGATCAGGGGGGAGAAATGATTTGCAGGAGCACCCCCCAGAGTGCTCTTTGTTGATTTGATCCTGTGTGCAATGGGAAGAGGCCATGGGGGCCATGACTTTGGGTAAGCCTTGGGCTGACACCTCATGCACCAACAACTATTCCATGAGCCTCAGTGGGATCGTGGGGAGTGTTTTCAACAGGTTTAGCCACCTGTAAAAATGCTGAAGAGCTGGGAGCTCGAGTGCTAGAGGACCATAAACACCTGGCAGGAGCTGTGAGGGCATCAAAAGGCCACGAGGGCTAAATGTGCATGGGGGCACCCAAAAGCCCTGGCAGCACCCTTGTTTTGACAGCCAGTGACTACTTTCTTGGTGATAGGGCATCTTAAGGGAGGCCAAGGCAGTGTCAACACTAGTGGGAAGAGCAAGACTGTTTTTCTTGGCTTCTCCTGGTGCAGTAAAGCAATTAAAATGTGCCAGTACTGCCCTGGGAGCTGCTAATAGCTTTAATGCTTTAAACTGAGAGTGAAGTGCTGGCCTTCAGGATCCTGCTGCGGCAGGGGGATTGGACTAGATGATCTTTCAAGGTCCCTTCCAATCCCTCATGGTTCTATGATTCTGCACAGAAGTGCAAGATTGTCTGCAGATTCCCCCTGGAAACACTTTTTTCTGTCTACCCTTGCTCATAACAGCTGACATGGGAAAATAATGTGGTGTCACTGCTTGGTGAGGAGGTCCTTGGAGATTTCAAACCAGCAGGCAAGGAACAAGGGGGAGCACAGGGATGGGGAACCACGTGGATGTAGAAGTAGATCATAAGTAGGAGAACTGATGCTAGATGGAGTCCAGCAATCACCTGAAGCTGGGAGAACTGGTGCTGCAATGGGGTCTCCCAGGACCATGGACTTCACTCTTGTTTCTCAAGCCGGGCAGTGGGCTGAGAATTGTCTTCCAAATTCAGTCCTGAAATTACAAGTTAGTGTTTTCCAGTCTTTCTTCTTCCTTCTCCAGGTTTATGACACTCCCTGTTCCCAGCATCTGCCAGATCACGGTGCTTTAAAACACCTCCTTCACTTCTTGTAGTTCCTGTAACCCTGGGAACAGCAGTTCTTGTAGCTGCTGTGTCAATAGCACTCTAGGGAAGTCCAACCTTTGCGATGGGTGACAAGCTATGCTTCTGAAAATGAAGCTACGTAGGAGCCAAAGGGAAGGCCAAGCACCTAAACATGAAAGCTTTTCAGACTTGATGTAATTCAAACAAGCAACCAAAGGTTGTCTTTAGTTTCACAGAAGCAAGTGAGATTCTACAGCTCAGGCAATCAACCCCGTTAACATCCCTCCCAAAACCGGGTGCAACGATGGGCTGTGGCACAGCCTCCACAACAGTCCTCAAAGACAAGTGCTGCTTTATGGACTTCAGTGCTAACGTTTCATTTCCACCTCTTTCTTAGACCGCGACAAGTTTTAAGATGTACATTGAGAACTGGAACATTCAGACAGCTGCCTGGCTGAAACGGTAAGAGAAACGGGCTTGTGCCACCCGAAACATCTTGGTGGCCTTGGGAAAGGCTGGCTGGCCAATCTCATGCATGTCAAGCCTCGTGGTCCTTCTTTCTTTCCTGTCTCTAAAAGCTGGTGGAATACAAAGGGTTTTGCTGCTGTAAAGTTTTATAGCTGCAAGTGGAAAATGCCCACGAGCAGCAAAGCCATAAATGAACTTCAGATGTTCCACAATGAAAGTAAGTGCTCTGATGGCATCTTTTGGGCTGCTCTTTGCCTCTGTTGCTCCTGGTGTACTGTTTCACTTTGCTGTGCTTCCCATGTGTTTTACTGCTGGGAGTGAGCTTTGCCATGTCATGGGGATCTGGTTCAGTTAGGACTGGAGAGACATCAAATCACATCTGGAATCTTGTGTCCAGTTCTGGGCCCCTCAGGGTCCAGAGGGACACAAACTGCTGGAGGAGAGAGTCCAGCGCAAAGCCACCGAGGTGATGGAGTAGAACACCGCCCTGGGGAGGAAAGGCTGAGGGAGCTGGGGCTCTTGAGCTTGGATAAAAGGAGACTGTGGGGTGACCCCATTAATGTTGATAAGTATGTGAAGGGTAGATGTCAGGAGGATGGAGCCAGGCTCTGCTCAGGGGGATCCAATTATAGGACAAGGGGCAGTGGGTGTGAGCCGGAACACAGGAGGTTCCCCATCAATCTGAGAAGGACTTTCCTCCCAATGAGGGTGTCAGAGCCCTGGGGAGTTGTAGAGTCTCCTTCTCTGGAGAGGTTTAAAACCAGCCTGGACATGTGCAACCGGATCTGAGGGATCCTGCTGTGCTGGGGGGATTGGACTGGATGATCTTTCGAGGTCCCTTCCAATCCCTGATGTTCTGTGATTCAGACTCCCTGTGTAACCCTGTTTGCAGTCACCAGAAGATGTTTGCCAAGGCCTCCCCATTTAGGACATGGAGAAGAGACTTCTTATAGCACTGAGATCTGATCTGAACCCACGAATGTTAAGTACATAAATAGCACTATATAAATATTCCATCAACAAGCACTACTTGCAAGTCTGAGTTGTGTAGATTGAACTGTCTCCTGTTACTCCTTACACTTGTGGGCATGATTGAAGCTCAGTGTCTGGTGGATGAGGAGTCAGAAAGGCAAGCACAGGTTTATTGTGCATCTCAAAGGTCACGGTCTATTATTCTTCATTAATCCAGTGATATTTCTGATGAGAAGTGCAGTATCTTGTTTCATTTACTTGGAGCACTGCATTCAAGGGAGATATTGAGGTGCTGGCGTGAGGGCAGAGAAGGGCAACGAAGCTGGGGAAGGGCCTGGAGAATAAACCTTATAAGGAGAGATTGAGAGAGTTTGGGCTGTTTAGTTTGAGGAAGAGAAGGCTGAGGGGAGACCTCATCGCTCTCTACAACTCTCTGAAAGGACCCTGCAGAGATGCTGGTGCTGGGCTCTGCTCACAGGGAATTGGTGACAGAAACAGAGGGAAGGGCTTCAAGCTGCAACAGGGGAGGGTTAGACTGGACATGAGGAAGAAATTCTTCCCAGAGAATTTCCCACTGGTCAGGCAGTGGACTGGGCTGCCCAGGGTGGTGGTTGAGTCCCCATCCCTGGACGTGTTTAGAAGTCACTTAGATGTAGTGTTGGGTGACCTTGTAGGGTCGGGTTGATGGTTGGACTTGATGATCCTCAGGGGTCTTTTCTGAGCTGAATGATTCTATGATTCTGTGATTTCAGTGAAATTTCAGATAGTCGAATAGACCTGTTGATGTGTTTTTCAACTGGAATCCTTTGCTTGTGCCTCTGGAGTAAGAGTTTTTGGCTGCTAAATTTAGCAGGAAATCCCTGTTTTGCAATAGTTTATGACACTCCCTGTTCCCAGCGCCTGCCAGACCACAGTGCTTTAAAATACCTCCCTTTGCTGGAGAAGGGTGGGGATTACTCTCTGTCCTCAGGCCAACTCTTGAGTTGCCAGTAGTGTCAGAGTGCTCACAGGATCTTTTGCTTGGAAAGAGACATGTCCCTGTGCAACTGGATCTAGGGGATCCTGCTCTGGCAGGGGGGATTACACTGGATGATCTTTCAAGATCCCTTCCAATCCCTAATGACTGGATCTAGTGGGATCCTGCTGTGGTGGGGGGATTGGACTGGATGATCTTTTGAGGTCCCTTCCAATCCCTAATGCTCTGTGATTCTGTGAAAACAATTTGAAAATCATCGAGTCCAACCATTTTGAAGGGTCGTGTGTGATTCCATGATGCTGTGTAAAGGTGAGAGTGAAGCCTCGCCTGCCCTTTGCCCCTTGATGCATTTAAACATGGTGAGCACTGGGGATGTTTATACAGGTGCTCTTTTTTAAAGCTTCTTCCTCTTTCCACCTAAGCAAAGGGTGAGTGCCTCATGCCCTGGCCTGTCCAGAGGTGAGATAAGTGAATTAAGAAAACAGAACACAGCCCTAAACTCAGAGAGGGGTTTGTGGTGCACATGGTCCAGTGGTATTGAGCCTCCTCTTGTTTTGTTTTTGTCTTCGCAGCGTTTGCTACGACCGAGCTCCCTGGTACCCTACGGCTTTAACCTTTGTCCTGTCGGCCCTCTGGCATGGTATCTATCCTGGATATTATTTTACGTTTCTCACTGGAATCCTTATCACACTCGCAGCCAGAGCAGTATGTACCTTTCGTTGTTCTCTTCTAAGGTCCACGCTCGGTGCTACCCGCTGCTGATGGGACCACCCTGGCATGGTCCATCAGCTTGTCCTTGCTTTGAGCCCTCCTTCGTGCCTCTGTAGGGTTGATGTTCACTGAAGCTTTGCTCTGTATTGATGCTACTTACAACACACACCAGAATCAGAACCAGCACCAGTTCTGCTGTCAGAGGAAGCATTGCAGTGGCACTACCAGCTGCATCCACGCAGTCAGGTTGGTGGGGTTCAAGGCTAAACCAGAGTCCAGATTTCTGCTAGGTCATGTTGCCCATCTGCTGGTGTGTAACCAGCTCTGGGGGCCACCACACAATCATATAGGTTGGAAAAGGAACTTTAAGGTCATCAAGTCCAACCATTAAATCTTGCAGAAGACTGAGCGCAAACCCCAACTTGAACCCTTTCACGTGGATGCAAGAAACCCCAACTTGAACCCTTTCATGTTTTACTGCATCAATTCATGGAATTGATGCAGTAAACTGGTCTCTGTGTTTATCACTGTCCCTGGAGGTGTTAAAAATTGTGTAGATGTGACACTAGGGAAAATGATTTAGAGGGCAGGGTGGAGCTGGCAGAACCTGGCTCCATCTTCTTGACACCCACCCTTCGCATATGTATAAACATTAAGGAGGTCATGATGGGAGGAAACTGGGGGACACTGCTGCTGGTTGGCTGTAGGGTCTTGCATACACCAGTGATTATACCTCTGTCTTCCTGCTGTCGGTGCTTTCTGTCACACTAACGCTGATGTGAAGCGGAGAGTCGTGCGCTGCGATGTATCTTCATGACTTTCTGAAAAAGAAAGGCTTAATTTCATTTTCTTTCTACTTTCCTCTGACCTACAGATAAGAAATAACTGCAGACAGTACTTCCTCTGGTCAGTGCCTCTCAAGATAGCCTACGACATCGTTACCTGGGTGGCCACCCAGCTGGCCGTGTGCTATACAGTTGCGCCCTTTGTGATGCTGGCAGTCGAGCCCACCATTAAGTTTTACAAGTAAGTTCCCTCCTCTTGGCTATTATCCGGCAGAATGAAATCACAGACCTTTGTTAAATAACCCAGACTCCTCTGAAAGGCAGCTGGCATTTCGTCAGGTTTGAAAGGGGTTCAAGTAGGACGTTTAATAATGGGTGAGGGGGGATTTTTGCACTCATTTGTCTTAATGGCATGATAATAATGATGGTGATGATGCCAGGGCAGAGCACATGTGCTTCTCAGTCTTTCTGTGTCCTCATGTGGCTTTTCACAGGCTCGGCTTCCTTTTCCCCACATGGTTGAATCTCGACCATTAACAGGGGCCAAACTGGAGAGGTTAAGAATTATGTGAGCTGGCAGTGGGAAGAAGCTGAGGAGAAAAGAGCAGCCTGGCAGCTGCCAGCTGCCTAGAGCTGGAGATGCGATTGGTCAGCAGGAGATGGCTGGCAGAGTATTACTTCTGGAAATACAAGTGTTCTGTCCCTTTTGAATACTTCCATGGGAGGTTAGTGCTTCCCTGGGGCCCTCAAAAGTGACAAAACACTGGTGTCGCAGAGGAAATTGAACATGCTCTTAAAATAATTTGAGATGGAGAAATTCAGAAAACAGTTTAGAAGGGAGAGTGGCCTGCATGGCTTTTCTTCCATTCTACAAGGCCAACAGCATCCTGGGGTGGATCTGAACTTCTGACCTTCCCCAGCCAGGAATTAAAAGGGTTTGTTTTGTTTCGGATACATGCAATGAATTTTCTCCTTTCTGTCACTGTTTTTAGGTTTTATTTCTAAACTTGGTACAAGTTTAGGTCCTGAGCATGAGGAAAAGGACCCTTGTGTACTGTAATATTAGAAGACAGATGGGCTGAATCAGACTCAGGTTGAATTACTTGGGTTTATCCAAGCAGTCAGACTTTGTTTTTAGGAGTTTGCTGATAGATTTCTTGCTTTATTCACATCACAGAATCACAGAACATTAGGGATTGGAAGGGACCTTGAAAGACCATCCAGTCCAATCCCCCTGCCACAGCAGGATCCCCCAGATCAAGTTGCACAGGAACAAATCCAGGCGGGTTTTAAGTGTCTCCAGAGAAGGAGCCTCCACAACCCTCCTGGGTAGCCCCTTCCAGTGCCTTCTATGGCAACGTTTCCATCATAGAATCATTAAGATTGGAAGAGATCTCCAAGAGCATCAAGTCCAACCATTGATGCCCGCAGAAAGCACAATGCAGCCCAGGCTGGATGTTATTCAAGGGGGTATTTTTGTGCTTTCTCAGGCAGGTTCTTACCTCCTGCCCAAAACTCCTCATGGACTTAGTGAAGCTGCACAATTCACATTAACATCAACAAACCCATGATCTTTTCTTTCTGCTTCTACCCGCAGGTCCATGTACTTTCACGTGCACATCCTAAGCATCCTGGTGTTGCTCGTGTTACCCACCAGACCTCAAGCCCGCTTCCTTGGAAAGCCTCAGCTCCAGGCCGCGCAGAACTCTGTTAAAAGCAAAGACAAATGATGCCTCCAAAGAAAATCACCAGCTTTGAGAAAACCTATCAGAAGCAAAGAAAGAACAAGAACAACGGGTGGGATGATGGTCGAAGCACTAAACCAGTGGCACCAGTTACCGCAGAATCTTACTGGACAGGGCAGAACAGAGCCTGAAAGACTTGTCTTTCCAATTCCTCCGGTGAGCAGAGGTTTTACAGGCAATGTTCACAGGCTCATGGGGCATTTTGATTTATTTTTTTTAAATAAATATTTTTATGGAGTGTTTTTATATATTTAAACTTTTTTTCATGCAGAGAGGCATTTTTTTGCTCTTTTACAGAAATATGCAATTATTAATCCATAATCTCGTGGTGTTAGAGGGAAGAGAAGCAGCTAGTGAAGGGTTAAGCCAGCTGTCCCCGTAGCCTGGTGCTGTGGGCTGCTGGCCAGGGGGCAGCTTTTCGTCTCCTGGCTGTGGAGAGGGATGGTGCAGGTAGAAAACTGCAGACATGGAGTTGCTCAAGGTGCTGGCGCTGACGTCTGCTCCAGCAGAGATCTCCAGAGCAGGGACTGCAGCCTGAGCTCAGCAGCAAGGGTTTTTCCCACCCTTCAGCCTGCTGGTAATGAGGGCGAGATACGTCCCTTGGGAATAGGTGCCTGGTGATGGGCTAAGCCAAGTAAAGGCATTCCTGTGCAACTGGATCTGGTGGATCCTGCTGTGGAGGTGGGATTGGGCTGGATGATCTTTCAAGGTCTCTTCCAATCCCTAATGTTCTGTGATCCTGTGTAAAGCAAAACAGGGTGGATGTGGGGGATAACAAGCAGGGTCATATGCCCTGTGATGGGTACAGTTCCTTCTCTGCTGGTGCAGCTGGTGCTTGTTGCTCCACCAGCCTTACTCTGTGGTTTTAGCGTGACGCAGTTCTTCCAGTTTGGTCTCAGACTACCCAAGGAGTCACGTGGGTTTGGTGATCTGTTGCTCACAGATACAGCTGAACTCTGGAGAAGGTTTGTAATGGCTGGACATGTTCCTGTGCAACATGGTCTGGGTGCTTCTGCTCTGGCAGGGGGACTAGACTACATGATCTTTTGAGGTCCCTTACAATCCCTAATGATTCTATGAGACTGCTCTACTCCTGCCTTATGGAGGGGTGACTTTCCAGCACGGCGATCAGAGCCTGGACTGGACTGCCCAGGGCAGTGGTGGAGTCTCCATCTCTGGAGGTGTTTAACAACAGCCTGGTTGTGGCCCTTAGTGTCCTGGTCTGGCTGATGTGGTGATGTCAGGTCCTGGGCTGGATGAGCTCAGAGGGCTCCTCCAGCCTCAATAATTCTGTGGTAAGAGACCTGAGCAGTGATTATCACAGTTGTAATCAATCCCTCTCTATGCAATATCATGACACCATCATCATGAGGGTCAAGATGTATCATCTTGACACATGACTTAGCCTGTTAGTGCAGGTTTTCCTGCTTGGAAAGTGTGTCTGTGGCTCACAGGGATGTTTTGAGGCAGCATTTCAAGGGGCTTGTTGTGCATGGAGATAACTTACTGCAAAGCCCTGTGCCAGGGATTTTTTTGTTGGCTTTTTGCTTTCTTTAAAATCCACCCAGCCCAGTAAAACCGACTGGTAAGACACCTCAAAACCAACTAAAACACTCTTAAAACTGCCTGCTTGCTAGGAAGGTTTTCATCAGGCTTTTGTAGATGCAGCACCTTTTGGTTTTGGTGTATGATCACGTATCTAACTTGTGCTTGAGCTAAGCTGTTTGCCACCCCCTGGTTTTAGCATCAGATTAAGATCGTGCAGAATTCTAACGCTTTGGGTTAGAAACAAATCGGTTAAACCAAAACCAGCTCCAACAAAAATTGGGGTGTTTTTTGTTTGTTCCTTCTTTTCTCTGGTAGGAAGGTTTTTGTCCTGTGACCACCTCATGGTTTAGAGCACAGTTCGTGGAAGAGTTTCTCTGGTAATTTATTCTGAAGGTGAGATGAGATTAAAAGGCTGATCTGAATAAACAAATTGCTTTGTGTCACTGCCTGGTGTTATCAATCATAAATGTCTGATGTGAAAATGGCTGTGAGATCTCCTCATGCCTGTGAGGGGTGTGATGAATTAATCTGGACTAGTGAAGAAACCCTCAGTGTGCTGCCACATTGTCTTCTCAGCCTGAACCTGTCCCTGAAAACAGGAACCCTGCCCTTCACTGAGAGCTAATCATGTGGAGGTGATCCTGCTGTGGCAGGGGGATTGGACTGGATGGTCTTTCAAGGTCCATTCCACTCCCTAATGGTCTGTGATTCTGTGACTGGGTCTAGGGGATCCTGCTGTGGCAGGGGGGTTGGACTGGATGATCTTTTGAGGTCCCTTCTGATTTCTAATGATTCTATGATTTAATGTGATATGTGAAATAAGACAAATGGTCTGTTTGACATGTTGTGTTTGCAGGGAAATTTGGTGGTTGAATTAATCTCAAAGATTAATCTTATGAACGTGTTTGTTAGTTTCTAATCTCTCCTTGTGCTGAAACAAGCTGAGGAGCTGATGCTTTTAGAGGGAGGCTGAAGACAAAACCAGTCTCGTTTGCAAGAGAGAAATATGGGACCTATCAGACAGAAATGAAAAAGTAGGGTTAGGTTTAGACTGAAATGAAAAAGTAGGTTGTTCTGGACTGACAGATATTCTTGCTTTAAGTACAGGAATCCTGAAAGACACCACCTGCATCATCCACTTGGGCTGAAGGCAAATTCCTGCTGCTATTTTTCAGCACATTTGCCCCTCTCCAAACTAAACAAGAAGTTGAGATGAGCTTAGGAGAGACCGAATGAATTTGTTTCAGTTTAACTATAGATCTGGTACTTGAAAAAGCAGCAACTTGGCAATTTCCTCGGTGGATTGGAAGCACAAAGTACTCTGTAAACTCCCTCCTTGGGTGCATTCCCGGCTCGGACATGTTCCTGGGTCTAGGGGATCCTGCTGTGGCAGAAGGATTGGACTGGATGATCTTTCGAGGTCCCTTCCAATCCCTGATGCTCTGTGATTCAGTGATTCCAGTCTGTCCCCCTGGAGCACGCCCAGCAATGGAGGTGGCACAGAAGTGGGATATCAGGTGGGCAGGTATTTTTCCTCCCTTTCTGCCTGCCCTCTCCTCCTTGGTTGAGTGCTCACGCTGCTTCGTGTCAAATGAGGCGAGTGGGTGAGCAGACTATGGAATTCTGTTCTGTTGGTAGGTGTCAGGCAGGCACAGGGATCGGTGCCTACCCCTGTCGGCACGTGTACACTGCAGGCTCGGCAAACTGGAACTGGATCCTGGAAGCAGAGGCTGGAATCCTGACACCTAAGGACATCTAGCGGTAAAATTCCCATCTGTTAGTGTCTCTGACACAGCCCTTCTCTCCTAATCGCTGAAGTGAAGGCTTCAGAAAAATATTGCACTGGCTGCAGCAGTAAAGGAACTAGATGGAATCTGGACAGGCTGGAGAGCTGGGTGGGGAGAAATTGGATGAGATATAACAAGGGCAGAGTCTGGCCAAGAGGGCCAACAGCATCCTGGGGTGGATCAGAATGGGGGTCGTTAGCAAATCGAGAGAGGTTCTTCTTCCCCTGTACTCTGCCCTGGTGAGACCACATCTGGAGCATTGTGTCCAGTTCTGGGCTCCTCAGTTCAAGAAGGTCACGGAGCTGCTGGAGGGAGTCCAGCATAGGGCAACGAGGATGATGAAGGGACTGGAGCTCCTTCCTTTTGAGGAGAGGCTGAGGGAGCTGGGTGTCTTTAGCTTGGAGAAAAGGAGATTGAGGGGTGGCCTCATTAATGTTAATAAATATGTGAAGGGAGGATGGAGCCAGGCTCTGCTCAATGTCTTCTAGTGATAGGGCAAGAGGCAGTGGGTGTGACCTGGAACACAGGAGGTTCCATATAAATATCAGATGGAGCTTCTTCCCAGTGAGGGTGACAAAGCATTGGAAGGGGCTGCCCAGGGGGGTTGTGGAGCCTTGAGACTTCTCTGCTGCAGAGCGGTTCCATGATGAAGGGGGCCATACTGGGAAAATGGAGCCAGTCACAGTGGGACAGAGAGGAGAAAGACACCGCCAGTGCCCAGACATGCTAAACCATCTTTGCCTTGCCCAGGGAGGCACATATCTTCTGGTCTTTGCTCTGAGATGGATTTCTCCCCTCATACTTACTCCAGCCTTGATGGCTTCTGTGTTAGGGCTCTTCAGGGTTTTTCCTTTGTTTCCTTTGTGCTTGAGAGAGATCAGGCAGATGCCCAGCTAAAGGCGATCTCAAGGATGAGGTGAAGAGCGCTCGTACAGGAACAGATAACGTAGACACGTTCCATTAATCGATTTACCTGTCTGTGACTCTGACAGAGGCTTCTTTATCCTTCAATGACGCCTTGCTGTGCCTGATTGTCAGTCGTGGGCATTTCAAACCCCAGGCTGGACCTCCTGTGCTTCCCTTACCCCAATGAAATCAAGAGGTGCTCTTAAAATACAACATCAAGAATCTTTAGTGTCTCTTCCATTTGCCTTCTGATCTCAAAGCCTTTGAAGCCTCTGCCTTCAAGCTGTTCCCTGCTGGGAAGGGCTCCTGGAAAGCACTGGCTGTCAGTAAGACCCTTTCCATGCTACACCCAGTCCCCCAGTGTGTTCTGCAAACGATGTAAAGCCGTGACAGGTGCCAGAGCCCGGATGGGCACCGGAGCCGTGATGGGCACTAGAGCTCTTCTTTTTCCTGGCTCCTTCCCGCCCAGGGCTTTGGCTGGCAGGAGGGCCAGTGGCAGAAACAGTGGGATGGTGGGAAGTGGCGCTGCTGGTAGCTTTTGGAGAGCTGGCTGCTGCGGAGCGGGTTTGTTCGCAGCCAGGCGCGTGGTCCCAGCAGCGAGCCGCTGGCCGGCCTCAATTAGACTTCTTGACTGATGGCCAGTCTAATGAGCCCATGTACAGAGGGTCATTCAGCACGGCAATTATACCTATAAATCTATTTGCAGCGGGGCTCGCGTAACCTTTTGCGCGCAGTTCTTCACTAAATGACTGTCTGATTAATTAACATTAATTTAGCTGCTGTATGGAACCAGATGCAGTCGGTATGAAAGCCTCTGCTCTGATGTGCAGGTGCTGTGTGAACTGGAATGATTTGGGGATGGGAATGGCTCTGATGTTGTTTAAAGCCTCTTGTAGAGTTTTTTTCCTCCCCCACTCTTCTTTCTTCCTCTTTTTTCTCTCTCTCTCTAGTCCCAGTTGATTAACATTCCAGGGCAGCATCATATAACAGGGGGCAAAATTCAATTAATTGAATATGAAATATTTATAACCCTACTCTATGTGTCTATCAGAGAAGGGTCCTTAATAGATCTTCTCATTAGCATGGACTGGTGACTCACTTCTCTGCTTTCACAGTCATTTGGAATTAAAATCCAATTAATCTAATGTCCCTGTGAATATTATTAAACTATTTGAAAAACTGCACAGGAGAGATATGAAGCAGGGGGTGAGGGGCTAAGAGAAGAAGAGGGAATATGTCTTGAGCTCATGAAGATTCATTTCTTCTCTGTTAAACACAAAGTCTGGAAAGACTAATTCCTTGTTTTCTGGGAAGTGGAGAACTAATTCCCAGTATCACAAGCTTGAGGATGGAAAAAGAACTTGCTTTCTACAAGCAGAATTGTGTCATCTTTCAAGAGGCAAAGAAATGGCCTGTTCTCCTCCCACTTTTCAGGTTGCTACGTTCATGGCTGGACTCAATGATCTTAAAGGTCTTTTCCAACCGAAACAGTTCGATGGTTCTATTTCTTGGGTGCTCGTGTTGGCCTGAAGCAGCAGACACATTTACAGGAGATATTCAGGCAGTACAAGGCAATGCTGGAGCTCATTCCCTTCTCTCTGGCAGAGTTCAGTCACCCCAGGATGCAGGGCTGGCTGTGGCTGGAGACTCCATCTGTCCATCCTGGGGAACAGGAGGCACTGCGTTCCTCTCCTGACCCTTGCAAGGAGTTTCCCCTCCTATGGAGAGATGGAGTGAGATAGTCTCACCTTTGTGGAGGAAACACAGTCAGGGTATGCAGCTCCCTGGGCTGGGGAGCGCTCTCGGGCTGTCTCACACAGACGTAGCCTAGAGGACTATTTAATTGTTAAACATCTCTGTTTCTTCAGTAGACAGGGCACTGACCCGAAACTCAGCGAGGAGGGGTCTGCACCATGAATGTCACATGCGAACTCGGAGCAGGAGGCACGTTTCTAAATCCACTATTCCCGTAACAGGAATGACTTGAGGACAAAATCCTTTAATGACTCAAAGGAATTCAGAGGCTGCTGCAAGAGCCTGCAAGGCAGGAGATAAATATTTCTGAGCAGAATGAATATTCTGCATAGCCAGACACAAAATGTTCCTCTTCTGTTTGATAAATAGTAAGTGGAAAGAAATATCCACTGAGGTTGTATTTTAAGAAGCCCTATAAAGCCAGACTGGATGTACTGGAGGACACACGGAGGTGTCACCCACAGTAACGCTGCTGTACGGCCTGCGAAGCAGAAGGGTCTGCGTGTGCATCAGGCAGAGGTCAGGCTCAGTCACTCCTTTCCTACAGCACATCTGGAGCTGCTGTCACCCCAATGTATTTATGGCAGCTGGTAAAACCTCGTGGCTGTGCCCGTGTGGTACAGAGAAACACAATGTGCAAATCTCAGCTGCTCTGGACTCGATGCAGCGGATAAATCACCGGCGAGTGTATGTATTTTTAATTGACTGGGGGGAATCTATGCCTAAGGTGCCCCTTTTCCCATCGCTGCAGCCCTAAAAGCCATCATAGGCATCTTTTGTAAGTTGCTTACTTTACCAGGAATGAAACCCTCCTCAGCAGTTTGGTTTGGCGCTCACCTGCACCGAGGAGCTGAAGTCAGACGGGTTCGCAGTAAATCTGAGCTTTCCAGGGAGGACAAGGCAAGAAACAAACCCTTAACCCTTTTTGCTCTGGAGAAACCTGGTGGCATCTCAGGACAACCCCAGACAGCCCGAAGGGTGCACTGTTGGTCTGCTGGATGCAAGAAGCCGCTGGGCTTGGTGGCATTTCCATACCTGCTCTGTCTGCTGCCCTGTCGATCGATACTCATTTATTTAATGCTGCTGACCTGCTATGATGGATACAGGGAGGCGGCTGGATCTGAACTACAGGCTTGCAATTTTATTACCGGAGGCTCTAATTGCGTTTGCTTTTGGTATTAGAAGAGATTGATTGGGGCAAAACTCTTGGAGCCAATCAAATTAAGAGAAGAAACAAGTTTTCCTTCTCTGCAAGTCTGTGCAGCTGGCCACTGGCTGTTGTCCCCAGTTCATTCCTATTCCCTCTCCCATCCTCACCAGAGATAAATGTGACAGCCCTCCTCAGAGGCTTCCCTCTCCCTTTGTCCGATGTTTATGGTCTCTGGCTCAGGCTCCAAGCCCCAGTGGTCAGGGACAAGTAGTCTTGATTGCCCCTTTCCCCGGGATCCTTGCAGCAGGAAAAGAGAGGGAAAAGCATCCTAAAGCCTCTTGTTCTGTGCCGTGAAGACTGAGCTCCGGCTCTGCTCTGGGATAAAACCACTGCTGATGGTGGTGATGATCTCTGGGTCTCTTTTTTGCAGTCTCCACACTCCCGGCACTGTGTTAATCATTATAATTTCTTCCACATTGCCACTTTGTCCTCGAGCTTCCTTTGAGCAGGGCTTTCTGTTTTGTGTTCCCTTCCAGCAGGCTCCAGCTTTTCTGGAAGCGGCTGCCTGAGCTCTTTCCCAGGGTGAGGGGCTGCCAGCCAGTGCCTCAATCCACTTTTGTTTGCGTTCTGCCAGCTTCCTGCAAAGTTTTCAGATTAATTTTAATGCCTCCCTCAATTTTAAGGCCGATAAAAAGAGCTTGGTTCTGCCTACCTTGGTGAACTGGGACCTGTTCAGGAATCCGGAAGATGCTTTTGCTCTCAGTGGGCTCCTGGCACTATCAGTCCGAAAACATCCGGACAGACCCTTCCGCGGCAGCCCTCCGGGTCAGAGGATGGAGCTTCGCTTTGGATGTCACGCTTCTGCCCCGCGCTGTGCTGGTCAGGCAAGCCCAGCAGAGCAGTCCCGGGCCTCGTGCTCCCATCCCTGTGCTGGGACGGCTTGTTGGAGCCGTGGCTGTTCCACAGAAGCTCAGCTGAAGCAGGGGAGTGCAGGGAATTGGACTGGATGATCTTTCGAGGTCACTCCAGTCCCTAATGTTCTATGATAGCATTGAGGCTGAAGTAACCACTGAAGTGGGTTTCCTACACAAGATTAAACCCCAAAATTGAATCATAGAACCATAGAATGGTCTGGGTTGGAAGGGACCTTAAAGATCACCTACTTGGTCTTTAAGTTGATCACCTTGTTGCTTGAGGCCCGATCCAACCTGGCCTCGGACACTTCCAGGGAGGGGGAACCCACAACATAACTAACTGCAATGAAGGGCTTAGTCTCTGTTGGGACTACAAGTCACGAGGGAGCAGCTTGTGCAGATTTAGTCTGTTTTAAATTAGCTGGTTCTGCAGCAACATGGACCTTGACTTGGGCTCAGAGGTGAGGAGGGATGAGGACATCCTTGTACCCGTGAAAGCCATCTGTGCAACAGGTCGAGCCATAGAATAATAGAATGATTTGAGTTGGAAGGGACCTTAAAGATCATCTAGTTCCAACCACCCTACCGTGGGCAGGGACACCTCTCTCCAGACCAGGTTGCCCAGAGCCCCATACAACCTGGCCTTGAACACTTGCAGGGGTGGAGCAGAAGCAACCTCCCTGGACAACCCGTTCCAGTGCATCAGCACCCTCACAGGGAAGGTGGCTGTGACTTGTGGACGCTTGTGGCTCTGTGGACACCTGCCAAGGACTCCACAAGGAAAAGGTAAGTGTTATGTTGATCTTACATCTATGATTTAGCTGTTTTCACTGCCAATGGAAAAATGTTTAGTGGCCTAAAAAAAAGCTCCCTGTGGGACAAGATTGCACTGGGTGACCCCTTCTCTGCTTTTTGTTGGCTCCTTCCTGAGCATCTTCAGCAGCTTCTCTTTCTGCTGCAAGAAAAGCTGTGTGTGGTGAGACAGGCTGGAAAGCATTTGTCTTGCTTGGAGTGGGTTCCAAGGGACACTCACTTCCTTTCTACTGTGACAGACCTTGTGGGGACAAACCAGGCTGCAGAGAAATGGCCATCCTGCACCTAGAATCATAGAATCATTAGGGATTGGAAGGGACCTCGAAAGATCATCCAGTCCAATCCCCCTGCCACAGCAGGATCACCCAGACCAAGTCATACAGTCAGTTAAGGTTAGAAGGGACCACAGGATCATCCAGTTCCAACTCCCCTGCCCTGGGCAGGGACACCCCACCCTAGATCAGGCTGGCCAGAGGCTCATCCAGCCCAGCTTTAAACACCTCCAAGGATGGGGTCTCCACCACCTTCCTGGGCAACCCATTCCAGGCTCTCTCCACTCTCATAGTGAAGAACTTCCTCCTCACATCCACTCTAAATCTACCCATCTCCAGCTTTGTTCCATTCCCCCTAGTGCTGTCGCTACCTGACACCTCTGGTGTCATGGGTCCTTGTCAGTGTCAAGTGTCTGTGAGCTGCAGTAACTCAGTGGAATCTGGAGATCAGATGGTCCAGCTCCTCTTTCTGCCACAAGGAACTGACATGGGGACAAGGAAGAAAGGGCAAAATATTGATGAACGAGTCCCATAGCCATGTTTCCGTGTCCAGTGCTCTCTGGACACACCAGTTAAGAACCCTATTGTGGAAGGATCTCCATGAATGTCTGTTTGTAATGACTGCAGACCTCGTGCTGTCTGCAAGGCTCCTTCTTCCTGTTGCACCTCTATTCCAAAGAGCACATGAACTGTCTCCCATGGGTGTCTGCCCAGCAGCCACCTCCACCTGGGATGGACAGGTTGGCTGCTGCAGGAGCTGGGTTTGAT
Source organism: Rhinopomastus cyanomelas (assembly GCA_013400115.1). Taxonomy (NCBI): domain Eukaryota; kingdom Metazoa; phylum Chordata; class Aves; order Bucerotiformes; family Rhinopomastidae; genus Rhinopomastus; species Rhinopomastus cyanomelas. Next base: position 596,392 of record VXBP01010662.1, read on the forward strand.
GTGGGTTGGTGTGGAGCTGCCAAGATGACGAATTAATTTGTTCTTTGAATGTTCTGCCTCTGGGTGCCCACATTACTGTGAATCAATTGAGTACGTTCAGACTGGGATTAATGGGAGTTCTGATGAAGTGTGCACTGGAGGGAGGAGGAGGATGGAATGAGGGTAGCAGGGGAATGTCCAGAACACACCTAGCGACTCTGAAAAATGAAAACCACAGAGACAGAGCTCAACAAAAGTGAAATCTGTTTATTTGTTGAGGAGTCCTCTCAGCTGTGGTGTTTCACTTGCTGAGAGGCAACAAGCTAGACGGTGTTTCAGGTTGTGCATTGTAAATCAAAGACTGGGAATGTTATGGACCTGGCTGTTCCCTTACCTCCTGCTGTAATGAATTCATGTCTGCAGACAACAGACCCAATCGTTATGGAAATTGCAGGCACACAGAGAGGACAACAGGGTGGTTTTTTTAATGCAACTCTTGCTTCCCGGACTCCTGTTCCAGGTCTCCAGCACCTAACTGGGCTGTCGTGGTTGGTGGTAGGATTTTGCCCACCTTCTCAGCCACTGGAGATGCCACTCGCGGTCTGCCCTGAGAAGGTAGGGGTACAGCTAGGGGAAGCTGCCTCTCAGACCAGTGCACTGAGACTGGAGCCTGAATACCGTGTGGAGGAGCAGATGAGCAGCATCACGGTGGCAATCACAGAAAATTAGGGATTGGAAGGCATCTTGAAGGATCATCCAGTCCAATCCCCCCACCACAGCAGGATCACCTAGACCAAGTGACACAGGAATATGTCCAGGTGGGTTTCAGAGGAGGAGATTCCACAACCCCCCTGGGCAGCCCCTTCCAGTGCTCTGTCACCCTCATTGGGAAGAAGTTCCTTCTCACATTGATGTGGAACCTCCTCTGTTCCATCTCACACCCATTGCTCCTTGTCCCATCATTAGATGACCCTGAGCAGAGCCTGGCTCCATCCTCCTGACACCCACCCTTCTCATATTTATCCAGCGGTTCCCCCACCACTGCCAGGTCACCACGAACCTGCATCTCCACACGTTTTAGGTCCCTCTAGGGATGGAGACTCCAGGCCTTGACAACCCTTTCAGTGAAGCCATTTCTCCTGGCACCCAAGCCAAGGCTCCCCCGGCTCCATCTGCGGCCGTGTGCTCCCCTCCTGCGGGAGCAGAGGTGACCTCTGAGGGCCTCCTCCAACCCAAAGCGTCCTGCGATCCCTTTCCCCCTCAGTTAACAGCTCCGTGCGGGGTGGATGGATGGAAGGGAGGGCGAGGGACCGGTTGGCGCCGGCTCTGGCCGCTGGGTGTCAGCCTTCCCCCAAGAATTCGCCGTGAAAGCCCCGGACCCAGCGCGGCCTCGGCGGCGGGCGGGCGGGGCGGCCTCCGGGTCTGGTCCCGCTGCCTCCCGGTGCGCGGGAACGGGCTGCGCCCTCTGCTCGGTGTGTGAGGGGAACAAACCCTGCGGGTTTCCCTTCCGTGCCCCGGAGTGAAAATAAACCGTAACCTCAGCAGCCGGTTAGATACGAGACAGGGCTCTTAGCAGCCTGGTCTAGTGAGCGGTGTCGCTGCCCACGGCAGGGGTGAGCTCTGGGGCCCCTTCCCCCTGAACCCCTCTGTGATTTTATCACCAGCCGCAAACGGGCTACGGTCACGGAATCAGTGAACACATCGGGTTGGAAGGGACCTTCAAAGGTCACCTAGCCCAGGCCCCGTGCGGTGAGCCGGGGCATCCTCAGCTAGAACAGGTTGCCCGGAGCCCTGTCCAGCCTGACCTGCAGTGTTCCGGGCATGGGGCATGCGCCACCACTCCGGGAAAGCTGGTCCAGCGTTTTACCACCCTCAGTTTAAAAAGTGTCTTCCTTATACCCAGTCTAAATCCATCCTTTTAGTTTAAACCATCCCCCTTTGCCCTGTCACAACAGGACCTGCTGTAAAATCTGTTCCCATCTTTCTTATTGCCCCCGAGAGGCTGCAGTGAGGTCTCTTTGGAGCCTTTCTCCAGGCTGAACACCCTCAACTCTGTCTTCACAGGGAGTTGCTCCAGCCCTCTGATAATTTACGTGGCCTCCTCTATACCCACTCCAACAGGTCCGTGTCTTCCTTGTGCTGAGGACTCTCCACAGCTGGACACAGTACTCTAGCACGAGTGAAATCTCACCAGAGCACAATAGAGGAGGGGAGTCTCCTCTCTTGCCTTTGAGTTGCTTCCACAAATGTTGCTGAGTGGCCATCAGAGAGCAGCAATGTTTGGTGAGTAACTCGCCAGGCTGCAACTCTAAGGTGGTGCAAAAGGTGATGGGTTCCCAGCTGGTCCTGTTCAGCACTAAGCCCTTCAGCCTTCCTGGTTGTTTGCTATGATAAAGAATGTTTTGTAAATAATAGAACAGAACAGTGAGAAATCTTCCTTGTGGTGGGGAACAGCCTCAGCTGCATCTCAAAAACTATACAGAGTCTTTGAACCTTCTCCTGTTTGTCCTCACCTTTGGTGTGTGCTGGGTGATTTCGTTAAGGGGGAGCCATCAAGAGAATTCTACCTCCCTAGAAAATGGGGGTTTTCTTCTGTAAAAAATACATTTCCTAATTTAAAATGTAATTGCAAAGCATCGGGTGTGTGCTGCCTTTGCCAGTGGGTTTGCATGACCAGACCCATTTTGCCATTCACAGGATCACAGAATCACAGAACATTAGGGATTGGAAGGGACCTCAAAAGATCATCCAGTCCAATCCCCTGCCAGAGCAGGACCACCCAGACCAAGTCCAAGTCACACAGGAACATGTCCAGGAGGGTTTTAAATGTCTCCAGAGGAGAAATATTAGAAGGCTGGGTGAGGCATAGGCAGTCTGATCAGAGTAGAGCCGTTCTTACCTCCACGGCGCTGGCTACAACTGGGTAGATAGCTGTTAACATCTGGTGGTTGTGAAATGATTTGATGGTTCTGTGTTTCTGCGACACCAGTTTCTATTTAATGAGAAAACACCAGTGAAACTGGGGCTCCTGCTAATTGTTAGAGAAGCTGGAGACTGAATAGATGATGGAAACTGCATTTGTCATCTAGCTTTTGTCAATGCTGTGTGAAAAATAGAGCAGCACTCGAACCAGGGAAACAGTTTCATCACAGCCTGAACTTTCAAAATGATTTTCATGAAGCAGGGACCAGATAAATTTCTTGTGAAATAGGCCACAGCATCCTCTAAGCTCACTTTGTTAGCAGAATGACTCTTAGGGTATTTAATATATGGGAAGGAAGTTTGTGTTTCAAACCTTACTTGACACGTTCCTGTGTGACTTGATCTAGGTGATCCTGATGTGGCAGGAGGGGATTGGACTGGATGATCTTTCGAGGTCCCTTCCAGTCCCTGATGTTCTGTGATTGTGTGATTTTCAGCGAGTGAAGCCACCCAGTAGGAGCTTTGGTACTCATTTTGTCAAAAATTGTGGAAAATATCTGCAAAAGGAGGAAAAATCATGACAAAAGTTGTTTCTTTCAAGTAAAACATATTTAATACAAAATTTAACTGGTTGCTCCCAGGTAATAAATGTGTCCCAGCCACTAGTGAATGATCATTCACAGCCAGGTTTGGGTGTCCAAAGCTATTTCTTTTTGGCATGTAATGATTAGTAGCGACACTGGAAATTGGATCTTTAGCTCACGTTCACTTGAACTCCCTGCACTTGCCTGTCTTTGAACATTCTTCCAGATTTTGAAGTGCTTACACCTTTTCTTCTTCTTTTCTTCTGCTTTACAGCTGCGCCAGCAGACGTGAGCGGTGATTAGGATCCTTTTGTGAGCACTGTTGCACAAGTACGTAGCAAGAGCCGGTTGCTGCCCCAAAGAGTTTTGTAATCAGCACAATGAAGGCAGGCGGCATTTTGGGGTGGAGGCAGGCAAGTGGAAACAGAGAGGCTGGTCCAGGGTCAAGACTAGGATAAAATCCAGGTTTCCAATGTCCCTGTCCAGAGCCTGACTCAGTCTTTTCCACCCTGATCCCTTCTCCAGCATTTTCCTCTGGCCTTCCCTCCCATTTCACACCACCTTTTGGAGAACCATCTACCTTCGTGGTCAGACCTGGGAGGAGATGGCTGAGAGGTCAGATGTCAGAGGAGATGCCTCGCTGAGCTCTGAGTCCTGTTGCTGTTGGTTGCCACAGCCAGATGCTTCAGAGGGATGGTGGAGAAATCCACAGCAGGCAGTTATGAAATGGCTTACCCCTGGGAAAGTTTCCTTTGAACTGCTGTCAATTAAAGGATGACTTGTGGCCTCGAGCATTGCTTTGGTTTTTTTTTCAATATTTACTATTTAAATTCTAGATGTTCTTGTTACCCAGACTTGTTTATGCTTGGTCTGCCCAATTTAAGCTAAACCAGCTCCTCAGGGCAGATTTGAGATCTTCTTGCATTTTTAAATTACCATGTTTGCCCTAAAATCATGGACTGTAATAAATAACAGTGCTGGGTCCTTCTGGTATTAGCCAGACGTTCCCTTCTCTTTTAGGTGCTGGTTAGGCACTGTGCTTGAGTTGAAACCATCTTTGTCTCAGAATTTAAACCAAAATTGTATTCAAAGAGGATAAAATTCTCTTCCATGAGGTAGGAACCCTCTTTGGGATGTTTGCATCTTTGTTTCCTTGCCTGTTATGGTTTAGGCTTGTGACACCAACACTTCCTCAGCAGTGAAATTGAGTATCAGGAGTTGGACCTTCAGCCAGAATAAATTGGGTTGCTTCCCCAAAACTGGGGGACATCAGGGCATGGAAGCTTGGGGCTTGTCCAGGGACACCTGCCACACAAGACTCCCTTTGAGGATGGTTGTTAGGCAGTGTGAGCCCCTCAGGGCAGTGCTCCCAGAAGGGCACATCCATCCTGCTGTCCTTAAGATCAAGAAGGGTTTGGTGTCTTTATCCCGACCCCTTTGAGTCACACAGCTCCATGTTTTGGATGGCTTTTACTCAGAGCAGGGCAAAGAGAAAAGTTTATCTAGGTGATCCTGTTCTAGCAGGGGTGTTGGACTAGACAATCCTTTCCTTAGGAGCAAAGGCTGAGGGAGCTGGGTTTCCAGCTTTGAAAAAAGGAGACTAAGGGGTGACCCCAAGAATGTCAATAAATATGGAAAGAACGGGTGTCAGGAGGATGGAGCCAGGCTCTGCTCAGTGGCACCTAATGATAGGACAAGGGGCAATGGGTGTCAGCTGGAAAATAGGAGGTTCCACACCGATCTGAGAAGGAACTTTGTGTCAGTGAGGGTGACAGAGCCCTGGCAGGGGCTGCCCAGGGGGATTGTGGAGTCTTCTTCTCTGGAGATGTTTAAAACCCACCTGGACCTGTTCCTGTGCAACTTTGTCTAGGTGATCCTGTTGTAGAGGGGGTTGGACTGGATGATCTTTCAAGGTCCCTTTTGATGCCTAGCGTTCCGTGTTTCTCTGATTCTGTGTTCCCGAGAGATTCCCTCCAACCCCCACTAGTCTGTGAATCTGTGATTTTTCAGGGCAGGATTTGAGGGGTTAGAGTTAGCTGTGCTTGTCCAAATGGCGCTAACCTGGCTGTGGAGGAGTCCAGGAAACCGCGTTACGGCTACGCAAAAGTTGTGAACTCACAAAAAATAAATAGCCCTCCCAAATCCAGCTCTCTGGACTGGCCTCTCTGAGAAGAATGAAGACAAACAAAACCTCATGTGAACTCTGGCTTAACCCTTGTCCCCAGGTCTGGCTGAGACTGAAGATGAGTCATTGACTGTGGCGTGATGGTGAAAATGAGCATCTGGATGGGGTTTCTCACGTGCGAAGAGCCACGCGGTGCACGCTGCAGCGTGGCGCGCTGAAGTAGGATGAACCACTGATGTGTTTTTAACAAGTGGTTTGCTGGAGCTCATCTCCATCTTCATTCAGTGCTTTGCTGCTTCTTCAGCTCCCCCAGACCAAACTGGGAGAAGTCAAGCAGAAGAGCCCCTACCCCACTGCGTCCTCAGAGAGCACGCTGCCTCCCTGCCTGCCTGGGAGTAGCGCTCCGATGTGAAGCTTCACCACAGATGGCTGGAACTGAATTTTCCATTCTCTGGGTGTGTTACTCGTAGCCTGTTTGAACCAGAAATATGTTTGTTTAAATATTTGCTCTGAAATTTCACTTTTGGAAGTTTGCCTCGTAGCATTTCAAAACCAGCTCACTCAGTGAGGTGTTTAATTTGGGAGCTAATTATTACAGTTGGGTGTCAGTTACCAGAACAATCTCAATATAATTGGTGAGTAATAAAAGAATACAACTCCCCCTCCCCCCATTACAATCTGAAAACATTTTGAAGTCAGATTCTCAAATTCCATTTCAAAACTTCAAAATCTGACAAGTTCTGGGATAAAAACCACCTAATTCATTTGTATTTCAGTATCTTTTTAATGACTCTTTTATTGAGATCTTTGCTAAAAAATCTTTGCTAAAAGATCTCAATAAAATCTTTACTTTGTTTGAGTAAAGCCTTTAGTTTTCAGTCTGAAATTCTCTCTTCAGTTCTGTCACCACTGCCCTGCACCTGCAGCATTGCTGCTTGGGTGAGGTGCATGCCTGCACGGAGTCTGGTTGAGAGAGCTTTTTCCGTGAGTCTTAGAGAATTGTTAAAGGCAACATCCTGTTCAGAGTTTGATTTAATGCCACAGCTAATTTATCTTACTGTGTCTTTATTTCCTCAGATCTATCTGGGCTCCAGCTCTTTTCATTAGCGATAAATGCTCAGGAGCTGTGTAAGTCGCTGCCTACTTACGCGTCACACCCGCCTGAGCCAAGCCAAGAAGGATTTATGATGTCAAGATCAAGCATATACGGGATAGTAACACATGGACGTGGTGATGTAGAGGACCAAGAGAGGGCTCCTGCCATACTGCATCCCTTTTGCCACTCCTTCGGAGGGGAGCAAGGAAAGAATGGAAGGAAGGATCAAAACAAGACAAGGTTAGCAGATAGGGCAGCAAACCTCCAGGTTTAATGTTGAATATGGCGAATTTGGGGTCATTTTAATTTCTGGTGGTGGTGAGTTCCACGCCACATAAATCACAGGTCTGTGGGAGAGCGGCCAGGCGCTGCTGTCAGGAGGAGATGGATGGCTGGTAGGGAGAGGTGGCCTCCCAGGTGAGGGGCCTGCGCGGGTGCAGTGGGAAGCTCCAGCCTCTCTATGGCTGTACTGAGGAGTCTGCATCCTGCTGGTGGGATGGAAGCGGGAGGTTTGTTCCCAGGGACCTGCTGTGTTGAGCAGACGTGCTGTTCTGCTTCACACCAATGCATAGCTTGAGTTTTCTACCATGTAACAGCAGGGAGCACCCAAACAGTGCCCACCTCACTCACCCTGGGGTTAGCAAGAAGCCATCCTGGGCAGGTGAGCAGTGTTGTGCTTCAGACATGCTGTGTTCTTTTTTCAACCCAGTCTCCAGGTTGGCAAGGGCTGACCCCAAGTAGGGAGTCCTGGGAAAAGAAAGATAGACGAGGACAAACAATCCTTCCTGGGAACAAAGTCAAGGCACCTACACTCCCTCTGGAGACCCACCATCCTGGCATCCAAGAAACTTTACTCCTGACTGGACCAAGAGCTGGGGTAAGCCCTGGGATAGCTAAGGCTCACAGAGAGCACTGACACTGTCCCTCTCCATGAATCTCCTTGTCTTAGGACAGCAATGGGTGGCAGAGCTTTACTTCACACCATCACACCCATGGCTGTCCCCTTCTGTCTCTGCACTCCTTGCCCTGCGCTGAGCAGAATAGCAGAGTGAAGATAATGATCCTCATTTATATCTGTTAGGGCTCAGCCCACTCTGGAATTTACTTCATTAGGATTGTAGGCTGAATTTATTTTCATTTCTCCAACCCTAGTGTCTCGCTGCAGTGTGACTCTTTTTAGTGCAGTGAAGTACCAGAGTTGTCGCTTCTCATTTCTTCTAAGCTTCTTCAGCTTTCCCTTCATTTCCTCCCCACTTCTCCTCACTCTTTCTTTTGCAAGTTGTTTACCCCCTGCCTCCCAGCCTTTGACTCTGGGCATTGTCTAGGTTCATCAGCCACTGGCAATGGAAAGGATTCATTGCTTGGTGTAGGGGTCAAATCCTAATCTCACCGCAGGGGACACGGATCTTTCCCCTTTTCTCCATTACAGCAGGACAGAAGATGCAGGTAAACCCGCATGGGCAATGCATCCCATCTGCAAGGAGACTCAGTCCTCCTCATCCCTCTTATTCTCACTTGCACCTTTGAAAAGGGAAGAGGAAGCAAAAGGAAACTTCTTAAGAGTTTCTTAACCTTTAAATTGTTGCTGTCTTTGAGAGCTTTGGACCTTCCAAGCAAGGGGTGCAGAGGTTGTGGGAACATGAGAAAACAGCCTCAAGTTGCACCAGGGAAGTGTAAGTTGGACATCAGGAAAAACTTTACTGAAAGGGTCGTCAGGCCTTGGAACAGACTGCCCAGGGGAGGGGGTTGAGTCGCCATCCCTAGATGTGTTTCAGAGTCATGGAAATCTGGAGCTTAGGGGCAGAGTTTAGCTGTGGGCTGTGGCAGTTGGGTTAGTGGTTGGACTCAATAGTCACAGAATCATTCAGGTTGGAAAAGACCCTTGGGTTCATCAAGGCCAACCATCAACCCTACTCTACAAGGTCACCCCTAAACCAGATCCCCCAATACCACATCTAAGAGTCTTTTAAACTCATCTAGGGACTTGTTTTCAGTGAAGAGGACACTGAGGAGAGGTTACTGCTGGGTTTACCTGGTTTTGCAGGGTTTCTGGCATGAGAGCAGTTCCTTCTCCCCTTCCTTTCCCTCCAAGCCCGAGTCCCTGCGCTCCCTCTGCTGGGACAAGTAAAGAGGTGGAAAGCAACAGGAACCAGAAATTGCCTGAAAAGCATAAATACAGTACTGCACTTTCTGCTCCATCAGTCCTGCAGCAAGGTCACGGTCACTGACTGCCTGTGGACACACACAGGCAGCTTTTGGCTTTTCACACGGGCTTTCCTGCGAGTCTGCGCTTTGCAAAGCAAGGTAGGTTCTTCTTTCATGTCAGTCTGGATTTTATACAGCTTGTCCAGCCACTCAGTTTGCCCCTAACATGTGATTTTTGCCAAAGCCTGACCCTAACATCACAGTGCTGAGGGTTGCTGGCTCAGCACCTTCATCACTTCTTGCTCTTACACCTAGCAGCAGGCCCTTAGAAGCTGCATAGAGGCAAAGGATCCCTTCTCTGTGGGCAACCCCATAGTACAGATTTACCTTTCCATGTAGCCCTGGTGCTGCATCATACCAGAAACACCTATTCTGAGTAGGGGAAGCAAAGAGGTTTAAATGTGTTGCTCATGTGGTGCAGAAGCCTGTGTCTGCCTGTGTGCTCCCCACGGATGGGGAGATAGTGTTCTCCAAGCTCTTCATCTGCTTTGGAGGTGGTGGCAGCACATTTGCTTCTGTAGAGAGCTTCAGAGACTTGCTTCCCATCAATGGGCAGCCCTGACTGCATTAATTCCTTCCATTGAAACAAATGGGTCTGTGGCTGGATCTGACTGCACGGCTTTCAAGGGAATTCATTCGGTATCTTTCATGTTAGTGATATCTGTGGAAAACAGGAAACTGTTTTCCCATCTCATTCACATAATAGATAAGATGAGAAATTAGCTGCTGGATGAGCATCCTGGGCGCTGTTCATTTTGTCACAATAAATAAGGCTCTGCTGCTGCTGCCTCCCGTGTGCATGTACCACACACCCACACGTGCACCCACCCACCCACCCAGCATGGGCACTCACACTGTATCTCCACCAGGATCACCCTCTCACTGGAGAGGGAGCAGCTCTGCCTCATTGCATCCCTGATTTGGAAAGACCTTTATCCCTCAGCTTAATTTCTCTGTTCTTGCCACAGCTCCTGCATGTAGGGTGCTCAGGTACCCTCAGCTGGGTGTGTGCACCCCTAAGTAAGGAAGGTTTGGCTGGGGAGTGGATTTTCTCCAGACAGATAACAATTCCTGCTCACTTCTTCCTTTTCCATGTCCAGGATCAGGGACCAGACATGCTGTTGTGCTGAGCTGAGGATGTGCCCCAGCCAGTGATCCTCTTCAGCGACCTTCAACAGTGTTTTATCTTCAGCCTGATAAGGACCACACCAGCCTTCTGCTCTGCTCCCTCCACAGGCAGTGACCAACACCATGGCCAGGTAGCACCATAACCCACAGTCACAGAACATCAGGGATTGGAAGGGAACTCAAAAGATCATCTAGTCCAATCCCTCCACCACCTAGGCAGCGCCAGCTCTCTTCTGAAATTCTCTTTTGCCACCACTTAACATTTTGCCCACTTTCAGAGAGTAAAATGAATCCAACTTCAGAATTAATCACGTTCAAGAGACATGGTTAGTGGTTAGGATGAAACAAAGGTATTCCCAGGAGGACACTGGAGAAGGAGAGGGTGCCTTTGCCCTCCGAGTTATCTTCCTGCAGACCCAGTTCACGCAGCCTCCGAGCAAATCTGCAAACAGGGAAGTGTAGTCAAAGCAGAGGTGGCTTGTGTTGGCTTTTTTCTTTTGGTTTGTTTTGTTTAATGTTTAGAAAACTAAAGAAAAAGGAAATCAATTATGAGTCCTACCTGAATTTTATTTCCTCACCAAAAACCAAATTACTCAGCAAACTTATCGCTTGCTATTGCAGGCCTTGGTATTAAAGAAAACAATCAGGCCAGCAGGATTAATCTCTGACAGCTGCCTTATCTTTAACTTGCACCTTTGTTATTTTCTGATGAGCTTCTCTTTTTTTGCTGCCACGTTGTACCATACCTCACTGGTTCCTTTCATTTTATCATCAGGCAGGAGCGGAGGACCTTTCAGTTTATTAAAAAACCTTTATTTGTGAAGAACAAAGAGGGGGGGAAAAAAGGCAAACAATGAGGTCAGACAATCTCCTTCTTGCCAGGAGTCACTCACCTGTTATTTAGAGTGTTATCAGTTAGAGGAGACTTGCATCACTGGAAACCAGTCCCTGACAGCATGCTGGTAACGCACACACAGGCGGGCACAGGCACAAAAGCCCCTTACAACTGACTCATACCAACCTCCAGACAAGGTCTTCTCCTGCCAAGGCTATAATATTTTCATCGGGAGAAGCCCATTTGTGTTCTGGCTTGTGCGTGGACAAGTCTGGCTGAGCGAGGCTACGTGCATCGCAAACAGTGTCCTCTGCCCCCTGGGAAAGCCTCCTGTTCTAACCTGCCTCATGCTCTCCTGGCAGCAAGTGGGATGCAACATGGCTTTGAGAGTCACACTCAGACAATAGCTTCTTTCTTCTGCTGGGTTCTTCGTGTGCCTCTGCTTTGCTGGGGAGGTTGACTTTCTTTGTCGGGTAGGAACAGGTAATCTCCCAGCTGCAGCTTTCAGTGCCATAGGATCATAGAATCACAGACTGATCTGGGTTGGAAGTAGCACTAAAGCTCATCCAATCCAACCCCCCTGCAGTGAGCAGGAACATCCTCAACTAGAACAGGTTGCTCAGAGCGTCGTCCAACCTGCCCTTGAATGTTTCCAGGGATGGGCCATCTACCAGATCTCTGGGCAACCTGGGCCAGTGTTTCATTGTACAAAATGTCTTCTTTCTGTCTAATCTGTATCTCTTGTTTTAAAGTTTAAAACCATCACTCCTTGTTCTGCCACAACAGACCCTGCTATAGTCCTCCTGACATAAGAAACCCAGCTTGCAGATGCTTTCTGATTTCTTTCTCCCATCAAGGTCTGGACTTGTAGGACATGAGCTCACAAACCAGTCATTTTGAGTTCCTGGCATCACACTGGTCACACAGGTTTGAGATCTACACCTATAAAACACTGATAAAAATGACACTGTCATTAAAGAGCTTCTTGAAGACATTGCCTCACTGGTGACTAGTTTGTGACAGTGGCCATAGATGATGTGGCCAGTAAGTTCATTGTCCTCATTGCTCACCTTGAAGTGTGCCTGGCACACATCCATCCATCCCATTTCCATGGTGTAGATGAGCTGAGGGTTACATGCAGTCTGTGTTTCCCACAGGCTGACGGGCACGACGGGGAAAGTCTGTCACGAAGGAAGGAACAGGTCTAGCCTGGGCTGGAGACTCAAATGTGTCAGGAGGCAGAGCTGGGGAGTTAATGTTACTGAGAAATTTTTCAGTGTTTAAGAAGAGCTAAGAGGAGAATCAAGGAAGAAACCCAACAACTGACCCATAAACAATCAGAGTAGATTGGTGTTACCCAGCTCCCCCAGAAATTGAAAGGGCCTATAGTGACAACACGTGAGCCTGTGGGTGCACCTTTGCCTCACTGTTACCTTGCCACATCCAAGTGAGCACAGTTGTGCACGTGAGGATAAATGACACCACGATCCAGCACTGTAAATGCTTTACTGGCAGGAGTTTACATTGGTCTGCTGCAAATCGTGCTGCCGGGAGTGGTGCATGGCAGTCTTGTCCTTTGCCTCTCCTCTGAACCAGAGGGGGAAGCAGATGGTATAAAACAGTTTCTTCTAGTACTATGCCAATCCTCATCCCAGGGAAAAAAAGCCCAGCAGCTCCGCTGTCTGTCTGAGGCAGCTTTCCGTCCCCTTGACGCCACTGGAGAGCAAAGCTCCAAAGGTCAAGACAGAACAAGATCAAGAAAGAACATTTCCAATGGACTGCCTTTTCCTGCTTGGATACTTTAGGGAGCTGAGCTTCTCTCCTTTCCTGGGTCTTGGGATCAGTTCTGCAGTGTGTTTTTTCCTAGTTACCTCCTGTGAGCTCAAGGCAAGAAGCCTTCTCTGCCACACCTGTCTGCAGAAACCAGGGATCTAGAGTCGTCGTTGCGTACCCGAACCCACTCATGAATTCTGGCTGGTTTAGCGAATAGACATACACACAGATCTCTGTCTAGGAGGGATACAGTTGTCCATAAAAGGAGCAGATGTGTCTCCAGATTGTAGATACCCCCCACAGAAAAGGTATTTTCAATGGTGACCTATTAACTGTGTGCACGCATGTGCCTGTAGACAGAACCTGTGGTACCTTCTGAGACCTTTGATTATATTCAGCACTTTGCCTCTCCTCTTTCTAGGTGTTCTCGTTTCTCCTCTGGATGCATTATTCAGTCTGACAGCTCAGCTGAAGTCTGCAGCATACAAACCCAGCTGAAAGGAACCTGAGAAAATGAGCAGAGACAGCCCTGCAAAGGGAACTAGAGGCCGGGACTGAAGTTGGAAGGAAAAGGAGGGTAGGATGATGCTTTGACAAAGGGGCCTTTGGGATCTAATGCTGTTGTGGCTTGTTATCGTACTCCATGCCTCGTCATCAGTGTTGGGTTTTATTCTTTCATTGGTCTAGGAGATCCTGATGTGGCAGGGGGATTGGACTAGATGATCTTTTGAGGTCCTTTCCAATCTCTAATGATTCTATGATTCTATTTTCATTTGTTTCACAATGTTTATAAATATGTGAAGGGTGGGTGTCAGGAGGATGGAGCCAGGCTCTGCTCAGGGGCACCCAGTGATAGGATGAGGGGCAACAGGTGTGAGCTGGAACAGAGGAGGTTCCACATCAATCTGAGAAGGAACTTCTTCCCAGTGAAGGTGACAGAGCACTTGGAAGGGGTTGCTCGGGGGGGTTGTGGAGACGTTTAAAACCCACATGGACATGCTTGTGTGTGACTGGATCTAGGGGATCCTGCTGTGTCAGGGGGATTGGACTGGCTGATCTTTCCAGGTCCCTTCCAGTCCCTAATGTTCTGTGATTCTGTGTGACTTGGTCTAGGTGATCCTGCTTTGGCAGGGGGTTGGACTAGATGATCTTTTGAGGTCCCTTCCAATCCCTAATGTTCTGTGATTCTGTGACCATGCCTTGGTCAGTATGACTGGCCTTTCCTCTCTTGGCCGACGGCAGTCACTTACTGCAGTGAACCCTCAATATGAGCTTTGAAGGACATGTCATGCCCCAGGAACTTCCTTGCAAGGAAGCTAATCAATGAGATCCTGTAGGTCATCCTGTGATAACCAGTAACTTGGTTTCCTCCCTTTCATTTGGTCCTATCTACTTAATTCTTCCCAGTGCAGCAATAGCCTTGTCCTCTCCCTGGCTCTCCAGCAAGCAGCGCTGGCCCGAAGCGATCGCAATTATTTATTTGATTTCATTTATGCTGCGCACAGCCTCAGACTGCATTAGCTACAGCTAAAACAAAAACAACCCCAAACTCCTACCCTCTGCTGCATTGTACTGCCATGACAACGATGAAAGTAACAGTGTCCTCATCAAAACCTCCCCTCTTTGCCCACCCCAATGGATTAAACTAAAGCTTAACAAAAGAGACAAGTTTTGCAACCTGCCCTGAAGGTTCACCACACAAGGAAGCAAATTCTAGAGCCGGGGGCCTTCTGCTGAGGAAAAAGAAAGCCATTTCCAAATGCACAGCTCCAGGGACTGTCAGTTCAAATGCTCCGGCTCATCTCAACAGTGGACCTAGCGTTTGTAGGCAGAGGTAGTCTCTGGGGAACGGGCAGGTTCAAACCACAAGGAGATTTAGAAACTAAGGCCTGAACTGCACCTGGAAATGAACTGAGAATTGGCGCAGCCTGTGTGCCATCTGCGCTCGATGGTTTGTGTCTGAAATGTGGATGTGTAAGCAGGCAGCTGCATGCTGCAATTAGCTGAAGTTTCTGAGTGGTCCTCAGACGTAGTGCTGAGCAGACCACATGGCAGCCATCCAGTCTGGAGATGAGAAAAACGCAGACAATGGTGACACAGTCCAACAGGACAAGAGGTTGAAATCTCCTCACCCAGCAGATCGGAGAAGGGGAAATAAACACTCGTAGCTCCTGCTGCTGCTGGAACATTCAAAAGCATCTGGAAATCCAGGAGGCCTTCTCCAGCAGGGCGACAAAGAGCAAGTCTTCCCTCCGTCCAGACGGCAAGCATCACTTTCGCCGTCTCTCCCAATTATTTTCTGCCACCATTATAATTTTGGTTTCATGTGCAGTCAGCTCTTGTCTTCCAAACCCTGAATTTAGATTGAGCCTGAGAAAGCCAAATGTCTGCAAAACCTGAAGTCCCATGAAATAGGAGTCACAGAGCTGAACGCCAGGAGCATTTTGCTGGCATTGTTTCCCAGCGCTGCGATGGTTCCTTTGTGAGTGTCACAAGCCATCTGTGAAAAAAGCAATGAAATAGCCCTCTAATAACCCAAAATACACACAATTTTTTATTCACATGTCAGAACCTCTTGACTGTAAACTGGGAGGGTGCAGAACATAAGTACTTTGAGGCAGCAGCCCTGTTGTGGAAGACTTTATCTAAAGTTTGCCTCAAAGGCAGTGGTTTCCTTGCTGTGGTGAACAAACCCAGTTTGAGGTCTGCCAGGGTTATCGCATCCAGGATGCAGAAGTGTGGTGAATTTTAGCCCAAGTTGTAGGAACAACAAAGCCTGCAGAGGCTGTTCTGAGGGGATTTTGGGGAGGAAAATGGTGGCTCAAAGTAGGAAGCTGAGGTTGGATCTTTTTGGCCAAGAGCTGCACCAGCGTCAAAGCACAAGTACCATGAATGCCTGCTGTATGGAGGGGGTGCCAAAAGGACTGGTTGTACTGCAAGATGACAACTGCATTGTCACAAACCCGGTGGGTCTGACTTCCCCCTGTGTCGCCCAGGCTTTAGGCTTTAAATGTCTTCTCTGTCTCTAATGAGACTTCCTGGAGCAACCTGTTGTTTGTAAATATATAAAGGGTGGGTGTCAGGAGGATGGAGCCAGGCTCTGCTCAGTGGCATCTGGTGATAGGACAAGGAGCAGTGGGTGTGAGCTGGAACAGAGGAGGTTCCACATCATTATGAGAAGGAACTTCTTCCCAATGAGGGTGACAGAGCCCTGGTAGGGGCTGCTCAGGGGGGTTGTGGAGTCTCCTCCTCTGCACATGTTTTAAACCCACCTGGTCGTGTTCCTGTGTGACTGGATCTAGGGGATCCTGCTGTGGCAGGGGGATTGGACTAGATGGTCTTTCAAAGGTCTCTTCCAATCCCTAATGTTCTGTGATACTGGGATTGCCCTGGAGCTGTGATGGTGCAGCCAGTGTTGTGTCCTGAAGAACAGAGCAATTGTACTTCTGGGGCTCAATAACTAAAATTATTACACCTCAGAGTTAGACCACAATGCAAACTAACTGCAGCCACTCATTAGCTAAAAAAAGTTTTATGAATAAGAGAAAAACCTGTGGACACTCCGACAAATGCACACAGGGAGCAGATTCCAGTTTGTCAGGAGTGTCGGGGTGGTGATGTAGAAATAAATCCAGTTTGTTGTATCATGCTGCTGTGAGAGGTTTGATTTCCAGCTACAGTAGCTGACTGTGCTTACTGAAGTGGAGGGTCCTCTTCCTTCTGTCCAAATAACCACTCCAGCAAGGGATGCTCTGCTTGATTTTGTTGCAATCACAGAACATTAGAGATTGGAAGGGACCTTGAAAGATCATCCAGTCTAATCTCCCCTGCCACAGCAGGATCACCTAGATCCAGCTGCACAGGAACATGTCCAGGCGGGTTTTAAACACCTCCAGAGATGCAGACTCCACAACCTCCCTGGGCAGCCCCTTCCAGTGCTCTGTAATCTGACCATCACCTTCCAAGTTTTCTATGGCTTGTTGTGTTGACAGCCTGTCTTGAGGAGGTCCCTCCACTCACTCATCTACCCATGCTGTGTTGAACATCAGTTCCGTGGCTTCGTTTCCAAGGCCTGAATCCCTAGCTGACACATCTCGGTGTCACCACCATCTCTTGCACACTCATGAAACGGCTGTTTCCACCTCCACTCAGACAATTTTCTGGTCTCTATTGCTCGTTTGTTACATTTCAAACAAGGGCCTCTGTGTTTTCTTCCCTGTTGCCCTGTTAAAATTTCAAACAAACGTCTCTCTGTTTTCTTTCTTGCTGCCTTTTGTGCTCAAGATACATCCCCTGCAGCCAAATCCAAACTTGCCTTATTATTGCTGTCCAACCCGCCTTGAAGCTCCTTTATAGTGCTATCTGTAAAAGGCTGGACAACTGCTCGTGGGTGTGCTGGAGTAACTGCCTGTCCAGCTGACTACTCTTTTCCTGTTATTTCCTTGCATTTCCTTCCTGTCTGCATTTGCCTGGGGTCTTTTTTTCTCCACTAAGCCTTATTTCTTTGTAGTTTAGACCACTTTTGTGTGCTGTGCTCGTACAGGGCATGCCACAGTGTGAGCCTTGCCTGTGGCTAGGGCTCTTGGACATGCTGGTGGGTCATGTCATGTGGAGATAGAATCACAGAACTCTTTAGGTTGGAAAAGACCTTCAAAATCATCGAGTCCAGCCATTAATCCAGCTGTCCCAAGGCCACTGCTCAACCCTGTCCCTAAACTCCAGATCTCCATGACTTTGAAACACGTCCAGGGACAGCGATTCAACCCCTTCCCTAGGCAGATGCACTGCTGTTGGAGAGCTATCCCTGTCCTGCCTGGTGCTAGCCCTGGGTAGTGTGGGACATGAGTCCCTCCGTCCTTGGCACAAATGTACCGTCCCCGACTCTCTCCTTGCAGCTATGAGATATAATCTGCAAAATGTGAGAAGATGCAGGCTCGAGACTTCCCCAGTGCTGAAGGACAGCTAACAGAGGCACAGCCATAGTACCTCAGCAGAGAATGAACCCCTCATCGGGTGGGGGTGTGCTGTGGAGTGTCTCCACCGCTGCTTTGAGCTAGCTGCAGTGGGATCACGGCTGTCATGAGCACTCAGTGCTGGATCAGCAGAGGGAAGAGGGAGAGGAATTTGGAGACAGAAGAGAGAGAGGAGGGGAGAGGAGAGAGATAAAATAAAAGACATTATTTGGAGCTATTGGCCAAATATGTTTTAAATATAGAGCTGCCTTTTTTCCACCTCAATGGAATATGGAAATTCAGTAAAAGTTATTTCATAGATAAGTCCTAGTTAAGTAGCCCCCCAAATAATCATATTTTTCTCTGATTTTTATATTTCTCTTAAGTTAAATCCATTAGTAGATTAGCTTTTGCCAGCTCTATTCATGGATATTTGATCCTTGAATCCTTTCAAGGAAATCAATGCGTGGCTTTCCAGCTAATTAGCATAACGTTACTCAAGTGGATAATGCAGCCAGGACTGCTGGAGCCCCACGCTTGGTCCCACAAAGTCTTGTGGGGTAGGTCACCGAGTACTTTGGGCTGTGACATCCCGGATGCTCAGGGTGAGGGGAGAGCCTCCCCATCCATATTTTCCACGACCCCCCCCCCCCCCC